>CM071953.1:29785000-30385000 GCA_036784905.1 Acrossocheilus fasciatus
TAAAGTAATAACTGGTTTTAAATTAAAAGCAGCATCAAATACTAATTTCATTTATGTAATTAAACACAAATAATTATATCATTTTATAAATGCAATATGAGACAGATTAAATTCCAGTCATTTTAAAATTTCTTTCAGAGGCCATTCTCTCTTGTCATCAACTGTTGAAGTCAAAGAGTGGGTTTTCCCAGCAGAAATGAAGACTTGTTACCATATTGATTGATTGCGAGTGTCCGCTGCAAGAGGTGGAAATCGATGGGCGCTGTGTGGATACCAGGAGAGCTGTGACGGATGCCTCTGATGCCTTCCCGTGGACACCCTGGTGGGCTCTCATAAATAAGTCAGAGAGTCAGTGGGTAGACAGAGAGAGATTTGGACCAGCAATGAATTGTGTTAGCATCCTCCACATACACACTTTGGATGGATATTTGAACATACAGCTGCTTGTACCAATTTTGGGCATCATAGGCCATATGAAGGCTGTTCTAAACTGTATAGGCTGCAAAATATATCAATAAATGTATAATTATTACATTATTAGCTTAGCAGCACATTAACATCAACTGTCTTTTCTAAAATGGCTTTTTTGTATATAGTATAGCCTAGATATACTCTGTCAGCCAAAAGTTAGGAATTATTACAATTTGTAGTGATTTTAAGGCTGCATTTATTTGATCTGAAATACAGTAAAAACTGTAATATTGTGAAATATTTTTTGTCATGCAAAATAGAATTTTCAGCATCATTACTCCAGTCTTCAGTATCACATGGTACTTCAGAAATCATTCTGAAAAATAAATAAATTCCTACTTACCCCAAACTGTTGATGCTGAAAATTCAGCCTTGCATCACAGCAATAAATTACATTTAAAAACATATTAAAATAACATTTTAAATGTTCTTTTAAATTGTAATAAAGTTTCACAATATTACTGTTTTTACAGTACTTCTGATCAAATAAATGCAGCTTAGCATTAAAAGAAGAGACTTCATTAAAAAAAAAAAAAAAAAAAAAAAAAATATATATATATATATATATATATAATTATTAGAGACTTTTGGCCGCTAGCGTATGCCATGCTGCCTTAGAACTTGGGATATAAAGGCACATATGTTGCCAAAATAATTTGAACAGCCATAAGCGCACCTATAGTGCTTTAAAAACCATCTCAAGATTTCGTAACAAAGCTCTAGGGTCTGTATCCCCCTTTATCTTCATGCACTGATGTCTGAGAGGTCATCATTATCTGAATGAAAGACTGACTGCGGAACAGCAGGGTTGAGATGGCAGCCGCAGGAACCGATGACCTTCAGCAGAAACCGTCTTAGATGCTATAGTGGCCCTCTTTCACATGTCTGTCAGATACTGAGGCAGTCACATGACCCTTATTTCCACATATTAGTGAAGAAAGCAAGAAAAGCCACTATTTGCATGCGAAAGGGTAACATATTCACAAATGTCAGGATTCTCACGAATGTGATAATGGCTCGCTAAGAGAAAATGCACATTTCCAAGCACACAGGAGATTTTTCTCCATTTTTCACATTGTTTACTTTGTTTCTGATGCAGATACAACACTTTAGTACCCATGAGGTGAATTTTGATGAGCTTTTGCCACCTATAGAGACTTGTTACATCTATTAGCAAAATCAATAGGAAACTTAAGGTTTGTTTACAGTTGAACTTTTAAGCTATTTATTGTATAGTATTTCTGTAAATAGGGCACAAAATAACCTATTTTTATGTCATTTTAAACATCTTACAGAAAGGGTTCAAATGATGTTGCTTCCTGGGTGTCTCAAATTTAAGGTAATGTTACATGTGGGGAAAACAAGCGATAATAGGACTGCTTTCAAAATGTGTTTGGCAATTATAATGAATGAATAATTTTTAAAAAATAGTTTTTTTTTACTACAATAAATGAAATACATTTTTTTACATTATTGTATGATTTTTAAATAAAAAAAAATCATACATTCAAAATGTTTTTTTTCTATTAAAATGAATGAACAATTAAAAAAAAAAAGAAATCTTGTTTAAGGCCATTCAAATTAATGAATAATTTTTTTAATAGTTTTTACTACAATAAATGAAATTCTTTTTTGACAGTGTATGATTAAAAAAACAACATACATACATTCAAAACAAAAATAAAAAATCATGTTTTGGCAATTAAAATGAATGAATAATTAGGTTTTACTACAATAAATCAAATATCAATTTTGATATTATTGTCAAATTATAATTATATATATATTTATAGATATTATATATATATATGTATATATATATATATATATATATATATATATATATATATATATATATTTGTAGATATTTATCTTGTTAAAAATATTTTTATATATTATATAAATTATTGCAGTATAAAAAAAATAAATGCTTTTTAAAAAAATGATGGGACACCTTGTGTCTACTGGACAATACTGTATTCATAGAAAGTGGCATGTATTGTATTCTTGAAAAGAAAAGCACATTTTGATATAGGTGTTTTGGATTTGACTTTAAAAGATAATTCATTTCTTTGGTGGACAGATTATGCATCACTTTAAGCAGCAGTAACTCCGGCAGATCTTGCATGGATGAATTCTGCACCTTTTGAATCTTATGCAGCATTTGTGAAATGCAAGCAGCGAACGATTCAAATCACATCTGATAAACGATTTAAAAGAGAAATGATGGAGAGCTTTGAAGTTTTTCATTACATTCGAACAGAATATTTGAGGTGGCAGAGTCCATATTGAGCAGAAAAGCCCCCGAGCCGTTGGATGGACATGTTGAGGGTAGAATTAATACTGGCAGGAAATCAGGTGGGGGAGATATGAGCACCTGCCGTTTGCTTTGAGCGGCCAGCAGAGGCCAACGATGCCTGTCAGTGATAAGACTCCCACACCGCGATACGTTTTCCTGTGAACCCGGCATATCTGATGAACGGATACCGTAAATGGGAAATGGCTTTTCATGAGCGCTTATGTTATCTCAATTACAGCTACATTTCACATGGCTGCTGGAAAACGTGTGCTGAAATTCAGAGTTCTGGCTTCAGATTAGGCTGTTACTGAGAATAAATCTTTCTCTTCAGCATGTCTTTCCTCAGGCCTACAAATGAATTAAGGGATATTTTTGCAGGATATATGAACTGTGCAAAGTTTAAGAATAAGAACCTTTTTGGGAAAAGTGGAGTCAAAGGAAAGTGGAAAATATGGTCATGCTTGCCTGAATAATAAGTTATTATTCATTTCTGTACATTTGTTGGGAGAAATATACCATTGTTCCTCACAACAGAGCTTCCCGCTGGGAGTAACAGTGTTTCTCTAGGAACAAGAGGGAAGAAACCTCACAGAAAAATGGCTGATGGCTGAAGACACTGTCAAGGAAGATGTCAAGGCACTACTGAAGTTTTACAGAGGAGCTGTTCTACTGTACTGTCAGAGGTCAAAGGCCACTGACTGCATGAATGAAACAAGCATCTTCATAGAAAATGATTTGTAGATATCTACTTTAAGAATAAGCACCACATGCAATACCGTTACATTTTTGGAATAATTAATTAATTTTTTAAAAATCTTTTATGCACACCAACACTGCATTTATATAATCAAAAGTAAAGTAAAACTTAAAACAATATTGTGAACTATTATTACCATTTTAAATAACTGATTTCTATTTTAATATATTTTGAAATGTAATTTATTCCCGTGATTTAAAACTGAATTTTCAGCAGCCGTTACTCCAGTCTTCTAATAAAGCTGCCTAAGAAACATTTCTTCTCATCATTAATACTGAAAACAGTTGTGCTGCTAAATATTTATTAATATTATTTAAAATTTCAGTTCTGCATATTAGAATGATTTTTTAAGGATTATGTGAAACTTAAAACTGGATTAATGATGCTGAAAATAAAAAATGCTATTTTAAGTTGTAATAATAATATTATTGATTTTACTCAATTTGTGATTAAATAAATGCAGCCTTGGTTATTCCTGGTAGTGTACATTCCCCCAGACATATAAATATGTTTTAACAAACTCCTCTATTCCCTAAAACAAAACTGAATGAGAATGATAATGTAAAGGCAAAACTGCATGATAAATTGCAATGAACAAACACATTTTTCTCTCCAGTATTATCTCAACATTTGGGGCTCTGCTTCAGCAACACATAACCAAACGGTGAGGTGAAAAGGTTATGTATTATTACACCATATCTCTATTTAATCAGTGGGGAAAAGCAATCACATTCATTGAATGCTGTAGCCTATCTGAAGCCGGGGATCAGTCCTGCCTGCCGCTGAAAGCATGTGGGATTTGGCGCTCCGACCTATTTCTCAGAGTCTGATCCACAATCTGTAGTGTGACGGTTTTTGATCCCCACTCAGGCAAACCAGCAACAAATGACACACATGAACACCAGCAGTCAAGGACATCCAAGAGCCCAGTGTGTGATTTGGCATATGTTATTTACACATCTTCGGAAATGGATACACAAATCTGAATATATTTTAAATATGTAGTTGCCTAATTATCAAATGATTTATTTTCTCAATCACAGCAGTTTACCTGGTACCAACAAACGAAGATATCCCTGCTGAAAACCCCCCAAAAAACAATAGAACCCTGCCCAAAACACAATAGAAAATGTAATGGATTTAATGGTTATAATGGGAATTGTATTGGTTTTAATTGAAACTATAATGGTGTCTACTGGTATGTGATGGATTTTGTAATGGTTTTACTGGAAAAAGCTAATGGTTTAATGGTATTTTAATGGAAACCATTGGAATTTCTGTGATGGTTTCTACTGGGTTTCTATTTTTTTAACACTTTAACACAGCCTAACATAGCCTAAATCAATAGTAAACACAGCTAATAAATTAAAAACAATTGAATTTATATAACTAAGATAAAAACATAGCCTATGATGACAGGTGAATCACTTTTTGAACAGTAATAAATCATTTAATAAAAACGAATCACACTTCACAGAGGTGAATCACTTTTTGAACTCGTGCGAACGAACCGATTCACTAAAACAAATCACACTTACCAGTGCCACAGGTGAATTTCTCTTTTAACCGTCAAACGGAACCGATTAACTGGAATAAATAACACTTTCCACACGTGAATCTCTCTTGGAACCACATAAAAGTAAAATAGTTCCGACTTCCCTTCCCACAGGATAAAGTTTCTGAACTGTCCGAGCGAACCGATTCACTAAAACGAATTACACTAATGTTGTTTCCCACAGAGATGCAGACGCAGATAAGACTCCATTCAATATTAAAGTAAAGGACAACGTTTTTATCAATCTCGTGTTTGGTGAAATGCTGTCGCACTCTTTTCCTTTTAATAGCAAATATTCTGCAGTAGTCCTATTTGGATTGTAAAAAAAAAAAAAAAAAAAAAAAAAAAAAAATTGTGTGTAACCTCATGCTAATGCAAATTTAACTCAACACGAGCCAAGACCTTCGTGCTCTAAAATGTTTTATTTATGAATATTGCAAATATATATAAATATTAGAGCTGCGTCAGTGTGCAGACATGCCCTCGTGGCGTGTGTGTGTAGTCTGCCAGAGTTTATGCTCTTTAAATGGTTCATTAAAAATGCATCGTCTTCCTTAGAAAGCCGGTAAGATTTCTGTAGACAGAGTAGAGCGGATATCACTTGTTGCCTGGGATGATTGACAGGTTGTCTGACAGCTGCTGCTCTCTGTTTTATTTTGTGTCACACACTATTTGTGAACTCCTTGAGCTGAGGAGAAGTTTAGCACAGTTTTTGCTAAATCTAATTATAGGAAGCAGTAGCTCACCCAAAGATTAGCCTACTTAGTAAGATTCTGAATGACAAAACTTTTAATGTTTGTGTGAAATATTCCTTTAATGACAGAAAGGTGCATGAAAAATGTCACCCGGTTCATCGCTTCCCTCCTACATGTTACTGCTTTCTTGGGTAATTATTTGAAATCAACTTACTGAAATTTTGAAACAGTGTTCATAAACGACAGACGTGATGGGATTTTAATCGATTTACTGCTCCAAAAATGTATTTATTAACAAATCTCAGGTGTTAGCATGAATGTAACAAATTTAAGTGTTTTTCTGTAAAACATCTTGCTTGAAAAGTAATTAAAATGCAATTATGTAAAGCATCATGATTCAGAAACACACTCCTGTCAAGGTTATTATGGTTAACTGAAAACATAAAAAAGTTCATTAATTGAAATAATAAAAAAAACAAAAACATTTTCATTAACTGAAATAAAACAAACTTTAAATGTAATAAAATAAAATATATATAAAAATAAACTTATTTAATTTTAGATAGTCACCAAGGCATTTCTCATTTTTTGTTTTCGTTAAACTTAAAAATAGGTTTACTTAACTTAAAAAAACACAACAAAATTACTAAAACTTTAATTGACATTAAAATGAAAAATGAATATATATATATATATATATATATATATATATATATATATATATATAAGAAGTCATTTAAAATATTAACAAAAATTAGAGTATGCTAAAATAATACTGATATAATCATAAATGACCTATTTTGTATAGATGCACAGGACAAAAATAAACAGAGTACAATTTTGTGGTATATAATACATCCTTACTCATTATTCCATTCACGTGCAGATTTTATGCTAGTAAAATCATGATTACATTATGTATGTATATACATCTGTCTGTGCCGACAACATGGCAAATGCTGATTACATTAATTAGAGTTTCTCACAATACTTTATACTTCCACAATTGAAACAATAACATTTTCCAGCTGATTACATAATAGCTCAAGCCTCTGGATATTAATGGTCAGATTCTGTTCTGTCTTCTGTATGGTTTGAATTTAATGAGATCAGTCGTTGCAGAGTTTAATTAGGCCAGACAGAAACAGCTGCAGGAGGTTGAGCTCACGGCAGCCTCTGGAAACGCAAGCCTCTGCCAGGCCTCAACGTCGCTGTTTAAAAATATCTGACACCCACGCCATACCTGACAGTCCCGTCAATAAGTGCCATTTATCATCCATATCTGCCTGCTTTCATTTAATTACTGCAATGAATCTAATGCAGGGCTGCAGTCTCAGACCTCCTTTATCCATTTACTGTGAGTTTCTCCACAGCTTTGGTTGGTTCTGAAAGCATCCTGCAGATAAAAAGATAGCGTTTGTCTTGGTAGAGCAAAGGCCTACAATGTCAAGGTCAGTTTTATTCCCAAATAACACAAATCTTGATAAAAATGTATAACTTGAAATGCCCAAAGTGTCTGCCGAATTTAAATCTAGATAAATTTACATAATCAAGGTTCACATGACACACACATATAGATGCAAAAATCTGTTATAAACATCTCTTCTGCATTGTTAATAAATTAAATAATTGAAATAAAATAAAATAGATTTTATTAATTTTATAGATTTTTTTTAAAAATTTTTTTTAGATTTTGTTATAAAAGAATTCAAAGCAAAAAAACATAATAAAATCAGCGTATTTTTTTTCTTTAATAAAGTTGCATTTAAAGGAATAGTTCACCCAAAGATTTATTTTCTAATAAATTTACTCACCTTCAGGCCATCAAGATGTAGATGAGTTTGTCTCTTCATCAGTTTTGAAGAAATTTAGCATTACATCACTTGCTCAATGGATTCTATTTACTAAATGGGTGCCGTCAGAGTCCAAACAGCTGACAAAACATCACAATAATCCACAAGTATTCCACATGACTCCAGTCCATTAATTAATGACTTGTGAAGTGAAAGGTTTTGTTGCTTCTGGCAAAAATACCAGTCTAAAATCCATAATTATGCTTCCGCCAGTGAAAAAGTTAATCCCCTGTTGTTTTCTTACAGCAAAATCCACCAATTTAGAACTGTTTTTGCATGTAAATGGTGCTTGCATATTTCTCTCCTGATTCACACAAAACAATTTCACTGGAAAAAGCAGTATTATAAACAGAGAACACATATTTTTTGCTGGTAAATAAAACAATGTCTTAACGCACAGATCATGGATTAGTTACATTACTAGTGGATTATTGTGATGTTTTTATCAGCTGTTTGGACTCTCATTCTGACGGCACCCATTCACAGGATCCACTGGTGAGCAAGTGATCTAATGCTAAATTTCCCCAAATCTGTTATGACAAACTCATCTTCATCTTGGATGGCCTGAGGGTGAATAAATTTGGACGGCCTGAGGGTGAGTAAATTTGGACGGCCTGAGGGTGAGTAAATTTTCAACAGATTTTCATTTTGGGTAAACTATTCCTTTAAAACGCACGATCGCATGTGCTCCCTCGGTTTGAACAGGCATGACACTTCTGGCATCACCGTCGGTTTGGCTGTGCCAGAGACATGTTTGAACAGATCGTGATGATTGACACTCTGAGAAATTGTCCTTCTGCTGTGTTTGCCGGTGGTATCGTTCAGTGATTGCTGTGAATGACAGAGAGAGAGCCACGCTTGCGATCACATACACCTGCTGTCTGAGGCACAGCGTGAAGTCTTATATTTCCTGTCACTTGACATCGTCTTTGTTTTATTTTCCTCGGGGTTCCTGCAGAGAAGAGTCTCGAACATGTACATTTGTTCAGTTTAGCATGGCCTACCTCATCTAAAAAGCAAACAAAACTGATACAAACTGAGGTTGCTCACAGGCTGAACTTTAGAGTCTGTTCAGTATGGATGCTGGACTCTGACGTAAATCTGTGGTGAAAGCAAGGATGCATAAAATCATCATTTACATACATCTGCGACAGAAGCATTGCCCTTAGAAAGACTGCCAGCGCTGTATACATAATTAAACTCTGAACTGGACCTATATAAAGGACCTAGAAAGGGTCAGTATCCTGTGGCGCGCATGTGTTGAATTCACTCACACTCATGAATAACCTTGCAGTGCTGGAACTGACCTTTATAATGACCTTTATTTCTGCTGTCACACTAAATATTCTGTTACAGCGCCTCAACATCTCCACTGGTCCTGTATGTGCTTCTGCTAGTGTAACATAAAATATGATTTAAGATGGTTAGACGTGCAAATTGACAGTCAGATAATGTCGCCTACAGGACAGATGTGTCATTGCAACTAAAGTAGTGTAGCCTAATCCATCTCGGCTAAAAACCTTGAGGAAAAAACACTGTTGAAGGCATAGTATATAATAATATCATACAAACATATAGTAATTTAGCATATGGATAGCATACCTATTTTCTAGATCGCGGCTTTTACGAAACGCGTTTGGTTCTCATGGGTACCCGTCAATGCGGAAGTGTCTCCATGCTGTGTTTGACACTCATTCATACAAATATAATATTATGCGTTATCTGTCCTGTACTTGAAGTGCTCTTAAAACTGTCAGATGATGTTGCGCAGAAGGACAAACGGACGAGAAGATGCGGACAGTGTCAAACCTGATAGAAAGAAGGTGATGAATCACAGAGAACTCTGCAACTTATTGACTGAATACCAACAATACTGTAGTAGGTACCATGGTAATTCCATAATCCCGGTCTGTAGTATTACCATGGTGTATTTTGAAGAGCCCCGTGAATATGAATCAAAGAATCATGGTCTTACTATTTATTACAATTTCATTGTACACTTTTGTTGTTGTTGTTATAAATACCCTCACCTGTATGACTATATTAGAACATTAATAATAAATAAGTAGTTAAATAAGAATAATGAATGAATTATTGAATGTATAAATAAATAAAATGATTTAGGAATAAATTAAAGAGTAATAGTTTGATTAAATGTTTGCAAAATTAAACGAAAGTTAGTGTGTTGCCAAGGCTGTTGTTAGTTTTTAAAACTTACAGAAGGGTTATTGGATGATGCAAAAACTTTGAAAATGGTCGATATTTTGATTTATCAGCATAAAAATTTATGTGTAGTAGAAATTATGCAACATTTAAAAAAAAAAAAAGATGTTTTAGTTGGAGTATATCATGCCACTGCTTGACATGCAATTTCAACTCTCCCACCACAGACATCAGAGGACTCTGGTGTTACTGGTGTGCCTGTCTCACAGAGGAGCTGCTGGACTGTTGTGTCCTTCTGGATGAAGGTTTTGCTCTTCATCTTCTTCACTCCAGCTTTCCTGAACTATGCCTCCCTGCAGAGAGAGGGACAGGTGCTGTCAGCCGCAGGTGAGACCTCATCATCTCTTCAGGAAGACCTTAGGATCATTTAGTTTGGTAACTTTCAGCTCATTTAAAAGAAATATATTTCTTTCAATATGTAGGTGCTCAGCTGATTGATATCGGCCTCGGCCAAAAGATCCATCTATTGTGCAAAGGACACGGGTGGCCTGTTGGTAAGTTAAATTAATAGTTCAACCAAAAATGGAAAAAGAGTCTGATATTTATATTGTGGATTGTGCACGGTGAAAATGATGTTTCATTTTTTTTCAGTTGTTCTTGATGCTCCAGCAGGGATGTCTTCAGATGTTTGGTACTATGTGCAGGAGGGTCTCTCCTTATCAACAAAGGTTAGTTCAAACAAACTGCCGTCATGACAACTGGATTTTTGGAAACTGGTAATACATTTAAGTAATACATTCTTCATGTATGAATGTGTTTCTCTGTACATGCAGTACACACAGTCATATTTCCCCATTTTTGAATGGTCACCACTGACACATAATGCGACAAAGAGAGCTAAAGTCTACAGATTTGACTAACGGACCTACCAATCTCTGTGTAAAAGTAACACAATGATGCTGCTATCTTTCTGAAGTCATTTTAACCCCCTGTAATTTGGCTCCAAATCTCAGATGAAAATGGCCGTTTTGACCACCCTCTACAAAATAGTGGATTTCTCAGTAAATATTCATCCATGACATTTAATATTTTGGCTTTCATCACTATACATGTTTATCTTTCTTCAGAATTTTTTTTAGCAAAATCAAAATTTGAGCAGGGGACCTCTGGTTGAGTTGACCCAGTTAATATTCAGTAATATTATTGATATAACTGCACTGACACTATCGAATGAGTTCAAAATTTGAGTTAAATAATGATACTAAATTTGCCACACTGAACTAAACTGAATCAACAGTATGACTGTTAAGTTGACTTGTGCTGAATCACAACACTATTGCCTTCTGTAGAGCTGCTATAGCTGAACTGAACATGTTTCATATTTGATGAAATTTGCAACACTGACATGCTTATTGAATTCAGTCCTCAAGCAAAAGAGCTGTTTCATTGCTGACAAATGATAGAGACATTTGCAAGTTTTGTTTAGCCTAAAAATGTATTGTAAATATCCACCTCATCCAGCATTCTTTTTGTTTTCTTTCTTATAAAGTATCCCGTTGTTATTTCAGAAACCTCTGTAAATGATTCAAGGTTGTGAGTGAATTGTTCAGACCTTCTTGCAATCCTGTTTGATCGATTAGATAAATAGTGATTCATTCATGAATATTACACTGCTAGATCTGATTGTAAACAGGTGATTGCAAACATTTGACATAATTGCTGAAATATTGTCAAGGAAAATGATTCTCAGGTTGGTATACCTTAATCTCCATCATCAGATTAGGATTTATCAGTAATAATTTTCTGGAGTGCGGAAAAAGCGCAAAAACACGTCTAGTGATTATGTAGATTTTCTCACTTTTTCACTGTATATGATGAAATATCTGTGTATAAATTTAATCTTAACAAGATTATAAGGCCACCCAGAATGTGATTTTTTTTTTTTTTTTTTTTTTTGTGGTTTCGTGTGTTGTTTCTACAATTTTTTTGTGAAGTTAGAAGAAAGTTTAGTTAGTTACTAGTGAATCATGATTTGTTCATGAAAAGGTTTTATGCACAAATTTGTGTACTCATTTTTGAATGAGATCCTGTGTCTTCTGTATGATTTGCCAATCAGTTTGACTGATTCAGTGTTTTATTTTCTGAATTGAATGGCATGTTGTGCTCTACTGAGTGTTTTTTTTTTTCTTGCAGTCAGCGAGGTCAGCAAAATTGATTGATGGTTGCTGTCTGACTATGACTTCATTGTTGCCTAGTCTTATTCTCGTCAAATTTACAAGCTCACATCTCTGTGGCATGTCAGCAAACCTAAATTTGCAAAATAATTTCTATTTCACTGATATCTATCAGGCTGTAGGGATGTTTTATGCATGTGATTCCAAAACAAAAACCACTTACTTAACGGGATTAAGTGAGCTTTTTGCCGTTTAGAATGAACTGATGAAAACTCTTCCATTAAGGAGATGATAAGAGAAGGCCTTTCACTGATGTCGTGTACAACATTAAATAAACAAAGCAGCACCACAGTTTTCTTTGATGTGAGTCATTACTTTAGGGACATAAAGGCATTATTGATTTTTCTGCTTCTTCTGTGAAGTTACAAGACTTCAGCTTTCAGAGCATGTGCTGCTGTATTACTCTAGTAATTCGAGGCGGTGAGGCGGTGAAGCATTTCTGTGACATGCTGTCAGAACAAACCTAGTTGTGGGGTGTTGGAGATTCCTGCTGATGGCCTGCATTGCAGTGACTGTCCAGGAGAGTCAGGCGATGTAGCAAACATTTGCAATAATTGATGATTAAATGAGTTGCAACATTGTGAATATTACAATATGTTTAATGTACACTTTATTTGCAGGTGAAGTTTTCTGGAGGAATTATCAATGAGGTTTTTGATTTTTTGAGTGTCAGTTGAGGTTTCTCTTGCTGTCATTTTCATGACACTTGATCTGTGATCTGTTTCTCAGGTGTGCACCTATGACAGAGTCGGTCTGGGTTTCAGCCGGAGAACCCTGCAGAATGAAACTACAGGCACAGAGAAAGTCTGGGGAATATCAACCACTGGAAGGTATGAAAGTGTCTTAGTCTGAAACTAAACAGCTCACCAAAAAAATGTCCAAATAATATTGGCTTCAATTAGAGCATTCTGGGAAATGATGATACCACCATGGTCCATAAATATATACAGTATCTCACAGAAGTGAGTACACCCCTCACACTTTTGTAAATATTTTATTATATCTTTTCATGTGACAACACTGAAGAAATGACACTTTGCTACAATGTAAAGTAGTGAGTGTACAGCTTGTATAACAGTGTAAATTTGCCGTCCCCTCAAAATAACTCAACACACAGCCATTAATGTCTAAACCGCTGGCCACAAAAGTGAGTACACCCCTAAGTGAAAATGTCCAAATTGGGCCCAAAGTGTCAATATTTTGTGTGGCCACCATTACCAGCAAAAGAAACAGCAATGGGTCCTTTTGGATCCGAGTCTTTAGAAGATCGGACAGTAAGTCCTGTACAAAGGACCAGAGCATGGTAATTCGGGGACAGTCCTACAACATATGTATATATGTACCTACACAGGTGACAGAAGGGGTCAGACCTTCTTCTCTCTTTATATAATTAACAGGAAGTGGCATATGCCTTATAGATTAACTTCTAATGGATCATTTGGTGAGCTAGGTTTTTAGAGGTAGCAAAACAATTTCCCCAGACATTGTCCCAATCAATCACAGTGTTAAGTTCTCTTTCCCAGAAACCCTCAGACGGAATGTTTGAATACTGTCTTACCACAAGTGATTTATAAATTATACTCCCAATACCTCTAGAAGCCATACTAGAATCTATCCAATTTATCATAGGATGAGGAGATATTTTAATTGAGCAGGGTACTCCGTAAGCTTTCAGTGCAGATTTTAATCTTAAGTACAGAAAAAAGGAGAATTCTGGGAGAGAGAACTCATCCTTTAGGATTCGAAAGGACTTGAGCCCATAATCATTGTACAGGTCCAAGAGCAAACCAACATTTGGAAACAAACGGTTTGTTACCAGTACAAAGATTATTATTATGCCAAATGGGTGTAGAGTCACTGTAAGAATCTGAAGCTCCCATAATCTTTTCTGCTGCTTTCCAGGTTTTGATAGAATGGCATATAATTGGACCAAACTTTTCCAGAACTTTCTTAGATATTCCAGTAAAGGGTAAATCCTGTAGATGGAATGGGTAAATAATATTAGTTTCTAAAGCCCGCCATGGGACAGGGGAGTCAACATCTAGCCACGTCCTAAGTGGTCTCATCTGGTATGCTAAATAATAGGACCAAAAATCTGGTAGGGATAAGCCACCATAAGGTTTTAGCCGGTGCATAGATTTAAAACAAATTCTAGGCCGTTTATTTATTATTCCACAAAAATGTTGATACTGCTGTATTGATCTCTTTAAAATAGCCATTAGGTGGTGTCAGAGGTACACTCTAAAAAAATGGTGCTATATAGCACTAAAAGTGGTTCTTTGGCTCGTAATAATAGGGGAACCACTTTTGGTGCTTCACAGCGGTTCTTCAGCGGTTCTTCACCGGTTCTTTGGCATGACTGAGGGGCTATATAGCACCGCTACCATATACAGAACCTGTTAAGCTCCTGTATAGTTCTTCAGCGGTTCTTTGGGGTGATAAAGGTGCTATATAGCACCACTGCCGTACAAAGAACCTGTTACAGCTCCTTAAAGGTTCTTTACGAGCCAAAGAACTACCGTTGGTGCTGTTTAGCACCATTTTTGTTGAAGAAATGCAGTGCAATATAGCACCTCTTATGGTTCTACATAGCACCATTTGACAGAGGTGCTGTATAGCACCTTTAAAGATATGGTGCTATATAGCACCAAAAGTGGTTCCCCTATGATTACGAGCCAAGAACCACTTTTAGTGCTATATAGCACCATTTTTTTTTAGAGTGTAACACTGAAAATAAAAAACTTAGCCTTGGAAGTATATTCATCTTAACAGTGGCTGTCCTTCTATGAAGAGCCAAACAGAGTGGAGACCAACACAGAAGATTGCTCTTAATCTTATCCAGAAGAGACTGATAGTTCCACTTGAAAATGTGAGATAATGAAGGAAAAACTCTGATTAAACTGAATCTCTGATTTAGCAGCTAAATTAAGGGGCATAAGTATGGATTTGTTCCAATTAATTTTATAACCAGACAGTATCAAATGTATCAAATAATTTTAAGCATCCCTTAACCGAGTCTGTGATGTTTGATATATACAACAAAACGTCTGATTGCTTGGGCCAAAGGCTCTAATGATAAATTCAAAAGCAAGGGTGACAGAGGACAGCCTTGATGAGTGCCCCTGCCAAGATAAAAGGAAGGGGAGATATAAGAACCAGTGATTACTCTGACTGAGCATTCAGAATAAATAGTTTTGACTGCTTATAGAAAAAAGGAGCCAAACTCAAAATGCTCTAGGACAGACCACAGAAAGCTCTACTCAATTCTGTCGAATACTCTCCAGAGAAAGGAACGTTGTTTTTAAAGTATTCCACAATCTTTTTACGCACTCTTTCACAGATTGGAGAGCCTCTGCCCATCTTTACTTCTAAGAGACTCTGCTTCTCTAAGACATCCCTTTTATAGCTAATCATGTTATAGACCAGATGTCAATTAACTTAATTAGTTGCTAGATGTTCTCCCAGCTGAATCTTTTCAAAATGTCTGGCTCTTTCAGTCCTTTGTTGCCCCCGTGCCAACTTTTTTGAGACCTGTAGCAGGCATCAAATTTGAAATTAGCTCATTTAGTGGATAAAAGTGTCAAATTTCTCAGTTTAAACATTTATGATCTCTATGTTCTATTGTGAATAAAATATTGGCTCATGAGATTTGAAAGTCTTTCAGTTTTCATTTTATTAAAAAAACAAACAAACAAAAAAACATCCCAACATTTCCGGAATTCGGGTTGTAATTTATTTAAAAGAACTGCATTTATTTGAAATAGAAACATTTTGTAACATTATAATTTTTTTTTAAAAACCAATTTAACGTGCCCTTGCTAGTAAGTGTTAATTTATTATTTTAATAAATTAATAAAAAGAAAAGACCCCTTACAGACCCTTTTTGAATTGTAGTGTACTTGTTTACAATACATAAAGATTTTATGGTTATATTAGGCAATAAATCTAAAAACAAAAGAGACACCCCTTCCATGTTAATAGTTTAATCCACACGCAGGTATCTGTGTGTCTCGTATCTTTGACATTGACCTGCTCTACTATTCAATCAGTGCTGTAGGACAGAGATGTCTTTGTCCTTGTCCTCTGGCAACAATACGTCCTGCCTTCAGGTTTATTTGTCCTACATGTGGAGTCACTCTTATCTTGTTGCTCTTGACATGATAACATTTCTTCATGCATTAAAGTGATGTGTAGCGAGAGGACAGGGGAGTTGGTTATCAGTGTCCTGTTTTCTCCTCTGTCTGGCACATTTAGAAGGCGGACAGCAAGATATTAATTTTCCTAAAGTTCAATAAACCAGGAACAAAAATGTGGAGTATTGTCCTTTTTGTTCTTTCCTGAAACCTTTTCATTTGGAAACTGATTTGATTTGATGTTGAAGGAAAGTCAATAGTACATGATAATTTTATTTTTAATTTTTGACAAGGACATGTGTTGTTTTGTTCTTAGACTTATTGACTATATATATACTACTGTACAAAACATTGTGTGTAATACTGAATCCTGCAGTGTGCTCAACTTGACCTTCTTATTCCAGTGTGATCAAAGAATAAATATCCACCATTATTTTAAACATAATTTTTCTTTACTAATTATTTGATACTTATATTTAATATTTAAATTGGAATATTATATTTTACACAAAATTTAATTAAAAATGCAAACCAACACTTAAATAATACCAGGACAGCACTTGCTAAATTAAATATGAAACGTAATGATTTTTTTATAATGAATATTCACACTTTTCAGCTTAATTTGAACGAAACACCAGAAATGTGTGCTTAAGGATTAGACGCAGCCCAAAACAATAATAAATATATAATAATAATAATATGCATAAACTTAATAGCATAAACAACAATAATAATTATTGCTATTATAAATAATAATAATAATAATTTTATCTTATTTAAAGTTTTGTTTATTCTGTCAAAGTATTCAAATATTGAATATTTGTTCTGTAAAAAGGAATAACGAAATCTATACTGATATCAATGTTGGTCAGTCTCTAGTTTTTCTTGACCATTTTCTTGACCCCCTGCACATCTTGAAGACATACTGCAGTAAATCACTCAGTGCCCACTGAATTTTCATGGCCTTTTAGTTAATGAGGATGTCAGAAATAAAACCCATTAGTGTCTCATGGTACACAGTGAATATTAGTTTAGTATGTCAGCCTCTGGTTTGAGGTCAGTTTGTCCTTCATGCAACATCACTGACCGCTTTAAAAACTGGGCAGCAGTCTGGGACTGTGGGCGTCCTGTCTGGAGGTGAGCGTACATGTGTGTCGTAATGTGTCTCAGTGATTAATGAACTGTCAGATGAGTCATGTCTAGACGTTATTTGCACAAACCTGCAGTCATTCCTGATCTGTATCTCTCCTTTTTTTATCCTTCAGGATGGTGGATGACCTTCATCGATTGGTCAAGGCTGCAGATATAGCCACACCCTTTATCCTGATTGGCTCTGAGTTGGGCACGCTCAACGGCAGGTTCTACAGCCACATCCATGACACGTAAGTCATGCTGTTCTGTTTGAAAACATGTCAGTCAGTCTTATCTGAAGTTTGTTACCACCACAGAATGTATGTTACATTTATGTTTAATGTTTTTGAAAGAACTCTTTTATGCTGCATTTATTTGATCAAAATATAGTAAAAACAACAATATAATGAAATATTATTATAGTTTAAAAGCACTGTTTTCTATTAAAATATATTTGAAAATATAATTTATTCCTGTGATGCAAAGCTTTTCAGCATCATTACTCCAGTCTTCAGTGTCACATGATTTTTCAGAAATGATTCTAATATGCTGATTTTCTGCTTAAGAAACATTTCTTCTTATTATTAATGAAATCATTTGTGCTGCTTAATTTTTGTGGAAACCTTGATACATTTAGAAGTTTGGAGTAAGTAAGATTTAAAAAAAAATCTATTCATATTTTTATTCAGCAAGGATGCATTCAATTGATCAAAAGTGACAGTAAAAACATTTATAATCTTACAAAAGATTTCTATTTCAAATAAATGCTGTTCTTTGTATGTAGGATGGAACTAGGTATTACAGTCCAAATTCAAAATATTGGAGACGTTTTTTTTCACCCGGCCCCTCCTCCTCAGACTTGACGCACACGCAGGTTGCCAGATTAACGACACCAACAGGAACGAGCGCACATGAGGATGAATACAATTAAATACGCTGTGTTTTCCACCAACTGGCAACCCGGGGGTGCCGAAACTGGCAGTGGGCGGGTTTCACAAACCATAACAAACACAGACATTCCGGGCCGGAATGCACATTTTCAAAGGAGAATAACTGACTGTAGCATTGTTTTTCATATAAACAAGTATGTTAACTTAGCATGTTTCTCAAATATCTGCAAACATATTATGGTATTTTTATGCTTTAGAAGAGTCAAAATCCTACATACAGCACCTTTAATATTTGAGCACCAGTAATAATTGAGCACCAAATCACTATAATAGAATAATTTCTGAAGAATCATGTGACACCAAAAATACAGCTTTGCTATTACATAAATTACTTTTTAAAATATATTAAAAAGTTATTTTAAATTGTAATAATATTTCAAAATATTGATGTTTTTACTACATGTTTGATCAAATAAATGCAGTCTTGATGAGCAAAAAAGACTTCTTTCATGAACATTGAAAAATCATAATTATTTCAAACTTTTGACCAGTAGTGTACAATACATTGGTGAATAGTGTTATATATGCCTAACAGGGTTTTTCTTCCAGACATTTATACCTGTCATGACCAAAAGATCCATCAGAGCAGCTTGGGACTGACTTTTTGGCACTCACTCCCCCAACCCCTCCACCCTCCCTCCATCTGACAGATTTAACATTTCATCTGCTCTGATGTGCAGCTTTAAGACCCATAAATTCAGCTGCATCAGGCCTGTAGCGCCCAAGGACTGAAAATATTGTCCCCGCTGCAGCTCTGAGCCCATTCATCTCACTCGATAGATGCTGTTCATTTCTCGATCGGTGTGTGGGGTCTCATCTGAGCTCTAGAAACATCCTGTGTGTGGTCTTTTCACTGTCTCTCTCTGTCTCTTCAGGCAAGTGTCTGACCTGGTGTTGATCGATCCGATCCCAGAGGATGTCTTTGAAGAGGAGAAGTGGCAGCAGTACTGGTGAGTCATCAGCCGAGACAGAGAGTGTGAGGCACAAACATAATTCGTCAAATCCTAGCTCCATCCTAATGCTGAGAGCCAGAGGAAGAAATTAAAGGGGAAGTGTATAATTTTTTTTTAAAGGTGTTAAAATACTTTCTTTTATTTTTAGTAAGCCATTCAGAAGTTGAATTCCCTGAAAAGCATACAGACTGTTGCTGTATCAAAACATTACTCTGGCCAGACGCAACGCAAATAATCTTTAATTATTAAGTTTGGCTATGCTAGTGGAACAAATATTACACACTTTTTCCTAGAATAGGCCTATAATTAATTGAATCAAGTATTTGACATGTTCCATATTTATTGATACGCAGATGTAGTATCTGATTTGACTGACAAAAATGATACTATTGTATTGCAAATTTGACATTTATATAACATTAATATTTCATGAATTTTGTGGTGGTGTGTGTTTATATACAGTGTGTGTATATATCTATCTATCTATCTATAAATGTTAAAATATATATAAATATTTACTGATATATTTACATATAGATATAAATTACATATATATATATATTTATATTATTATTAATATGATATAGATATTACATTTACTAAATTAAACAATCTGTTCATATATATATATATATTAGTTTTTTTCAGTATAAAAATAATTTATTTTCAAAATATTAATAAAGTAAATTAAAATAAAAATAAAGTAAAATTTTTATTTTATAAAAAAATAAAATATTTGAGAATTTCTTAGTATTTGGTTTGTCCTGAGTTGACAAACTCCATACGTTTATACAAAACCTGATAATCCATGTTATTATACCATGTTAATATTTTTACTTTTAAAAATACATTTTACTTGTACAAATAATAAGAATTTCATCCATGTTGTTGTTATTTTTTTCTTTTTTAAATTGTAAATTGTCCCAATCAAATTGAACCCTAATTTGATTATTTATTTATTTTTATTTTTAAAGATTTGAATTGAATCATTGTAAAAGCAAATATTTATGTTTACATTTACCACGTCTTTCGTCAGAGCTAAAAGGAGCCAGTCTGACAACACTTTGACTCTTTTAGCGCTCAAAAACTGAGCTGCTGAGTGCTCACAGACACTACTATAAAGCCAATGTAAGCACTCATTAAATATTTAAACAGCCACATACAGCTCCAATTACATGGGTATTTACAGCTAGTTGCAGTTTATGTCTATAGTTAAGCATGCTGAAGCTATTCAATTTCAGTGGAAGAAATATAGTCGCATTTCCTGGCCTTGTTCTACCTGCTATTGGAGTCATTTAGAAACGACATGATCGGAATTCCTCTGCTTTAAAAGCCCTTCCTTCCTTCATGGAGAATATCCCGTTTCATAAACTTCTACCTCTATTATTTATCGCCATTATATGACTCGAATGAGTTCAGCTAGATAAGAAATGAATATGCCCGGATTGACTCATTTGTACATGACTGGACGAGAAGCAGCGCCATTTATCTGGGAAATGTGCGCAATTACGCTTTGATTAATAGATGCTCGTTCCATTGAGTGTAAGGCGGTGTACATGCAATCCAATTACTTGGGACACACTGAAATAAATGTTGTGGATATTAACTCAGGGCTTAAGTTAATATCCGTATCACATGAGTTTTATTACTGATCTTACTTAAATCATAAGAGCTGCTGGTTTAAATTAAAGATGCTGAGGATGTATTAAACACTTCTGCTTGCGATTATGTGATAGCCGTGCAATATAAAATGAAGTCTTTGGGGAAATATTGTATTATAATTTGATTTTAGAACAGTTTCCCAGGCTGGAATGATCCTTGGAATTTTCTAAAATCTAGTTTTATTATCTGCAGTTATTGGCATAAAATTATGTGTTTAAAAATGTTGTAATATTGATCTTTAAAAGTATTATATTGGTATTATTTCTGTACCGTTATAGTTTTTTTTAGTTAGTTTTTAATTTAATATTTTCAGGGTTTTTTATTTTAAATTTGAATCATTTTGTTATGTGCTTTTGTCATTTTATACGTTCTTTTTATATCTATATAGCTTTTATTATTTTTATTTCAGTTTTACTCATTTTAGTTCATTTTTTAAATTTTTGTTTACGTTTTTGAAGTTTAAATTGTTCATCTTTTATTTTATTTTATTTAAAAGCTTTATTTCCTTTAAATCTAATAAAGCAATGGTAGATTACAGTATTTATATATATATACAGTATAGATAGATAGATATATAGATAATTAGATATGTATTTTATTTTTATCTTCATTTTTATTTTATTAAATTCTTATTATTTTTACTTCCATTGGGATCTTTTAGGATTGGTTCCAATTCCACTTTATGATTTAAATTCCCGCACCAAACTTGCACATACTGCTTCAGGATTTTTTGACTAACACAACTTTCTAGGCCCATTTCCTGCTTACCGATTCATTTTATGTTACTAAGTGTCTCCAAGGTATGTCAAAAACAAGCGTTAATTCTTTGAGTGATGAGAGGCTTTTACATGAAGTGTAAACTCAAACCAAAAATACTCTTTGTTTTACTAACTGCAGTGCTTCCGTGTTCTTTTGAATGGATTTAATTGGGTCACAAGTCTGCGTAATTGCCGTCTCCTTCCTTTTAAGAAGCCTCGTGTGGCGACTAAAAGATAAACTGCCGGTGTCCAATAAGGAGGGCCAACGCACCTGAGGATGACAGCGGAGACGGTATCAGCGTCTTCCCCGTGCCAGCAGGATTTCCACATCAAAAGAGCGTCTCATAAACGCTGCCTCACTCTGAAATGAGTTCTGTTATATCCGACAAAATGAGTCACTCCCAATCGCTGGAGAACAAAACGGAGCAGCAGAGCGTCCTGGCTCTCATCCGGTCTGATCTCTGATGTGCGGTCAGAGACTCGTGCAAATACTCAGTGGTCAGATCATGAAAATCTGGCACTTCAGAGGTGACTTGTCAAGTTGAATCTACCCATCTTTAAATCCCCAACTTAAATCAGAAAATTGGGTAAAAATGGGTTTTGCAACAGTTTAAGTGATCTGGGCTGTTAGCTTGTTGACCATATTGAACCATCATCAAACAAAGCAGCTTCTCTTCCAAACACTGGTTTTAGCTGGGTTTTCTAGTCATCTCGGATACGGTTGGTTGCGAACAGATGGTCTTTTTTTTTTTTGGTCTTTTTCTGTTGATTTTTTTTTTTTTGCTGTGGTGACAAAAAGCAGCTGAATGCAGTTCCTGTGAGGTTTACACAGTACAGACTGTGTTTTTGCTTTTGAAGGAACAGAAGCAGCTGTCAGAAAACCCCACGCTGGCATTTACACGTAAACATGTCAGAATTGTCAAATTTCAAAGTCTCTCTCGAGAGGGATTTCCCCAAGATAAAGTCTTTTCTGTCTGTGCATCCCATCTATCAAATGGCACAATGACGCTCATAAAAATCAAGAATTTATTTAATGTGGCTGATTAAAAAAATAAAATGATCAGAGTACTGAACTTTTGCTTTATTCTGCCTTGAGTATTGGAGTTGTCTGTCTGTCTGTCCATCTATCCATCTATCCATCTATCCGTCTATCTGTCTATCTGTCTGTCTGTCTGTCTGTCTGTCTGTCTGTCTGTCTTTTTTGCTATACTCCGAGATCCGTCATAAACTCCCACCTCCATTATTTATTGCCATTATGTGACTCATTTGAGTTCAGCTAGATAAGAAATGAACATGCACATTTATTCATTTATTATTTTATTTAGACATATATCAGAAGCATCTTTTGATGGCATAAAGACACTAAATTAAATGACTTTGAATATTAGAAAATGTTCTTACGAGACTGGCTGAGCATTAGCACCATTTTGGCCACCATTATCTGGATATTTTATTGGCTGTACTTGGAGTAACCTGTCAGAAAAATAGCTCTGATTGTGTTTAATGCTAGTGAATTGAATGAATTGATCGACTATTTGTTTATAACTTAAGAGTCTTGTGGTGACCAGAGCAACCATTGACTGAATTGACAGAGCTGCAAATTAGCAGCTGATTTCTTGTGACAACTCCAAATAGGAGTGACGACAGTACAGCTAATGTGATTTGTCTTCTGGAGGTGTTGGACTGTAGTGGAAATGCCTACTAGCAACTAACGCTTCACTGCAACTCGCTGACCTCCAGAGATTGAACTGCCATTAGTGTGAAGGCACCTTTAGAGGGGTAAAGTGGTGCAAGACCCTGCAGGGTTGAGCAGGCCTCGGCAGGTCTGAGGTACAGGATGATTGAAGAAGACTTCACAGTCAGATGCCTTCACCACATGATCTTCCTCTAACAGACACCTCTGAAACACAAGAGTCAATGGGACAAATCAATCAAGCAGTCAGTCAGTTTCTGTCGTACATATATGTATATGAAATTCATATTCGGAAAGTTGCTGACACTGCCTGTAATGTTTGTGTAGCTTCTGCAGTAGGTAAGAGATCCTGTGTTATTACATTGGTCTGGCTTCAGTAATGACAATTAACAGTAATTAGAGCTTCTAGTGCTGGAGCAACTACTGTCCGTCATCATCAGTAATGAAGTAAGGCCACATTAGTCTTTCTTTCTCTTTTAGTGCTCACTCACAGTGTGTCATAGTGAGACATGACTGCCCCCTACTGACCGCTTTCAGAATAACCTCACAACCATTGGAACTGTTTCTATGTACATTTAATGGCTTTTATACACAGCTATAGTTGACAGTAAGACTTCACTATAGCTGTTATCCATCTGCTTTATGCAAGTTTTCTGAAACAGCGTAAAAGGGAGCATTATTTAAACCGAATGGCCATTTTTGTCAAGGAGATTCAAAACGTTTAATGCAGGAACTAATTGTAAAAATCTAGTTAAATATAATTTTAATGCTTTTTTTAAATACTAACTTTACACATACCATTTTAAACATTTTAATGCAAGAAAATTGCCTCACTGGGACTTTTGTGAGCATTTTTGAGTGATAAAGCCACCATGTAGCCCAATAAAGTGAATTTATTGAAATAGTTTGAACTTCCCTGAAATTAATTGAGCTTCTCAAATCTAACCGTAATGTTTAGTTTACATTTAAAGACAGTTCATACTTGTGAATCATGAGACAAGGAAGAATCAAATGTGACCTTGGACCACAAAACCAGTCTCAAGTCGCTGGGGTATATACATATATACATATACATATACACACACACACACACACACACACACACACACACACACACACACACACACACACACACACACACACACACATATATATATATATATATATATATATATATATATATATATATATATATATACACATATACATACACATACACACAAACACAAACCCTGCTGGAAAAAACTAAGCAAAAATTAAACCAGCTCTAATTTGTTTCTGGTATTTATGCTAGTTAAAGGTGGTCTTTAAACCTGACCAATCTGATCTTCAGCTGGTCTCCAAGCCTAGCAGACTGGAAAATTCTCCGGATCCTTCTAAAACCAGCTAACTGACCAGTCTGACCTGGCTGGGAGACCAGCAGACAAGATTAGGCTGGTTTAACACACCCCAATACCTAGTTTGTTACTGTCAATGCATTGCATTGCATAATCCTTAAACCACCTAAACATTTAATAATGGTGTGTTTTCCATGTTTCTTCAACCAATATCAGATGTTCAGGATAATTTTTGCTTATTTAACATTTATAGATATTCACTGTGTTTTGTTCTGTTGAATTGCACTGCTTTTGTGATTTGTAAAAATGTCAATTTCATACAAATGAAAACAGTGAAATTTAATATATAAACTAGATAATACAGCAATAAAAAGTTTGTATTAGGCCAGCAGTTATATCCATTTGAATCATGGTAAATAGTCCATTGAATAATTTGTTTGTCATAACCTTGTCTCCCCTATTTGTGTAGCAGTCCATCTGGGCAGCTCTAGTGGTCATACAGGACATAATTTGCCATGCAAATTCAGATGGACTCTTATCAAGCACTGTGTGTGTGTGTGTGTGTGTGTGTGTGTGTGTGTGTGTGTGTGTGTGTGTGTGTGTGTGTGTGTGTGTCAAAGAGAGAGAAACATTCAGACAGACTCATGTGTTGGTTCTTACAAAAGAAACAGACTCCATTCAGCCTGCACTAATCCAGATGGGAAGTCAAAGAGCAGAAAGTCCACGGCACCAAAGTCATTTCATCACTTTTTTATTCATTTAGATAGTTTTCTGTCATGCTTAAGGAGGGGGAAGGAGAGAGAGAGAGAGAACGGAAGGGAAAATGACCAACATTGGTGAGGCGTTTTGCTTGACACGACTTCCTCACTCCGTCTGCCTGCCGTTATCTGTTTAATTCATCCTCCTATCTGGGCTGTCTTTACCCTCGCTAAATTTCCCTTTGACACGCATGCCTTCCTGCGCATAATCCAGACCTACCGGGCAGAATTAGCACCGGAGGAATTGATAGAATGACGAAATGGAGAGAATAGGACAGGTGGAAATAAAATGTCAGAGCGAACGGACTGATTTGACTCCGAATCAAATTGTCAGGCTCGATACGGGCCGTGTTTTGGGGGAAATGCTGACAGATGAAAAGGTGTCAGGGAAGAACGTTTTGAAGAAAAAGGGGTAAAATGACATGGAAAAGAATATTTAAAAAGATGAGCTCAAACTCTCAGTCTTAAACTTTCGATGCTAAACTTTTGATGGAAGGTCGAGCGTTTGGATGTGTATTTCAGTAGAACTTTCCTACACAGCCAGTCAGTAGTTTTGGACTATTTTGTCACTATTAACCAACTATAAGCCCCTGAAGTAAGTATTGAACTGCAGCACGTAACTCATATTACAGTGTTTCCCACAGAAAGAGAGTTTTAGTTGTAATTTAATACGACCAAATGGTAAGAAAATAGAGTGATGTAAGTCGGATGTGACCGAAACATGACTCGTGGTTCTGTCTGGTTCTGAATGATTCGATTAGTGAGTCTGATTCAAACTGCTAACCCAGGAGCAAGTAGGTTGAATTTTTGTGTAATATTGTTTTGAATACAGGCATGAATACAGTATGGCATTTAAAAATGGTGTTAAAAATTTAAATGATTTCCATCATTAAAGCAGCAGAAAAACCTTAAAACTGAATGATTTGCAATGTATGTATAATTTGACTTTATTTATTATTTATAATTGTTGTTTTTATTATTTATTTATTTTTATTATTTAGATATTTATTAGTAGTAGTTTTAACACACACGCAGATATATGTATTCTCGCAATGCATTTATTTAAAAAAAAAAAAAAAGTAATTTTTTTTTTATATATATATATATATATATATATATAGTTTTACTTGTTAAAACTATAAATAGAAATTACAATAAAAATCCATGCTAGGTTTTAATAGATTAAAAATAATGAATTATGATTAATTTCATAATTCTTTTGCCCTTCAAAATTGTGTACATTTTAACCCTATAAAGTTCAAAATTCCAGGCTGTTTTGTGAACTGGCTCATTCATTTTTTGTGAATCGTAAAAACACGACTCACTGTGGTCTTTGCTCATTGTTCAAATGAGATGATATCTCTCAAAATTTTCCCTGTAACTTACATTTTTAATTTTAGTCGCAGTCTATCAAATCATTTGGGTTTTGAGGAGAGGTGTTCTATTATTTTTTGAAGATTTCTGCCTGCTGGAAGATAAAACAGAAGAAGAAAAAAAAGAAAGAAATCATAGAGATTTTGTGAAGAACAGATTGTGACTCAGAGTAGTCAGCAAGTCCATAATGCCCTAGCAATGTTCCGGCAAGCTCCAGAGACATGTGTGTGTTAGTGTGAATGAACGTGTCTAAATATTCTTCACCAGAGTGTTGATCAGTGTTTCTGTGTCATTGATTCATTCTTCATAAATGAGCTGTCATTGTGAAGCATTAGACTGCGCAGCGAGGAGTCATTTAGTCCTTCATGCGTGGGTAATGACCGCTCAATTAATGCAGTTCATCACAGCAGACGCCTGTCACTGATTCTGCTGCTCCTCTGGCTCCAGTGTTCTGGCCTTTAACATCTCCTCATTGTGACCCTTACAATTAGTTTGAATGGATTTTTAATGATATGACCCCTTCAAAATCTTACGTTTGTATATTTTTATAGGTACTCTCACCTCGTCCCGTCCCTGCAGATGATGCAGTTCTCTGCAGCCGCAGGTTTGAGTCGTCTGCTCATTATTGTGGGGGTGTTGAAGCCGGCCCTTCAGGGAGGAGATGTCTCAGAGGAGCTCATACAGCGACAGGTCAGTCCACAAACTCTATCTGAGCCTGCTGACACTTCATGGATCAACAATCCGCTATTGTGGTCACTTAATTTCAGGGTTAGCAGATTCAGTTTCAGTTTTTAATGTTTAAAGGCTAATTGTGTCTTGTAAGCAGATCAGTGAGTAAATATACAACTAAAGGTTAAGATGCCACTGCTCCTAGTTTTCTACAATAGTGATTCCCAACCAGGGGTACACATACTCCAAAAGAGATGTTAATACTTATCTATTAAAAAAAAATCATTCTAGCTGTGAATAGATTCATTTTGATTCATTTCATGATTTCTAATGATTTTGAAGGTCTTAAATACCTATAAAATTCAATTTATAAATATATTACCTGTCAAAATATTATTTTCAGGATTTTCTTTGAAGTTCTAATTTTTTTTGGCATTATTACAAAATTAAAAAAAAAATAAAATTCACGTCAAAGTTCTGAAATAACTTTAAAAAATACATGCTATCTTGCAATAGATTAAAATAATTGTGCTTAATTTTATGATTTTCTTTTCATTTCTGAAATAACTTGGCTTTACTTGTTACGTTTTAATTCATAGCTGTCAAACGATTAAAATAATTAAACTTTTTCTTTTTCACTGACGACAGATATCAGTTTAAAAATATTATTAAGTGCACATTTCATCTTTTGCATGTTACTGCATTTGATTTCTTTTAAAAAAGCAAAGCAATGTAAGTTGTGTCAATTTGCATTGACACCTGCAGACATTGTGCTGTATGAGTCATCTTCTCATTGACATCAGCAAAAATGACATTGTCCTTTGCTCATATGTGACCCTGGACCACAAAACCAGTCTTAAGTCTCTGGGGTATATTTGTAGCAATAGGCAAAAATACACTGTATGGGTCAAAATGCCAAAAATCATTAGGATATTAAGTAAATATTTTGTCAATTTCTTACTGTAAATATATCAAAACTTCATTTTTGATTAGTAATATGCATTGCTAAGAACTTCATTTGGACAACTTTAAAGGCGATTTTCTCAATATTTAGATTTTTTTGCACCCTCAGATTCCAGATTTTCAAATAGTTGTATCTCAGCCAAATATTGTCCGATCCTAACAAACCATTCATCAATGAAAGCTTATTTGTGGTCCAGGGTCACATATAAGCTGTACTGTTTTACTTGAATTTGATTGTTTTTGGAATTTCAACAAACTTGATTATTACTGATGATGGCGAGATCTTCGAACATGTCCACTTGGTGGTGCCGTTGCGTAAATTACAGTAAAGTCCACGAGTCGCTTGACATGCGGGGCAGGATTTCTGGAGAACAAGAGAAACAGTTTAATGATCAGTTGTCTAAGATGAACAACTTTCCCGGATGGATCGTGTGAATGTGAGAGACTGACGCCGAGGCTCTTTGAAACGCCTTCAGACTGGGTTTCTCAGGTCACGATGCAAAACAGCCGCGCGCAGTCAAGGTACGAGGCCGCTCTCTTCGCTCCAGTTCCACCCAATTTCATGCACGTTAACATTCGGCCACGAATATGCAAAACATTTATTAGAATTTTGAATGGCCCCTCTTCCACTCAAAAAGCTACAGATTCCCATTTACGACATGAATCGAAGGTTGACCTGAGGAACGGAAGAGGTGATTTAGAGGAATGCTTCGCCTTTATAAGGAGGTTGAAATAATTAATGCACAACAGGAAGGTGGTGATGACTAGGTGTGTTTTTTTCTTTATTTCATACATGCCCATCCTTCCTCTCTATCTGCATAAAAACAGACACAGTGTTTTTAAGACCTCTGTCTCATTTGTCTGGGAAAGATTAGAAGCATAAAACGAAAGCAATATGTTTCTTTGTAACGGTAGATTTCAACAAAACAAAACAAAATAAACGAGCTTTAAAATATCTGGCTGTTTGCTAGAGACAAAAACAACTTTGCTTGTGTTGGTGTAAATGCGGTAGGCTGCTTGAATCAAAATGCATCCATGGCATGCAACTGTTTTAGTATCAGGTTTTGGTTGCAACCATAGATGCATGTTAACTACATTTGTGCTGCATTTGGAAACTTCAGGCACATCAAAGGCATTGATGTTTTGGAGAACTGTTTGCATGGAAGTCAATAGAGAAGATGCCCCCCCCCCCCCCAAAAAAATACATACTCAATTTATGGTTTATATCTAGTAAAATAAAATAATATATGAATGACTGCTACCATATATTATATACTACTGTTTAAAAGGTTGGGGTCAAAAGAAGTCTCTTATGCTCATCAAGACTAAATTATTAGATAAAAAATACAGTAAAAACAGTAATTTTGGGAAATGTTTCTACAATTTAAAATTGCTGTTTTCTATTTTATTTTATTTTAAAATGTATTTTATTCCTGATGCAACGCTTGATTTTCAGCAGCCATTACTCCAGTCTTCGCTGTCAGTGTTTGAAATAGAAATCTTTTGTAACATTATAAATGTCTTTACTTATTGTCACTTATGATTAATTTAATGTGCCCTTGTTATATGTGACCCTGGACCGCAAAACCAGTCTTAAGTCGCTGGGGTATATTTGTAGCAATAGCCAAAAATACATTGTATGGGTCAAAATTATCCATTTTTCTTTTATGTCAAAAATCATTAGGATATTAAATAAAGATCATGTTCCATGAAGATATTTTGTAAATTTACTACTGTAAATATATTAAAACTTAATTTTTGATTAGTAATATGCATTGCTAAGAACTTCATTTGGACTTTAAAGGCAATTTTTTGCACACTCAGATTCCTGATTTTCAAATAGTTGTATTTCTGCCAAATATTGTCCGATCCTAACAAACCTTATTTATTCAGCATTCAGATGATGTATAAATCTCAATTTCGAAAAAATTGACACTTATGTCCAGGGTCACATATAAGACTTTTGGAGGAAGAAAAAAAAAACTGATATCAAACTGTTGAATGGTAGTGTATAACCTACTGACTTTTTGGACTTTTGTCTTATTTACAATATACAGAATGGTCTTTAAAAATTTCCACCTTTTTGCTTTCTCTTAATTAATTTAAAAAGCTACTGAGTGACATGCATTTTTAAAAGTACAAATATGTTGCCTCTTGACTAATATAGTTGCATGCATAATAATTATAAAAATTGAAAAATGCAGTATATAGATTGTCACACCGCAGGCCATGTTCACCTAAGGTCAGATATCAAGTCTATTGCTATTGCTCATAGGGACTTGTCAATGCATGTTCAAACTACAAACCACATGATTTAAAGAAATAAAGGAAAAGGTGCTGTCAATGCTTACACTGCATTCACATAAGACGTCTTTACACAAGAACTCAGACAATCAAATAGCAATTAGTGGCTACATGGAGCTTTCATGTTTAACTGAGAGGAATCTTGGCTCTTGAAATGCCTGTCGACATTTAATTTGACCGCTCTGTCTCTCAGAATGGAGGATTGTTCTTCATGAGAGGATCTGCTCCTCTCGAGCTGTTGACTCAAGTGTTGACTCGACGCTTTCAAGTGCGTCTGTCTGAGGTCACCGTGAGTGTTTTACATCTGCGTGTATATTACAATGACCAAAGAGTGAAAATTAAATATTGGAACAACTCGCGTCGTTTGAGCCACCTTGACCGCTGTCATGGCGTTGCTATACAGTAATATATCTCTATGTAAATACATTTGTCTCAGCTATTAAGTGAAGATAGAAATCAAATCAATATATAAATCAGTGCTTGTTATGATTTTTTCTTGTGATTGTCCTGTCAGAAATATCTGCTGTGTAACCCTGCCCATCAGAGTGCTGCAGTAGACGAGCATTTCTTTCTCAACGAGAGCGCATCTCAAGTCAGGTAACGACTTTAGTTTGATAAATGTCTGTACTTATAGTGGCCCCAAAAAACATATTTTTGAACCACATTTCATAAGAAACTTTTGTTTTTAAAAAAAAAAAAAAAAAAAAAAAGGAAAAGAAAAGAAAGAAATAGTGTTTAAAATTAGGATTGGACACTTTCATAGTGATTGTGATGATCTTCACCTTTAATTACTCTGATAGGACACCTGCATGAATTCATATTTATTGCATTAAGTTTTAGTTTGTAATGCAATGAGAATTAAATATTTTTAAGTGTGATAAAATACTTTTAAAACAACTATACAATATACAGTGCACAGGGGTTATTATATTAATTGAACTTAAAAAACTTAAACTTATTTTATTATAACTAGTTGCCAAGGCAGCATTTCTCATTTTCATTTAGTTAATTTTAATGTACTAAAATAACTAAAACTGGAAAAAACCCCACTAAAAAATGTAAAAATAAAAATTCAAAATTCAAAATAAAATCGAAAGTAAAAAAAAAATAAATAAAAGAAACCGAAACTAATAAAAATGACAAAAAAAACAGATGTAAAACTAACTTAAATTAAAATGAAAACAGAATTAAAAAAAATAATAATAATAATAAAGCTATAATAGTATCTCAACACTTGTGGGATCTGATTTTGAGGTTTTAACTAAAAGAAATAACTTTTAAATTTCTGCTTTTTGAAACAATACATTTCATTGGACTACAGCAATAACAATGTTCATCATCATCATTGTTATTATTATTAATTTTGTTAAAATTTCTGATAACCAGTATGCAGAACTGATTTTTTGTTTTATTTAGGCTTTTTGAAACCATAATAAATATTATGAATCTGCTACAAATTATTATTGCTGCAGTCCAGTAATATTAATTTATTCTTGATAATTGTGCTAATTATGATTAATAATAATAATAAACCTGCATAAGCAGAAAAGTGTGGACAGTGTATGTATAAGACAGAAAAAAAAAAAAAAAAAACATTGGTCAAAGCAATTAATGGTGTAGTAATAAGTGATCACTAGTGTGAATTGCCTTCATTTATGTTTGAATGTCCTTGACATTTTCAGAGAGATCTCCAGATACAAGCCTCTCTCTAGCAAGACATCTGTGCATGTGATCACTGGGGAATCCTTTGATGATCAGCTTCCTTCAGATCTCAACCAAGTGAGTGTCTTTCACAGTCCCACTTTCTACCTTCACTTCTGAACTTTAGTTAGTTTTAATCAGAGGCAAATCCTTTGCTGAACGTCTCATTAACTGTCAGGTGGCTGCTGAACTTCAGAGCAAGTTTTTGGAGCGCTCTTATCCCGGTGCCAATCACATCCAGATTCGTGGGGCGGATCGTCACATGATCTACAAAAATCCATCCTCGCTTATCAAACATTTGCATAAGCTCGTGTCACAAAGGCAGTCTAACCAACAGAGGCAGTGAGATGCTTCAGAAAATGCAGTCTCTCTAATAACAACAGATCAATAACAGCTCCTTCCCTGCAGCTGTCACAAACTCTCTTCAGTGATGCAAGAGGCCAAATAACAGCTTCATATTTCTGCTTACAAAGGAAACTGAAATCTCTGTAGTTTGTTTGTTGATGGATTGTACATTTTGGTGAACTGCTGAAGACATAATTTAACTGTACTTATTTTTTGTCAGAATGCCTTTTTTTTATGCGATTAAAGTTAAGTAAATGAAACCTGTCATGAACTCTTATTTCTCTCATATTTCAGATTTCCTGCAAACAATACTTTATTTAGAGGCCAAAAAAATGCTGTGTTCAGTGCAAAGAAAAAACGTTTTCGATTCACATTGTCATCAGTGACATAGAATCAGTTGAACTATTGTATATTCTAACTATTTTTTAGCCAATAAAACTACTGTACCATTTTGTGTGTTCCACTCCTTGTTGAACCGGTGCACAAAAGTATTTATCTACTAACTCCAGTATTTCCAGTAAGTGTAGAAATTCTATTTTGCTTAAAGAAAAAAGCTAGGACTTTATTTGCAACATTGCATTTTTAAAAAACAGACACACACACACACGTTTTCCCTTTTTGATGAGACCTGTAAATGTTTCCATTAGACATCCTGAAAGAAGACAATAACATGGTCTGTTTATCCTGAGGATTGAAGTTTAATTGACACCACATCAAAATAAAAATTTCCAACAGATCTGGAATTTTATTCCATCCATATACATGCATAGCAACAACATTTTTAAGAAATATTTTTCTTACATAAGGACATTGGAATGATCATTTTTACAGTATTCCCTTGTCTCATCCCACCCATCAATAATTACCATTGATAAACCTGCTTTTTGTACAATTTCTTTTTTTTTTCAGGAGTAAGAAATAGCTGCTCTTCCCCCTTTATAATACTGCTTTCCGTAATGTTCCCGCCCGCCTCCTTTTTTTCCTTATGTTTTTTTTTACAAAGTATTGCGCTGAGAGCAAATTTTTAAAAAGGGAGAACAAGGTGTATCAGCAAACAGAAATACAAGTACTATACAAGAATGCTGCCATCTTCATTTAAACATCCACTTCTGAGTCGAAGAAAAGACAGACAAACAGCAACATATATATGCAAAGCCATGTGTACAGTATATGCCAAAACATGAGCTGCAGCGTTGTGCCTGGTTATCCCTCCGAACTGTTTTAAGGCTGAAGTCAAGAGAATCATACTGCAAGTGACATTTTGACATATACGAAAAACTGTACCAGCAAATAAGAATACACAAGTGCTCCAGTAGCTATTGTTGGGTCTAAAACGCATTTCAGTTTTGTATCCTGTGCCTATTGTCTCCTTGAACCTAACGTACATTGTAAACAATATGTCTGCTACACAAGAATGACTATACATTAACATTACAAACAACTCTGATATAAACTTTCTTTGAATTTAAATTAAGAGCACTACTCCTATAATACTGATTGTAAAATAAATAAAAGGTGAAAGTGGCACCAATATTACACTTGGATTTTTTTTTTCATCATTTTGCATTAAGTCTTCAAATAACGAAAGAAGAAGCTTCTCTTGATTGTCCACAAGCAGTATATAAAACTGCATGATGCACTATTTCAGACACGACCGTGTACCCAAAAAAGACGAGGGGAGAAGAACGAATTTCATTTCACGTGCTCGGCGGCATGTGACGAGCAGTAAAACTTCTTGTGAGTGATAAAGTTTGATAAGTTATTGAACTGGATGTCACAGAGGCGGCAATACTTCCCACTGCCTGCTGGCGCCGCCGACCCATTTATGCCTTTTCCGGCAGGTACGGATTCCTCCACGGGCGATTTCGAAGTGGGCGATACATTCTCGTTTGGGTCGGGAGGGTTCTCGGCTCCCCACGTGGGAGAGGTTTGTTCCTCTGGTGATGAGGTGTTGTGAGGCTGATTCTCTTGCTGGGGAGTTGCTGGTGTCTGGCGATCCTCTTTATGACCACCGTTGACAATCACCATGCCCCTGTTTTTGGGCAGAAGGGGCAGCGGCTCCTTGCCAGGATGGGGGCAGCCGTTGGCCGCAGGTGGCTCTGTGCCCGTTTCACCTGCGCCGTTGCTGCTTTGCTCCTGTTCGGCCGCCTCACCCTGCATAACGAGACTCCCTGCCATGTAGTCGCTGCTTTTTATCCCGAAATACGGCGATATTGGCTCTGTACCTTTCACCTTCTTTATTGCTCCAGGATAGAGACAGTGAGGCAAAAACATGTTCTTGTTCTCATCTTTCGAAGTCATGAGCGGTGCATCACCGAAAGCTTTCAGATCCGGCGCCGGCCCGAGGTGTGGTGGAAACATGCCTCCGTTTTGCACCATCAACTTGTTGCCACCGTTTTTCTCGCATTTCACAGAACTCTTATCATAGATGTCTTCCGAATTATTGCCTTCGCTCTTGACGCCCGGGAACATCGGCTGCTCCAGACTGCCGATCTCGCCATGCTGAGCAGATGTGACAGGGCAAAAGTTCTGTTTATGGGCAAGGTAGTTCTCCACTTTGTTAAAACTGATCTTGCACACGGTACATTCGTGATAGTCCAAGAGTCTTTTGGGGGAGTTGCACGACTTGTCAGGAAGAGGTGAGCACTTTTTGCTGAGATCTATCGGAGCATCTAGTTCCTGTGGGTCTGCAATAGTGTTACCTTTGGGGGCAAGGATGGGCTTGGAGACGGTAAGAGAAGCATCTAAGTGTTTGGGGACAAGGCTTGGAAAGATGTCACATCGTGGATGGAAGCGGTCAGCCAGACTTTCTACCGTTTCCTGGGATGTACAGGGATTTCCTAGAGTGGGCATACCCAAGAATCCCTGCTGTGGCCCCATGGGCTGCCGTTGCTCTTGGTCAGGTAGACACATCTCGTACATCTTCCTCCGCTTGCGCGTTCTCATGGTCCGCTGCATGGCGGGAACCTTTGCGGACATGCGTTTCATGGGTGGGTCATGGCGAGTGGCGCAATAGTACTGCTTGTGAACCATGAATGTTTCATGCCGGCTGAAGGTGATGTTGCATGCTTCACAGGTGGTCTTGTTTGGGTCATTGTCACCGTCCACCAAAGATGTGCTGGGACTCTTGACCTCAGGCTGTTTTCCACCGAGCCTTTCCTCAACTCCTGTTGGTGTAGTAACCTTCTTTACTTGCCCAGGAAGGTCTTTTTCTGGCACTTTCCCACCAGCGTTCATAATATCCAAAACAGACGAATTCAAGCAAGCTGTTGTCACGAGATGACTGTCGGTTTCTGAAGGAAGGCATCCGGGGAGCATACCGACCGAAGTGTGGCCACTGTTTGGACTTATGGCGTCGGACACCTTGTCCGGAACACTGGAGAAATCTGGAGACTTCGCCATGTGCTGCCAGCGACTGTTGCAGTAGTGCTTCTTGTGAACTAAGTAGTTGTCTAGATTATTGAAAGTGATGTTGCATTCAAAGCAGGTCGCTCCTTTGGGCATGAGAGGACTGTAGATGACAGGAGGGTAGCTGTTCCCTCCATGGCGTAGCCTGCGATGCACCAGCTCTGACATTTTGGCTAGAATCTCAGATGCTTGTGGTACCACAGAAATGTCCTGCGAGAAAGCAAACTGTGACAGGAATGGACCCATGGGGAAGGTTGGTCCCATGTTGTGCTGGACCGGTGAGGAGGCTAGCCGTGGACTAGAGGGTTCCGACTTGATTCTGGTGTAAGAGAAACTAGCCTTGCTTCCTGGGTGACTTTCTCCCTTCTGCAGGCCGAGGGTAGGTTTTTTCTCAGGTCTTTCAAGTTCTCCATCAGGACTGTTGGCCTTGTTAGGTGTGCTCTTGGGACTTTGCATAACCACATCCTTCCTGCCTGACAGTTCTGCTCGTGCCGCCTGTAGGCTTTCCTCTCCTCCTCTTGGGGAGTTCTCGCTGTCGCTCTCTCTGTGAATCTTCCCGGAGTGTCCGTGTAAGTCTTGATGCTGCAGCAGTTCCCTGTGGTTCTGGAAGCTGATGTGGCAGTGATTGCACCTGAAGGCTGCCTGTGACAGGTGTGAAAGGATGTGGTGCTGGAATGTAAGGAGTGAATCTGCTGTGAAGTTACAGATTGTGCATTTCAAGCTGGTGCCAGGGGGAAGAGACTCTTCCATTTTGACACCTGTGAGAAAGAAAAAAGACAGTTGTTTTTGTTAAGCTTGCATTTCCACTAATTTTACATTGTGTCTGCTGTAGCATATTGGGAGTCTATTTCTTAGACGGACATTATTGCCTGATGAAGATTATTTGACCTAACTTAAATGAACTGCTAAAACTTTAATTGTTTCTTGATTCTTTTACATGCAAATATAGAATTTTTTTTTTTTATTATTGTTATTATTTTTTTAATTTAACAATGGCATGAACATTTTGGCTGTTGCAGATCAAACCACATAAAATGGCAGCGAATGTGAAGTACAATGGAACAGAATAAAGAAATATATTATTTATTTGTCTTTACTATGTATTTATTATGTGTATAATATTAATCTAAAATAATATTTAATATTATTTTAATATAATATAATTATACTATATTATTAATTTATTACCTATGTATATAACTAATAGTATAATGCTAATATAAAATAATATTATTACAATATTATTGTTAATTATAACAATAACAATCATCATCATTAATGTCCAGGTTGGCTGAGTTTTGTAAAAACATTTCAAAATATTTTCATATGAATTCATATTTTAATAATTAATAATATTACGGGTTTAAAAAGTAAAACATTTTAATGTTTAATGATATTCTACCCTTGTACAATGTTTACAAAACTTAAACAATTTACTGTAAGATTCAAGGTTTGATAGGAATAAATGATAGCTGCAAAATAGGAATGGTGATGAGTGAGCTAAATATGCAATGACTGTCAGAAGTAACTTTTTCTAACTGTCAAAATGCATTGTACGTATGATACCATCATACTCACCACTGTGTGAGCTCAAGTGCATCTCCAGGGCACGAGGGTTGCTGAAGGTCTTGTTGCATTGTGGGAAAGGGCAGATACTGGGAGTTTGGTGGGAATTGGCGTCAGTCTCTTCAGAGACATTATCAGGTTCCCTCTGCCGCCCACTGCAGTAATACATCAGGTGGGCCTGAAGGTTCCTTTCACTCCTGTACCATATCCCACACGCTTTACAGGGGAAGATGTCCTCTGAAACACAGAGACAGGCATGTGAAGGCAAACCTACAACAGTTCTGCTGAGTGTTTAACTTCACACATTATGAGCTTTATCAGTAGCTGCCTCTTTTGCAAAGAAGTGAATTTATTATTGAAATTCTCAAAATTTGCCTATGGAACTGCATTTCTTTTTAATACTTCTTCAAAAGTGGAAGTAGAAGAGGAATCGTGCAATTCCTTACAAATCCCATTCCTATAGGGGATATATGAGAAGGGGTGTCTGGAGTGTTTGGGACGTCTGAATGATCAGTTCACATGCACGGCTCAAATAACAGTTTTAAATGACATTTCTGCTGTGATGTTGCATGGCAACAGAGATGATTCCAGTAGGCTTGTGCCCTTTCCTCAAGGGCAAATGAAAACATTGCACCATCTGCTAGCAGCATCCTCTGTGTCAAGCTGAACTCTAGACTTCCCAGAGAAAGTCAACAAACAAAGTATTTGCAAATGGCTTGAATTTTGCAATTACAAGGTTGGTCAGAGTCCAGATATGTTTACTGTACCCCTAAACTGAAGGGCAGAACATCACGTTCCTCCAGCAGAGGTTAATCTGTGAATAACTCCAGCATCCTCTGTTTTCAGTGTAATACGTGCGTGTGTAACACGTTCTGAACTGGCTCGAACGATTGGTTGGAGAGCTCAACGGTGCAGCCGCGGGAACAGGTGAGACCCCATATGCCCAATATTGCGGCCAAGTTTTATGGCGAGACTCAACCGTACGGCCTCATCGTGAAAGTATGTTGACAGTTATTAGTTTTGATTCGCTGCATACATGTTTACGATACCTGTGGACAGTTATTGAGCTTGTGTGTAAACAGAAGCAGGGCTTACTGTTGACTATAGCTGTAGGTAATATGGAGGCCATGGCAGCTTGCTGGGGCAGGAGCTGGATGGTGTCCAGAAGGCGTGCTGGGTACATGCCCTCACCGAGAGACATGTGATTGACCGCCTGCAATCGAGAGTCAAAGTCCACTGCGAATGCCACCAGCTCTTCGCCTTCCATCATGTTCTTGGTCGTGGTGCACCACAACTGACCACCTGTGCGAGAGAAGAAAACACACATTATCACTGCTGCATTTAGACACTTAAGTTTAAAAAGTATGCAAATGATTCACATGTAAAAACTGATTTAAACATGGAGTAGTTTGATCATATTTATGATGCATTTAAATTAAGTTCAAAGAGAATTCATGATTATTTAAAGATGAAGTGAGTAATTTTAACTTAATAAATTTCATGTTAATATACTTCTCTCCTTCTGTCTTAGTAGTCAGAGAAAACTATACATGCGAATAATTTGCAGCATAGTAAAAATATTTCAAATAAATATGTATTTTGAACTTGGTATTCATCAAAGAAAAGTATTATGGTTTCTAACAAAGTATTAAGCTGAGCAACTGTTTTCAAGATGTTTCTTTAACACCAAATAAGCATATTAGAATGATTTCACTGAAGACTGGAGTAATGATCTGTCTTCACAGGAATAAATTACATTTTAAAATATATTAAAATAGAATACTGTTATTTAAAATGACTGTATCAAATAAATGAAGCTTTCGGGATTATAAGAGACTACTTTTAAAACCCAAACGTTTGAACTTCAGTCTATAGTTTTTGCATGTATTATTTAACATTTATTTTAATATGATTTTATATTTAATAATTTTCCACACATTTATTTATTTTTTTGCATCAAACACTAAGTTTACTGGAAATTATACAGGTATTATAATTAAACAGGAAAATGCCATACACATACAGGACCGCCTTAAATTCATAAAAATATTTTGCTGGAAAATGACCATAACACATCATTTGTCCAACTAAAGGAATTTGGGGAGTATTTAGGAAACAAATCACTCTTTTTGCAATTTTCACAATTTTACACACTTCATCTTTAATTAATCATGTTGCTCTAAAGGGATGGTATATATTTACGGTCTACCGTACATCTAACTTTTGAGTTCAGATCAAACACTCTCTGAATACATTTAGAAAAGACAGAGGAAAAGAAAAGAGGGGAGGGATAGATGGGAAGTCAGCGAAGGGTTTAAGCTCAGATAGCATTTATCATCGCACACTGACGGATTTCAGCCGCACTTCATTTGCCATTCAAGAGATTAAAGTTTTAAATATGACTATTTACAAAAAATCTGGCTTCTGAGATAACAACAAACTATGATACGCAGATGCTAAATGGCAGAATTAGGACATTGTTTCAGTAGGGAAGCTGGACAATTAATTAAAGCTCTCAGTTAGAGATGTGCAAACACACTGACGGAGCTTCAGAGAGGAAGAGGAGCTGCACTTTCAGAGCAGCTGTTGGAAAGGTAAGGAGAGAGAAAAAAAAAAAAGGGAAATGTAATTCCTGAAACGGTCTGAAAGAATGATACTGCACAGTGCGAGTCACTTGACTCATTGACTATTCAACTACTTTTCAACTAGCTGTCTAATAAAAATAAGCTAACAAGCACACATTTAAGGAGAAATCTTGGGATGAAATTATTTAATAATCACTGTATTTTCAAGGGGTGCTCAAAAATGAAAGATATCATACAATCAGATCAGATATATAAAAAGAATAAAGTTGGACACTAAATGGCTTTCTATGCAGGCGCTGACTGAGAAAGCTTCTGTGTTAGAAATGCGCGACTGCTGCCTGAAAGAGCGGCTTATCATGGTGTGAATCTGCAGCGGGGAGACACGCTCTTCAGACGGGTCCTCTTCATCAGCGGGATCCTGTCACACACCACACACTGCCTGGAGAGGCTCTCTCCTTCCTTATCTCCTAATTAAAATAACAAAAACTGCCGTCGCCATCAGCGCAGATCAAAACTGTCACCTGCACCAGCAGGAGGGCGCAGGTCACCTCTGCCTGCTCAAGAGTACTGCTGGAAGTTGCATGAAGAACTCATTACTTGCACTAGAAACTGTGATGTATGCAGGGCACAGCTGCATTGTGGGATGGCTCATGAGTCGTGGCGTCAAAATGGATCACGGGCAAACTTTGAGACTGCCCAGAAATAAGGTGTAATAAAAATCAGAACAATATTAGTGTTGCTGACATGTCCTTCTCTGATGCGGATGTTTCTGCAGCTGCAAGGTGAGGTTTACAGCAGTGCTTCTCAGGCGATTCTACATCAGACATCAAGTGGCAATCCAACGCCTCACATACAGTATCATACAAGTGTTATTTAATGTATTATTTATATAATATTACAGTATTTATTAATATTTAGATTTAACTTATGTTTACATTTAAAGATTTCATTTTAATTTTAAAGTTAATTTTGTTATGTGCTTCTCTCTCTCTCTCTCAAAGAGAAACACAGAATTTATATATAATATTGACATTATATAATATAATTTGGTATTTATAATAAAAAAAAATATAATGGGAATATAACATATAATATTAAATTACAAAAAAAATCAAAAATGTAGTTCTTAAATTTCTCTAAACTTTGATGCTGTTCAAAGTTCAGCAACTACTGACAGATATACACTGGATTGATGACCTTTGACCTCAACAGCAAAAGGTAAGGGAAATGCTTTCTCCTGCCTATTAAAAGCTGATATGTATTTTGCTATTAATATCCATAATTATATGGTTAGTTGCATTTTAATTATTAGTATTTAGCATTCCTGTGACCCTATCAGAACATACTTGCAACCTACCAGCTGCCATTATCATCTTGGAAATAAAAGGTTTGTATTTTTAATCAAATTTTGTTAAAACATTCTTAACTTTTGACAGTCTATTAAAAAATAGAGGAAAAAAAATGCATGATGTTACTTCCAGTTTGTCCATCACTCTGGAAATGACAGTTCGACTTGAGCTCTTTACATTGTGGGATAAAGGGAATGTATACTGTATACTGCACATTTTTGGCAAAAACAGTAGAAAATTTGCATACTGTGCAGCATAATGTGAGACTTTTAAATCCTGCAGAAATAATAAGAGTAATATGCCAGTATTCTATGTCAAACACAGCCTAACTGCATGCAGTGATGAACAAAAGCCTGGCTCGAACCCTTTGCAGGTGTGGGAGGTCATGCCAGCTTCTTTGAAATTAAACGAGTGTAGAAACATTTCCAGCCGATTCTCCTCAAGTCAAGATGCTCGCAGGGTCAAAAAGTCCAACTTAAAGAACATCCCCAGTTGGGATGAAGACTTCCTGTCTGTGCCATTGTAAGTTCACACACTGAAATACACAGGTCGATGGGCGGCCCTTAAAGCGAGAGTGCACGCGCAGGAGACACGGGACCCCGGCTGAAAAGCGTAGCCAGCGCTGTGCTGCTTTCGCCTGTGAGCTGTCTGCAGCAGAAGGCCTTTGTGCTGTGGCCAACGCAGTCGCAATGAAGCCTATTGTCTCTGTCCTCCTGCAGCGCACCTGATAAAAGAATAAAGAACTATGACATATTCCAAAAACAATGGAGGAATTAAGGACACACAATAAGCCAGCTGCTTCATTAAAACAATCAAAACCCGGTATCCTGTACACAGTCCAGATAACTTTAAAAAAAAGCTCCTTTTCATACAATCTCCCGCTATAGAATCCACTAGCGCAGGCTTGTCCTCGCAGCCCAAACTCCCCCCTCGTTCGCGCTAATGATGCTTTTAAACACTTACTTAAAGATGTTCACATTAAGGAATTACAGGAGGGTTCAGCATTATGCAATTACATGTGTAAGTATGCGCCGTTCTAATCAAACGCACCAGGATGAGCCGCAGACCGAATCCCTCAAAGGCGGCTAACGCAGGGCACGAGCACTTTGAATGATCACTTTAAAAGATCGAGCGTGTTGTAAAAGCACAAAACAAGCCTTTCTAGCTCTCGTTTGCTTTCTCTTTCTGTCTTTTCATGGCAAAAGCCGACAGAAGGGCTGGCTAATGAACTGGCCGGAGGACAGCTACTCAAATGTTTGCATGTGTAAACAGTGAAAGACTTTAATAGTTTGCTGTAAAATGCATAGTTAAACATATCCGTGTTTGTTTCTCCCATCTGTCCAGACAAACGGCTGCATCAGGGGTCGTAACGGCGGTGTGGAGCACAAACCTTAACGTTCCAGAAGTGACACTGCCAAAAATGAATCTGGGACAAAGGAAGGCAAATGCATTCTTTATATTTTGTGTGTATTTGATGTTTAAATTGTATGTCATCCTTCCAGAAAGAACAGGCAGCTTTTAAACAATCAGTAATTCATTCACTACATGCACAGCTGGAGCAAAAAAAATAAAAAATTATAAATATGTAAGGAATGACACATAATTATGACTTTTTCTTCCTCTGTATTATGAACTAGAGGCCAGTAATAATAATAATAATAATAATAATAATAATATTCATACAAAAAATAAGTAAAGTGCAGTTGTTAAATGGTGGGTTGCAGGTTGTTCTGATTGGACAGTAGGGGGGAAAATAAATGCCAATAAAATCATTGCCCAAAAGCTTTTAATTAGTTATTAAAATAGAACAATGCATCTCATAACTTTAGCTTTACTAGCAAGCAGCATGCAATAAGCTGCTAATAGTAAAGTATGAAGCATTTTGAGACTTCTAGGTTTCAAGTAGTTAAAAACACATAAAAATTTTTTGTCTCTGTATCAAAATAAAAGGCTTAAAAATAATCTAATACCAGCAAACAACAAGTGACTGAATAGTTGCTCATTTTTTTGTCCTCAGAAATAGATGTTCCCATTTAAAAACTGAATGAAAAGGAAACAAACACAGAGGTCCAAAAATGACCAACAAAATAAGTTGCAAAATTAAAATCAAATGAAAAAATGGATACTTTTTGCTTTTTTAAAGCATGTTCCTATTGAGTGTAAGTGGTTTACCACATGGAGTAATTTCCAATGCAATCATTTCCCAATGGATAAAAACATTCTTTCTAGTTGAGTATTGTGTTTCACTTGGAAACGCATCAGATTATGGAAGTAAAATGGGTTGCAGTTTCAAAAAACCTCACCTGGTTAAGACTGAACTCAGTACAGCAATGAAATACTGTAGGTACTGCTTTGCTGACACTAATTTTGAACTACTTGTGAATGCACATCTACACTTCGAACCTCAGTAATTAATTATTAAGACCAAAAAACCAATACAACAAGTCTAAACAAGGGAGTCGTCCGTGTTACTGATAAGCCATCAGACCGATCTGTTCTGTCTCAATGTCAACACTCACTGTGTATGGCCATAAGGGGGCACTGTTCCCATACTGTAATACAGATCTGACCTATCAGAGCTCACTCTGCTCATCCCAAAACAACACGAGACCAATCTCAGACACAGCTACTTGTCCCCTCCTTGTTTCCCCTAAAAGAGTTTTTTGTAAGCATTTCAACCATTTCATTGTCTTGTAGCGACTGTTTTACAGTATTTTCTGAAGCATAAATGGGAATTATTGTACACATGCTTACATTCTTTGCAGATGTGATGCACATTTGTGGTAGAGTTCAAGTAAATAAAATGACAGTAGTTATATTAGCATAAAATATATGCATTAATGTAATGCAGTATAGTACCGTGTAGAGAAGTACAGTACATGTTATGCTGTGATGTGAAATGCAGTATTGCCTTAGTGCAGTATCATATATTAGGCTGTGGCAGAGAGAGTACAGTAATTCCTGACTATCTGGAATGACAGAACAAAGGAAATATGAAATTTCTTCTCAATATTATAAATTCCACTACAGGTTTCTAACTCCCATCAGATACAGAAATGTGTTTATAATACTGAATGATTTATAATAGTCAAAATGTGATGTTTATTTAATGATTAAAAGCTGATTTTGACAAATCCCTTTAGAAGTACTTTTCATTTGCCGATTTGAGAATCACACTGACAAAAGCTTTAATTTACTGTGTTTACAGCAACAGCTGTGATGAGAATTAGCATTAAAAACACATCCGCTCATCAGTTTAACGTCAAGCCCAAACTTTGTTTATGCATCACATGAATGTTGCAAAAGCATTTTTGGATGAAAAGCAAGCATCCCGCAGCGGAAAATAAATATATTTGGCTTGAAATGACACATTTTGTGTACATGCATTATTATGGAAAAAAATAAAAATAGAATGAGATCTACTTTTCATGGGAAGCGGCATAGATTAGCTCACTCATGGTAAAAAAAAAAAATCTTGTTAATATTCTGATTGCAGATTTGAAATACTCAAGAGTAAAAGAGAGCATTGAGCAAACATTCTCACCGAGAGCAGTGCTCACTTCGTCAGGTTACTGCGTTTCGGTTGCGGCTAGTCGACATGTGTTTACTGCGGCCCCCGCTGGGAGGGACACACACATGCCACCCGTCTTGACCATCAGCGTTAATGGGACGTCACGCCTTCGTGGCAGCGGGGAGCGGTAGTGTTGAGCTGCACAGCAGACCCCCAGCTGTGGTCGGTGGCCCGCGTCCCCTTCCCAGCATGCTCCACGCTGGGGAGCAGGTGAACGGCCGGGCTCCAGCGGGACCGCTCTCTTCCAACATGGCTCCGTCCCCGTGCCACATGGGCCCGTGGACGCTTGCCCTCATGCAAATGCACGGCCTGGAAAAATGGCTCCTTCTCCTCTTTGGAAACCTCGACTCGGGCCGTCTGGCAGTGGCGTTTTTTCGTGGGAGATTGAGCCAGATTGATGCACCTGTCAACCATTTTGGAAGATGACGGATCGCTGCGACATGGACAAATCGCAGGAGGAGAGCTGACAAAGATGTCTCGCAGTGGAAGTGCATTCTGGGAAAAGAGGCGTTTGAGGATAAGGATTGTCTTTCTTACAATAATACAGTAAACCAGGGGTTCCCAAATGCGGGCTTGCGAACCCCTGGGGGTTCATGAGGGAACTGCAGGGGGTTTGTGTGTTGATGAAAATCTAGTGATGAATTATATTCAATGTAAAATTCAAATAAATAAAAGGGGCTGCCTGCCTATATTCATTAGTGCAATTATCAAAACAAAGGCCATAATTTATTTAAATAACTGTATAGATGCTCCGCTTTTTTTTTTTTTTTTAAGGAGAAACATGGCAGTGTTCACAGTAATCCATCTCTGCATGTACTGCAAGTTTAACGTTCACTTGGGAATGCAGCATGTGCTAGGCTCACTTTATTTACACGTTTGTGTAACTTCCATCATTTTTGGGGGCGGATATTTACAACATTTTTATTTTCAGCCAAAATAAAAGCACAAGGATTTAAAATGTTTAAATGTTGAGGGTTTGTAAGATAAAATGTAAGATACAAATTTATAACTTGTAGTGTAAAATAAAATTGTCATTATAATGGTCAAATATTAATTTTTATAATTGTACAATATAATTGTACAATTGTTATTTACAGTAATATATTTCTGGCTTAATTTTTGCAACAAAAAAACTATACAAAATAATAACTATAATAATAATTAATTAATTTATTAATTAATAATTTATTATAATTCTTTATTTTTAATAAATGATTATATTTGATTGGGTTCCTAAAGAAATAATAATAATAATAATAATAATAATAATAATAATAATAATAATAATACTTTTACAGTACAATTGTAATTAATAATAATAATAATAATAATAATAATAATAATAATAATAATAATACATTTGACTGGGTTTCTAAAAACCAGTGCATCCAAGGGGTTCTGCTGTCAAAAACAACAACAAAAAAGTTTGTGAACCCCTGTACTAAACCATAGACTCATTGTTTGTCTGACCAATGACGGATGAGGGAGTGTTCGGGAACCTGTTTGAAGGCAGATTATTTTTGTCATAATGCCAATGGCACAAAAAAGACATCACCTACTGTACAATCCTACCCAAGAAACCCGACCGCCTGCACCACGACTTTTCTGTAATTCCACATATTGTGCAAAGCGTGAGCTAATTACGTCCGCCGTCGCTTCGAGCGTCTGAAATAAACAGTCAGCGGCTAAAGGATCTAATTGCGTTTGTCGGCTGGTGCGGAGGGAGGACACTGCTGCCCTTGCACAGTGCCATGCTGTCGTCCTGGCACGGCCCGTCCACTGCCCCAGGTACTGCCACATGGCCATCTGGAGCTGACATCTGTCTCTCTATTGATCATAAGGGTTTAGCACTTGATCAAACAGACTGCGACAGGAAATTGCTCTTTTCCCCACAGTAAAGGTGGGCGGCAGGCACGAGGGTAATAGAGTGGAACAGATTCGCTGGGTCTCGCCGCAGCACACACCAGCCCTGGCATCCACAGCAAACGTGGAACGGGTACCGGTGGAAACGCTGCGCCAGGGTGTGCCCACTTCAGCTGGTGTGTGTGTGTGTGTGTGTGTGTGTGTGTGCAGCAAGACAGTCATCCCAGGAGAAGAAATAAAGCGGTAAAGGGATTGTTTTGAAATGAAAATCCTTCCCGCTGATGTCTACAGCATCATTAAAACTTCTCGATATGCGTTGAAAGCATTCACTTCACAGCACGCTTTGGAAAATGACACAAAATGGCAAAACAGTTTGGAAAGGTGTCAAAAACAAACCCAAATATATCCCAAAATATTTACAGGGATAAATGTGCCAGATGGGGAACGTTCTGCTTTTTTCAGGCGCAAACATACTCTGTAGCTCAGGATATGCTGAATACAGAAACATTTTAATGAGTGCAAAACATCTGCTAAACTCCTCGTGCTAGTCCAGTGAACCACTTCTACAAAACACAACATTTCATAACATTTATGCAGATTTAATCCTTTGAGTTGGATGAAACACAATGTTTATATTGTTGTGAAAATAAATGAAAAATAAAACGTCTTCATATACAGCAAATAAAGACAATTTAATTAATTATAAAATAGTTTTTATTCGCTTCATATACAGTGGCTTCAAGTATTTGTAAATTTCACACGTGCTTAAAAATTGCTGAATCATTGCATTATATAACAAAACCAAGTGTCATTTATTAAAAAGAAATATATTAATAAAAAAATTTAACTTTAAACAAAAATATATTTTGATTAGTACCGGTAAACAGCAAACAATTTAACAACAACAACAAAAAAGACTATATATAAATTATACTTTTGTGTGTGCTTGTGTGTGTGCATATATATATATACACACACACAAAAGTATAATATAATGTGTCAAAATACTTTTTGGAGCCACTGTTTATGTGAAATCATGATGCTTTCATGCCAAAATGACAGAAAAATGCATGTTGCACTTGCAGCTATGCATCAGTGTAAAATAGATATTTTACACTTTACCCCCTTTACACATGTGCTGAGGTCGCATTTTCCCCAGCCAATAGAAACAGCAGACATGTCACTATGACATTTTGTTTGTGCATGTAATTCGGCTCATGTTAAGTTTGTGATTCCCCCTCCTCCTCCTGCCCCTCATTTCTCCTTCCCTCCGCTGATTAAACCAGCGACGCTCCCCGTCTCGCATTTCCATTCAATCTCAGGGCACCAAAAGCCAGATGCACAAGGTGCTTCCACTTTCACAGCTTCGCAAAGCGATAGAGGGAGACAGAGAGAGAGACAGAGAGAGAGAGAGAGAGAGAGAGAGAGAGAGAGAGAGAGAGAGAGAGAGAGAGAGAGAGAGAGAGAGTCCTGTAGCCCAAGGAAGAACAAGTTGAAAGTGCGAAGGAGGAGGAAAAAAAAATATGACCAGGGGATGTGATAAAAAATTATCAGCGAGTGTGTTTTCCTGTTTGGTTTTAATCTACATTTAATTAAATTCTTATCTGCTGTGTGCTTATGGCTGCATTTGAATGGCACGACTGCATTCATTATGAATGGTAAAATTGAACTTGGCGCATTGTGTGTGGCCCAATAAAGCAACAAGGCTCACTGCGGTGCATGCAGGAAGAAATCAAGTCAATTAAGACACTCTTTAAATTACCACTGTATCAAAACAAGGAGCGCCGCACACTCCATAATAGAATCCTGACAGGCAGAATGCAAACAGTTACTGTGTTTAACATACATCAGCCCGTCCCGTCCTGAGGGTCCAGATTTACTGGCCTGAGAGGGAACCAATTAGGGTCATTACATCAAGAGGTCAAATTAAATGAATTTGTATAAAATACCAGACTGTTAAAATATTTCTCCAGCCCCAGCTTAATATTCAGACAACTATAAGGAGGCAATTTGTAGACTGATTCCCTCAGAAAAGTGTAAACACTGTGACACTATCAAAACATTGCTGTTTGTTTGAGCATCCCAGCTAGGAACGCTGGCTCAACCAATAGGGTGAGTTTAGGGCGGGACTATGAGGTTGTTTGACCAATGACAGACAGGAAACATACTTAAAAACAATTATTATTTTTGCAATACTGTTAAGTGCTACTAGTCGTACTAATTTTTATAAGAGATCTCAGTTTTTTTAAAACATTTTATTATTTTCTTAAATTTATCAAAATTTTATAATGCCACACAAGATTTATTTTTCAAATAGCCTAAATGCAGTTCTCTTTAATTTTCTATTGATCAGAGAATCCTGAAAAAATTCCACAAAATATTTTTTTATGTTTTTAACATTGACAATTATATAAAAAAAATACATCAAAAATCATCATATTAGAATAATTTCTGAAGGATCTTGTGACACTGGAGTAATGATGCTGAAAATTCAGCTTTGCATCACAGGAATAAATTAAATTTTAAAATATTCAAATATTAAAAGAGTTATTTTAAATTGTAATATTTCACAATGATACTGTGTTTACTGTATTTTTGATTAAATAAATGCATTCATGGTGAGCACAAGAGTCTTACAAAACATTCAAACTTTTAAAGACTCCAGCTGTAATATCCCTTTTCTTTCTCTTAATCAGCAACTATCAAAAAATACTTCTAAAGTCTAGTTTCTCATTTTTGTATCCAGAGAAAAATGTCTCAAACTTGAGTTTAGCTTTGTCAAAACACTAAATCAAAAATCTCAATATGAACATTTCTCATCACATTCTTCCTATTCTAAATAAAGGAGCTGATATACACATTCATCTAATAGCGCTACACTCTTCCTGTATGTCAACAATGACCTCATTTGTCTATTTTTGTTCCTCTCAAAAGTCAGACTGACAGTTAACTGAAACATAACTGAGACCTCCATGAGTTAATGAAAGAGCTGAGGAAAATGTTACAAGAAAAACAAAAAATCCATAATGAGTCAATAACTGCAGACTTCAAGCATGTTTAAAGACTTGCACTATGTCAGAAAGAGAGCAAACGTACATGTGCTGTATCAAAAAGGGTGCAGTGATATACAGTAATGCCTTTGATGAAGAGCAGGATTTGCAGGATTCCATACGACAGAGAGCGATTCATCAGAGAGAGTCACAACGCAGACACTACAGTCAGACCTGCCAAAATCCTTAAATTCAGATCAGGCCTTTGCATGTGTGTGTGTGTGTGTGTGTGCGAGAGAGAGAGATGAATGGCCGCGGTGCATCGCAGAGGGATCGCAAAAGATAATCGCGTCTCTCTCGAGCGGCGGCGGAGTGCTCAGATCTGCTCTTTTAAAATAATGTCGAGGGAGTAAAGTGTCTCCAAAAGCCCCTGCGTGCAGGTTATCTTGGGCATTCTGTGTTTGCCGTTTAAATCTTAACGGGACACGAGCAGGTGCGGAGAGCAAATACATCTGGAGTGGATAGGAACTGGAGTGGAAATGTTGTTGCAGAGGAGGGAAAGATTAGCTGTCGCATGGCCTACCGAGATGAAAGTCTCTTCCGATGGCTTTTATTCCCTCCACATAAAGAAGGAGAGAAAACGGGGGTGGGAAAAAAAACTATGAAATGTGCAGCACACCTTCTACAACTCAATTTTATGATGTCCATTACCTCACTTCCACCATCACACTTCTGTCTGCACAACATTCACTGATCATCAGCTGTTGGGGAGTAGCTAACAAAATGTAGTCGCACTACTAATTCAACTATATGTTTTACTGCATGCTTTACATCGCATTGGTTAGTCTGATTCATTTTTGTAAATCGGTTTGTTCTGATATTTGTTTTTAAATGAACTCATTAAACAGCACTTAAAATACCATCATTTTAATGTTAATTAGATTATATCACACTATTTACTGTATATTATGTATTTTTAATATATAATTTATATCTAATTATTGTAATGTTACATTAATGTATATTTTGCTATAAAATAAATAATAATACTTTTATTGATTGATAAATTTTATTTATTTTTATTTATTTATTTATTTATTTTTAATTTTATTTATTTTTATAATTATTTTTAATTCATTCATTTTTACAGATTTTTTGAAATCCGAAATTTTACATTTTTCTTTAAATTATATATTTTATGTAAATTAGCCAGTGATGCTCCTATATAATTCTATAATATTTTTCAGACTTATTATATGCTTACATATTCATATAATTTTATATATTATAATTTATAATATTTGACTATAAAATATAATTTATATAATTTATATTTACAATAATTTAATTAATAATTTATTTGAATAATGTAATTATTATTTAAACTATACATTAATGATTAATTATGTTAATTATTTATATAAATTATATATTTATAATATTTATGATTTATAATAGCCTATAGACTTATACAATAAAACATTTTTTTCATTAACAACTACTTCTGCTAAACTGAAGCTTTTTTTGGGGGCAATTTACAGTAAGTACATATACTGTACATTCATGCAACAATACAGTAGCTGCAATATTGTCAGATACCTCTTGTTAGCAGCTTGCACGGTCTTATACTTTAAATTATGAGTAGATTATTACAGTATTAAAGTAGCTTCTGTAATACTAGCACGTCTAGTTGAGACTTGCAGATACACTGCCATCCTCCAACAACAGTTCAAGAAAACTTTATTTATGCTGCCATTTAAATATGATGAGGGTCAAATACATAAATCTCTCTGGCTCTTTAATGACTGTGGATTGCAGATTGCTCTTTTGTTTATCTTTTAAATGAACACACATGCACACACACACACACACACACACACACACGTGCAACATGCCAGTCTGTGGCGGCTGCGTTTGATATGCTGTCTGAATGATTCATTTAGCTTGTGGTTTCAATTGTCTCTGTAATTGACCGCCGCCACCGGCACGTGACATCGTCACCCGTTCGTTATCTGCGCGGTGGCCCCGTTTGGGCAGCGTTGAACAGCGGGTCTGTGAACTTCTCACGGCTGATGGCAGAGACTGAAAATTAACCCAACTTCTCATTATCATCATAAAGCATTTCTTCAGTGACAGCGTGACACCAGCAACCTTCATTTGCACATGCTAAAACAATGCAAAATGGCCAGTGTTTTTATTTTGCAGCTAATGTATGCACTTCATAAAGAATATTCATTTTTGAGCATCAAACTCGTGAGTTTGGAATATTAATTTTAAACTTATGGGTAGTTAACATATACTCTTAGAAAGTGGACTGCAACATGATTTTTCAGTTGAGTTTTTATTGTTTTTTTTGGACCAAAGCAATTTTCTAAATAATAATGTTTATACATACAATTTGTATAAACTTGTGGGAACAGTGAATATTCAAAAATGCCAATTTCAGGCAGTATCTAGTTGACTAGTCATCAGGTGTTTGCACAATGATCTAGTTTGCAATTATTGGACCGAAAGCCATTTTTAAATAATAATCTTTATACATAATTTGTATAAATTATTACAAATACTGAAAAATTGCTATAGTTTGGAGTATTTGCAATTGAAAAATGCATTTTCTTCACTGCAGAGGCATCTACAGTACAATGAACTAGTGATAATGTTTTTATGCAATTTATTCTATAAAATGTAATTTATTCATCTTCTAAAATTATTATTAATATTTATATTTTATTATTTATTTATTTACAATCAACACCAATATATATATATATATATATATATATATATATACATATACATACATACACACACACACACACACATATACATATACATAGATACATACACACACACACACATTATACCCTGTGCAAGAAAGTAATCATCTCCACAAGTATGTTGTGTATAGTAACTGAAATTATTTAAACATTTAAAAAAATTGGCATCAACTACCATTATGAAAATAAATTATGATTTTGAGCTGTCTATAAGTTTGTTGCCATTTTAGGTGTGAAACTACACTGCAACAAAAGCTTCAAATCATAGCAATTTTGCCAACTCTTCCAACATGGAAACTCAGCATAATCACAGATGTGAAAAGAAATTTTGGACAAAATCTAGTTGACTTGTCAATCAATTATTTACGAAGTGTAAAAAACAAAAAAACAAAAAAAAAAAAACTAAAATTTTTCAGTCTGACCTGCTTTTGTCTTGCAGAGTTCACAATATACCTCAACTCCTGCCAAACCCGGTGCTCAGAATACATTTGGTTTTTCTAATTTTAATTTAAATATGGATATTTGTGGACAGCCAGTGGTGCGGGTAACACACTGCCGTCATTCGCAGAGTCTTTCTCTGGCTGGCTGAGCTAAGCAGGTTTAGAAGGACACTCTCCAATGAGACGAGCCGGAGACTTTGGCAGGAGCGTCACAGCAGTCCAGTTATCCTCGGAGAAAGTCTCCGGGCCAGCTGTGATGCGTGCGGCCTGGGTTTATTGATCGCTTCCACCGGCTACAGCGCATCGAGTCCGAATCCGGGACCATCGTTTGAGACCGGATGCCCCCCACACCTCATTAACGGCCCTTTGACAGGCCACGGCACTAATGCGGCCTTAATCTGCTCCAAATCACTCTAAATGTCAAGCTTGGGCAGGGGACTTCAGGCTCAGTGCACCAAGCGCTTAGCGGACGACACGCTTGCCCCGAAGCCACCATCACCCTCCCAGCCCCTGATCTCAACTCATTTCTGCTTTCAACTTTTGTTTCAGTGGAGCATTAACATGCACTTTTAAACCCACACCCTCGCTCACTCTCATCCTTAATGAGAAACAACATCTCTAGCTGAAGGAGAGGGAGAGAGAGAGAGAGACTGGGGCTGTTTATTAATAATCGAGTTGTGGAATGTTATCTGCCCGCACACAATCCGACCAATAGTTTGCCCTGATGGTAGCTGGGTTCCTCATTAGCTGAACATATTTAATCCAGAAGTTTCTTATCAAATGTCACACCTGCATCTCCAAATGGCATTTCCACATTCAGTGGCATGTATTTGGGAGATGACGCTCCAAGGTGCTTTACGGAGATTAAGCGGCAGAGAGAGTGCGAGCTTATTTTATCATTTAGCGGGTCTGGAATGAATCCAAGGAGTTTTTGTCTTGTTGTTGTAATTAGAAAGCCTTTTAAGTGATAACGGCTGCATAGGAATATGAATATGGAGCGATCGGGCCTGTTCTTTTCTCTTTTTCCATCCTCCCCCCCTTCCTCATATTTTCTTTTTTTTTCTCCTTTTCAATTGTTGAATGCAGCGTTTTTGTTGTATGCTGTAGCAAGGATTAACTCTGGCTTCTGAAGTTTAATGAAAGACTTGAAAGTAGGCAAACGCCCCATTGGGGAACTTGCTCACTTTTGGCTCTTTTCCACTCCTGACAACATTTTCCTCCATAAAAATCAAAGGACAGCCGTGACTGGAACACTCTCTCTGTGGCCTGACGCTAACACAATAAATCACTCTCTCCTATACTGATGCACCAGGACATTTCAAGAGGACATTTGGTTTACCTTACACACCATAACCAGCGATGAGGGTAATACATTACATAATCAGATTACTTGTTTGGAAGTATTGCATAACTTCTTGGATTTACATCAGAGTTGCCTTTTAAAATATATTATATAAAAAGTTTTGGGCTTAGTTATTCTTTTATGTTTTTGAAAGACATCAACAAAGATGCACTTATTTGATCCAAAATACAGTAAAACAGTTAAATATTGTTAATAAGTTTAAATATTGAATGATAACTATAGATATTATTTATTATATGTATATATGGATTATAATAATCATTACAAATGATTATTTAGTACATTTTACTTTGGGGTAAATTTGACGTTATTTTAGTTTGTTATTTTATTATAATTGAGAAACTATTAGAGTTTTTATTAATATTCGAAAATGAAATTTTCTGTTTTAATTTTAATATTTGCTAAAATTTGACTAATTTTGTCATTTTTTTCATTTTTAGTAGTTTAGTAACATCAAGTTAAACTAAATTAAAATGAGAAATGTTGCCTTGTCAAATGAATGTTTTTCTCTCTCTCTCTCTCTCTCTCTCTCTCTATATATATATATATATATTTTTATTTATTTATTTTAATGTTTATTTCAAGTTTCTTGTCTTATTTAATGGTTTTAATTCTAGTTTCAGTATTTGTTTTAGTTACACCTGAGGGATCACAGGAAGGACTATTTTCCAATACAAAGAATATATAAAAATATAATTGTTTACATTAAATGTATATAAAGTTTGTTATATTTACATTTATCAGACGCTTTTATCCAAAGCGACTTACATTGCATTCAAGTAACAGTTTTTACATTTTATCAGGTCTTGCTTTCCCTGGGAATTGAACCCATGATCTTGGTGTTGTTAGCCATGCTCTACTATTTGAGCTACAGGAAAGCTTTTTTACTGAGAGCTGTAAATAAAAAAGGAATAATAATGCTCAAAATTTTGGCTGTAAGACTGGAAGGCTCACATTGTAGTAAAAAGAGCCAATTGTCCCTTTACACCGATATTTCAATCAAGAAATGCAGCTCTATTATTTCTATTTTATTCGGAGTAATGCAACATGCTTCTTTTTAAAATAACAATATTATCATGTCACTATTCTCCTAGTATGAAACAGAAGTCTGCGACAAAACCACTGCATAAAGGGAAAGAAAGTGCACACAGAGGCAAGAAATGCTTCACTCTGAACTCTCTACACAGATACTAATTTCTCAAGGTCTCACTGGCATTATCTAACGAGAAAGAGAGAGAGAGATACAGAAGGGAAGTCGGCGCTCAGTCCCTGGTGTGCATCCAGTAAAGCTGCTCACCATCAGCCCAGAGATAAGTGCAAAACTGAGAGGTATTGATCCAGTAATAGCAGCTGATGCTTTGACGCCCGACACCTTAACCCCGCAGACATAATGTCACAGCCTCTTATCCCAGCCTCTTAACACCGCCCGACTATCTCCCCTCGCCTGTCAGACCCCCGTAATACGCTTCTCAAAGCTCGCCCTAAATCACCCAAATCATCGCACCTTCACACATTATTTATTTTCCATCTATAACGGAGAGCGAGAGGGAGGGCGGAGAGAGAGCGAGCAGCACAAAGTGATTTACAGTTCAAGTAAAAAAGGTTACGCCTGTTTTTTCTTTATTTATCCCCAAAGACCTACAACATCTGTCAAGGCGACTGTATTCTCTCAGCTCCTATCATTGTGTGGAGCTCCATGCCGCAATTACAGAGGAACCGAAGGCTGATTGTGTGAGACTACGCCGCATGACAAATACAGCGGCGAGGGTGGGGGGGCACGGCGCGTCCTCGATGGCGCAGCGGCTTAGACGCTCTCATTAACGCGGAGCTTGCCACTGTAACGACGCTTTAATACAGTTGGATAGGTGTGAATAATACCTAATGCCACCTAATTACTCCAGCGCTAATATGCGGTGCGCTCCGCAACAGTGACGCCTCTAAAGTAACGGCAGTATCTGGAGAGAAATCGTGCAGCTTTGAGTCACCCAAGGGTGAGCATGATAATTAACTGAGTAAAGAGATTTCTGCTTTTATTTTTATGAGGAAGAAAGGGAGAAACAATTGCTGGAGATAAACAATCCAAATACCTTCTCATTGTTGCTGAGGTTTGCATGAATATTGAATGTGAAACATGGGGAGTCAAAACGTGTTGTGCTAAGGTTTGATGTCCTCGTGTCAAACGCCACTGGTTTTTGGGTTTCTCATCATTGACATCAAACATGGTGAGTCACTTTGGAATAGAGTGCTGAAGGGATGACGTACTTTTGTAGGCCTAACTGAAAGTTAGCATCACCCTGGATCTCTCAATGAAAACCTGACAGGAATTTTCCATTGGCTTTTAGATTATTGCAGAGAAAGAAAAAAAAACTCTGTGACTAACAAAAGGTTATGATTCATGCACAATTTGTTTATCATGATAATCTGATCTCACAAATGAGCACAACTGTTATGATTTTTGAACCCAAATACAACTGGCATGAGGTAAAAAGCTAAAGTGCAGAGCTAGTGTAATACAGACCACTCGGCTGGGCCTTCAACCCGTTGGCCACCACTGAAGTCCACTATATGGAGAAAAATCCTGGAATGTTTTCCTCAAAAACCTTACTTTCTTTTCAACTGAAGAAAGAAAGACATGAACATCTTTGATGGCATGGGGTTGAGTAAATGACCAGGAAACTTTAATTCTGGAAGTGAACTAATCCTTTAAGCTTTCGTCAACTCTTTTAATTTTTATTTTAAATCTACAAATTGGAAAGTTCTAAGAGTTTGCAAGGTTAGAAAAAGCGGACTAGTGAGAAGATGAGTTTGGCGTGATGATGTATAATGTCTCCGAAAACCTGCAGTCCCATTTTGCCACCTTTTTCCAAGACACTTAAAAGTAAAAAAAAAACAAAAAACATGAGTATTACTGATTATGATAGAGAATAAAACAAATATCTTGAGTTTTTGTTAACCACAGGCCTTTTTTAGGCTTTTAACCAAAAACTTATTTGAAAAACCCATTGACTTCAAGACGATGGAAACAGAAGTTCAAAAATGAACTTCAAAAATGATTTCCTGCAGCACCCCATTACGTTCTGACTGGAAGACTTTAAATTGCAGTCTTTTCTTCGCATAAAACTATCAGACTGCTTCAGAAAATACATTTTTGTGTCTTTTTCATGAGAAAGCAAGGGAGAAACAGATGTAATCAAGTGTAATATGATTCTTAAATGCATCATCCTTGAAAGGTCATATTTGAATTGAGTAAGATTTCAGTAAAAATTCATATTTTTAGGGGATTTAAAAAAAGAAAGGGAGAAACAGTTACCAAGATAAAACATATCTTCACATTTATTGCTCACATGAAAGCTAAAAGGCATTATTAATTCAAATAATGCTTGTCAAGTTGTGTTGCGCCAGGCTTGACGCCATGATGTTTCTCACCATTAACATCAAATTTGATGAAACTCAATGGACCATATTTGAACTGGATGGGAATAGAGCAGAAGAGAAGATTTTCAGCAACTACAGATTTTTCCTCACACTAAGCACACTTGCTTGATAAGACTTCATTTTTCTTTCCCTTTCACAAGAAAGAAAAGAAGAAACAATTACTTGAGATGAGCAATCCAAATATCTTTGCATTGTTGTTGATGTTCACTTGAATACTAAACACCGCCGTTTACCTTTCAGTTTTGCATTTTTTGTTGTTTTTGTTGAGAAACTGTCAAAGGGTAGATAGTGCCTTTGCTAAAGGATATTGCCAAACACTGACATTATATGCAAATGTTGTTTATGATCTGGCAGGCAGTACAGATCCTGTCTTGGTCGAGACTGTTCAGCCCACGGCAACTTCCCAAAGCCACGCCGCTGAATCAGGCCTCTAATGAGATCTCAAGGGCTGCAGTTAGAGCGCCACTTTGTACCGCAGCAGTTGAGATGTACAGCAACAACTCAGAGCCCTCCATATGTTGCCCAGGAGGCTGAGAGACTAACCCAGTGTTTCAGACAGTACAAGCGATCCCCACTCTCTACTTCCCTTTTACCGTGAGCTCAGACACACAGTGAAGTAGGTGATGGAACATCAAGAGCTCTGCCAGTCGAGTGCAACTTTATTTACGTCCCTTTGGGTGTTTGCTGCAATAGCTTGTCTGGTTGTGAGTGTTGAAAGGCCAATGCAAACTTACAATCCATTTGCAGTTACCAAGAGCCCTGGTAGCTGAGGAAAGTCCAGCAAAATGCAAGAATCAACCCACATACAAACACATTTTTGACCACAAAAATATCCATGTTTGTATCATTGGAAAAAAAATGTACTTAACATTAAAAATATTTGACACGCACACGCATACACTTGTTTCTGTTAATTGCGGGGACTTTCCAAAGACTTCTATTACTTTTATACTGACCAAACAATATTTTCTATCCCCTAACCCAACCCTAAACCTACCCCTTACAGAAAACCTGTTTGCTTTGTTACACTTTCAGATAAACATCATTTCCTATTTTTTTTTTATATTTTTTGTTCCCCTCATGGGGACAAATGTCAAAAATTTCAGGTTTTACTATGCTTGTGGGGACATTTGGTCCTCACAATGTAGCATGAACAAGAACACACACACACACACACACACACACACACACACACACACACACACACACACACACATACACATATGCATATACAGCATATAAATATATATAATATACAATTTTGCAAATGATACAGATAACTTTTTACAGTTTTCTGGTTTCTATGGTTATATACACGTGGTCAGATGTTTTTCTCAAATACACGTTGGACACAATTATTGGTACCCCTAGAAATTCTTATGAGTAAAATATCTCTGAAGTATATTCCCATTCATATTTACAATTTTGAGCACGCCAGGGTGATTATGAACATGAAATTATCCAGTCATGGCTTCCTGTTTCACAGAAATATAAACAGGAGGGAAAACAAAGTCCAAATTGCCTTAATCATCCATCACAATGAGAAAAACCAAAGATTATATTTCTGATGTGCAGCAAAAGATAATTGAGCTTCACAAATTAGTGAAGTGGCTTTAAGAAAAGAGCTAGAGCAGTGAAAATTCCTATTTCCACCATCAGGACAATAATTAACTCTCTGGGGTCGACTGTCTCGCCTGCAAGACGAGCTAATTTTTTTTCTTATCAGTACGAAAGACACTAAAAATACTCAGTTGATTTTGGTCATACAGATAAGTGTTATTCATCAATTGAAACTTTGAAGTGTCTATTTTTTTTTCGGGTACACTCACAATAAAAACAAAATGTTGTGGTTTTGTAAAATAAAGAAAACAAGCAGGGTGTGCTCTCTGTCTTCTCCGTCTCCGCGAACTGTTTTTAGAAATGCATCACTAAAATGAGCTGTAACTCAGCAAACACTCAACACACAGACATGGGAGTTATATCTATAGAAAGCTTGAAGTGTATACTTTTAGATGAAGTAAGTCATATCGAAAACAAATATTCTGTGATAAAGTAATCCGTATGAAACCAACACGATGGTCAGTCTTTCCCGTCTAACTCATTATCTCTAATGCAATTCCGCCGCCTCGCGGCTCGTGCCGTTCATACGTAAATATCCACGTGAGACGCGTGCACATGTAAACGCCCAAAGCAAACAAAGAGCGAAGAGATCCTTCATCACGGCCACTGTTCGTTTCTGGAAGAAGACTCGCTGCGTAAAGGCAGGGTTTCCCTCAAAAGAATAACAAGATTTCATCCAGTAGAGGAGATTAATCTGACGAGTAAGTAATGTTTCTTTTTGTATTAGTTAACGTGTTATTGTGACATAAACGTGAACACATTTACTAGTTGGGTTGTTCCCAAACTACAACATGATGAATGCCAGGCATCTAAGAATGTTTAGACCATGTTTATTATTAATACTCTGTTCACAAATAGATTTTAATAGCGTGCTAAACAATAATAATAAGCTTCTCAGATATAAAATATCCTTTTTTATAGTACAAAGCATGCGTTCTATGGCTACAGAATCATATCATAGGCTATAAAATCATACATAGGCTATATGACAACAAAAACATAGTTGGATTTTTCCCAAACTATAATTTCTGACTACAATGTTTGAAATAGAGTAAAACATTCTGAATATGATAGACAATTCATTGTATTTAAATTTCTTAGGGCGCAATGATGTTTTCATGCTCTATATAAAACAATAAAAGTAATATGAGTGCACACTGTAACATGATGAATGCTACGAGTCTAAGTATGTTTAGAACATGCTTATTATTAATAGCCTACTCTGTTCAGAAACAGATTTTAATAACGTGCTAAACAATAATAAATAGTTTCTCAGATATAAAATATCTTTTTATGATAGTACAAAGAATGCGTGAGTCTATGGCTACAAAACCTACAGATGCTCCTGATATTAACATGCTCACAAATGTTTTTTTTTGTTGTTGTTGTTGTTGTTGTTGTTGTTGTTGGTATTTTATTGAATCAGATACTTGCACCACAGATGAATCCCGATGACTTTCTTCAAACTGTTTTCCTACTACACTGATATTCTATGGTAAAACAAGCTCCTTGACTACTGATTATGTTTATTTCTTCTTGAATCCATGGAAAGAAGCAGAAACACTTAAACACACGTAAATATCAGGTGTGATTTACTTGTTTCACTTGTTGAACAGAATTTGTTGCAGGAATGACTCAAAGTCTGTTCACATCTCTGTGGCTAGATCAGTGTGCACAATGTGTCTTTGACCTTCATTACGTATGTTTTGATTATACCGTGTTGTTAATAAAATACAAATAATTTTTTAATAAAATAACCCATTTTTTTTAATCTCCTCATATTCTGTCTTACCTGCCTCAAAGTCACAGTCACACTGATGGGCCATTAGGGGAGGGCCCTTTGTCTCTCAGGTGAGAAGCACTTAATATTCAAGGCCATTGCCACTCCCTCGCATATAGGCTTTCGATCACAAAACATGTCTTTAAAAATCTTAATCAATATATTGTTTTCTGTGAAGGAGCAAGCAAGATGATTTTCACATCATTTTGACATGAATATTCTAGCCTACAAGACTGATTACTCAAAAGTCTTATTCAGAACTATTTAGTATGTGTTTTATGGCCTTATTTCAGCAACATTTTCCCCCCAAAACTTACTAACCATGCATAATCTTTTTTTTTCTAAAAAATGCAAACATATACATCAATCTTGCTCACATATTATTGTAGCACAGTTTATGCTGAACACACACACAAAAAAATACATGTTGGCCAATAGTTTGTTATAAGTAGCTGAAATAAGCACATGTCAGGGCATGTCAAAACATCTCAAGGGCCCCAAACTGACCTCAGACCCCAGAGGGTTAAGAAAGAAAGGAAAAAAAAAAAGTCAAACATCACCTACATCACCACATGTTGTTTGGGAAGGTTTCAAGAAAAATTAATTAAACATTTTTTTTAATGTTGCGGGTCTATATTTCTGCTGGAGGTCCTGGACATCTTGTTTAGACACATGGCATCATGGATTCTATCAAATACCAACAGATAAAAAAAATCAATAAGTGACTGACTCTGTTAGAAATCTTATGGGCCATGTTTTGTTCTTCCAACCATACAATAATCCAAACACAAACCTCAAAAACAACACAAAACGGGTCACTGAGCACAAAACCAAGCTTCTGCTGGTCATTCCAGTCCTCTGACCTGAACCCTGTAGAAAATGAGTGGTGAACTGAAGAGAAGAAGCACCATCATGGAGCTGTGAATCTAAAGGGTCTGGAGTGATTCTGGATGAAGGAATGGTCTCTGATCTCTTGTCAGGTGTTCTCTAACCTCATCAGGCATTATAGGAGAAAATTTAGAGCTGTTAATCTGGCAAATGGAGGTTTCAAAAAGTATTGAATAAAAGGATGCTGTTTATTGTGGTCAATGTGTATTAGAGAAAAACATTTATTTCATAATGATATTTCCCCCCATTTGAAATTCTTATTCTCAAATGAAAGATTAGATTTTTGTGAATTTTTTAAATAAAAGATCAAAAGGATTAACAATGCAGATTAATTTTCACAGCCTTCTTGGATTATATTTACCAAAGGTGCCAACAATTCTGACAACGTGTGTATATGTATGTAGGTAGCATATGCAAAAAGAGGCAAAAGCAAAATATAAGAACAAAAATAAATATACAAAAATAATATTAAATAACAATGTCAAATATAAACAATAATATATCATTTAAAGTAAAAATAAAATGTAAATTATAAATATGCATATGAAAACAGATTTAATTAATAAAACAGAATACGATAAATAGCCTATGCATATATGCACACACACACAAATATATATATAAATAATTATTTTTATATATCAGATTTAAAAGTTAGTTTGTCAATGCAGTTTACATAGGAAAAAAATCTATAAATTTTAATACAGAAGTCATTTATATAATAAAAGTTTTTATAATAATTATAGACAATAAATATAATATAATATAAAAGTAAAAACCCTAGAGACAACTTTACACATGCATATGCTTTACAGCTTCACAACTTTAAATATGCATATTAAAAAAAGCTAAATTGTTAATAATAAAACACATAAGTAAAAAATTTAAAAAGTCAAGTAAATATTTTTTAAGACAAAATTTACACATACTTAATGTTGATGTCTCTCTAATACTGGTAACCAGACAGCTAAACAGATTTTGAGGAAAGAAGATCATGTGACGTGGAATAAAGAATTAAAAGCTCTGACAGATACTATGGATGTACTTTGGACATCTCAAACAAACAGAACAATGTTTCTCTTTAAGGGTTTTAATCCTTAAATATCTCCTCCAAATAAAGCATGTCTTCTGTCTCTTTAATAAAAACTGTTTGGCGCCCTCACGCAAAGCTGCCATCTCTGCGGTTTCCTCGACTCAATCTTTTCTCCGTCTGCCTTTGACCCTCAAAAGCAGAGTAGTAGTAGTCAGCACGGCTCATTAACATGCCCTTTTTTCAACATACTGTCTCATCCTGCCAATGAAGATCTCCATCTCACAGTGGAGGAATGAATGGAAGAGATTAGAATCAGGCATATGCCATTAGCCTCAAATGAAGTGCTTCACGCTGAGGAGATAAGAGGCAGATGTGGCGAGATAGCGCGGCAGAGCGGGGAAATGGCAAAGAAAGTGTGCAAATTGGGCTTACACATCATGAAACACTATTATTACCAAATTAGCCCCAGGTTTTCCCACCCATCGTGACAAAAAGGAAGAAAAAACAACAAAGCGTAATAGTTAAAGAACGATTTCTTAGAGCAATCGAACACTGACCTACAAGATGTCTGAATAAATCCATTCTTTTCAATATAAAATGAACCAGAGTGAACTAGAACTTGAGTGTGCACTCTATTGCATGTTGTTGTTCACTAAATATCATATCTTCATGTTCATGAGTGAATTTGAAATGTCTGATTTGTGAATGAATCGATCAGATTGAATTGGATCTTTTAAATGAATCATTTGATTCAATTCACAAATCCTGAAAGATTCATTCAAGAATCAGCCTGATCCAGTTCTCAATGATGAACTCATTATTGACAGCTCACTAATTATCAGTAAACAATGAAAAATTAACTGTTTGCTGCACAAAGCTTTTATAGACTTTAAATATAGCGCACAGGTCATACAGACCATTTTATGATGCTTCTGGCGCATTTGCATCCTTTTTGAAAAGGCCTGAAAGCTCCAGTCTCAATACTTTGCAACCGCATGAGCAAAAAACAACTAATGCATTATTTAAAATTTTTCATTTTATGTTCCAGAGAGGAATTTTATTTTAAACGAATGGTCGAATTATTACCATTTCTTTAATAAACTGTCCTTGCGCATTAAATACAGATAATGAGCGTTCTGGAATAAGAGAGCATACATTGTACAATTGTAACATTGTGTACACTGTAAAATTAAAAATGAAAAGATACTCAAGGTGCCATTTGAGAATCCTCAGATGTCCACACTTCCCAAACTCTCTGGAGAATCTCTAGTCTGGCCATCACAATTCATGAACGTCCGTCTTTCTGTACAGAATATGTGAGGTCTGCGTTGGCCTTGAGCAGATGAATTGAATGTACCGCTACTAGAGTTCTTTTGTGTCCATCATGAAAATGAGCGTATGGGCCATTCATATGTATATTGAACTATTCGTCCTGTGATTGCACTAGTTTAGCTCTTGTAAAATGGGGCGCAAAATGTGTAAAGAACAGCCATGAGGGAATAAGTCTGGCATGGAGAGAGAAAGAGAGAGAGAGGAGGGGGAAGAAAGCTGGCAGGCAGGTTGAGGCCACGCCAGTGCCGCTCGCGCCATGCGGTGAGGCTGAGACGGTGAGTGCCAGCAAACGTGGCGTGAAGAGGAAAGATCAAACAACACGGCTTGCAGATCTCCACCAATCTGCTCCGTATTATTCCATCAGCCAAAGAGCGGCCGAACCTGCAGCCAGCGGCCACACGGAGGAACCGGACGCCGCCACACTCATCTTAATTTCCATGCTATAGTAATGTATTAATCAATCAATACCTTGGATTTGACATTTTGAAGGTTTGGAACAAGAAAACAACAAGAACAACGACACTAGTAAAGTCAACATGAATTGCAGTTTGCAACCCATTTTACTCTAATACAACATATTTTTGCATGTTTTTCATTTGAACTGCCATGCTCCAAAGAAATGTGTACACCAAGACCAATAATAAAATAGAAAATCAATGGGAACTACTGCCTGTGAAGACACTTGAATTCACCAGGACTGATATTTGTGCTCTACAGCGACCCCTGTAGGTTCTGTCGCGATCCACTCTATGCGGATCTGGTCCAGAAAGAACACTCCAGATCTGCGTGCGCTGAAAACAGCAGACGGTAAACAGGCTCGGCCATCTCCACCACCAGGACAGATGGTGAAATGATACAATATGCTTTCCAAAAAAACCACAGCGCATTCTGAGCGCGGCAGTCATGGTGCTGATAGTACTGAGCGCTTTGGTGTGTCCGTGGCTGATGAGCAAGATCAGAGCCAAACCCCATTGCTGGTGATTGATTTCAGAGCTGTGTAAGTGTGTGTGTGTGTGTGTGTGTGTGTGTGTGTGAGAGAGAGAGAGAGAGAGATATTTTGGCTTAGCACCTCAAACTACTGCTGATCTAGAAACTGACTACATCAATGAACAAAGGAGAGAGAGAAGGACAAAGAAACAGACTTCATTCTGACCCACAGGAGAGGAATCACAAAGGATGAAATTTCTCAAATGGTGCAAAGTGATTTTTGCTGAAGTGCTGAATTTTATGAGAAATATCCTTGATACTGAAATGAAACATACCTGAGATCAAATTATTTGTCACTATGTATTGCCATAGGAAAGAAAAAGCTCAAAAAATGGTCTCTCCTATGCAGTAGTGACTATATGAAGTCTACAATTTCTTAGATGTTTCTCCAAAACAAACTATTCTCAGAGATTCAGAAGATATCTTAAGAGGTCTCATTTGCAAGATGAGATCTCAATGAAAACATTTTTCATCAGTTCTTTTCTAAATGCATCATACTCTTACCACACAGTGCGCCACAACTTGTGTTTTTATTCCTTCTAAGAAATTTTAGGAGAAAAAATAGAAACTAAGTTAATACTCCTTAATAGTTTTTCCCCCTACAATGTAAATCAAAATGAAGATTTCTTTAGTATCTTAATAATTTCTCCTAAACAGCAATAAGAAAAAAGAAATCATATTGAAACTTGCTTACATTTCCTGCTTCCTAGAATATTCTTATGAGAAAAAGACTTCAACAATCTGACTCGCGTCTTCTCTAGAGTTTCAGACGAGATCCCAACGTCTCAAATATTTCTCATCAATTTCACATGTATTTTATAGTTTTATATTGCTTACTGCATCTTAATGCCTCTGTTTATTTCTTTTTTATTTCTCCCAAGGAATTTTATAAGAAACTTATAAGTTGATACTTAAACAAGAACCATTATTTCATGATGGAATTTTTATGTCCAGGACACAAAACATGCATTAATACTAAAACATCTTTCATTTCACATCTAACAAAGAAACATGAAAACTGCTGGGTCAGAAAACCATCCAAGAATCCAGGAAAAAAAAAAAAAAAAAGATGCAGCCAAAGAAAATGTGAGGTATTTTGAAAGGGTTAATGGGATGGTCACATGCTGTAAAATAATATCTCACTAGAACGCCCAGGACCAATGAGGAGCCGGGCAGCAGTCTGCGGGTCCCCCGGCGAGGGGCTCCATCTCCATCTTTTGTGGCCCTGTTCAAGCAATTAAGCCCGGCTCCGTGTTTTCTAAGGGGGATGTCAAGTGAGAAAAGTCATTTTGTGGCACTGCACTCCTCAGTTACGGTCATGCTCAGTACCAGTGCAAATTAAAACTCTCCCGCCAGCCCTATGTAAATACGGCCGCGGACCGCGCTGCGCTTTAATGAGCCATAATATGAAAGAGCAGTATAAAACCGACAGAAAATAACCGGACGCTTGACAGGTGACAGGTGCTGCAAACTTTTTCAAGGCAGAGGGGGAGGGAGAGAGCTGGGAAGAATGTGATATTCCGGAATATTCTAGCAAAGTTCAGGTCCTCTGGGATGGAGATGGAGACTGCTAGAGGCGCTTCTGAAGGCGGAAAGAAAGAAGGAGGAAAGAATGAGACAGTTTTTCCTACTGTTTGAAACATTTTAGGCACTGTAGTCGCCATCTTAAAGGGATAGTTCATCTCAGAATGAAATACTGTTATGATTTACTCACCCTTTTATTATTTACTCACCAGTTCCAAACCTGTTTGATGTTATTTTTTCAGTGGAACACGTAACTTTTTTGCACAACACAGAAAAATATATAAAATCAGTCCATGTAACCCATGTACTATAGCCTATAGTACGTTTTCTGAAGCCATTCAATTGGTTTATGTGAGGAACAGACTGAAATTTAGGTTTGTATTCCTTCCACTGATGCTCTGAGTTATTTACATTCACCAGTGTTCAAAATCACAAATAACATACCGATGCATCGCAAGTTTGACAGCATTGAACCCTAAAAACATTGGTTCTTCTGCATTTATGTGAGGAACAGAACAAAATGTAGGTTTTTATTCCCTCCGCTAAAGCTTTGAAATGTTATTCACAAATTACATATTGATGTATTAGGTTTGACAGCATTGAACGCCACCAAAACACAACATTTCTTCTGTATGTCATGACACCAATTGAAAAATGGACACTGAGAGCTTTTCAGTCAATAACATCATAAATTTTGGCCTGGCCCTCACAAAAACATGGTATGACATGAAAAAGACTTTAAATACAGCACACAAGTGGTATGGACTACCTTAGGATTATTTTACACTGTTTTTGTCATTTCTGGAGCTTATCTCCCTGTAGTCACTATTAACTCATTACTATTCTTCAAAAAACCTTCTTTTGTGATCCACCTGAATAAATAACAGCTTACAGATTTAGAGAGGAAAAAAAAAAAAAAAAAAAAAAAAAAAGAGTAAATAATGACAGAATGTTCATTTTTGGACAAACTCTTCCTTTAAAACATGTACATAATTTTTCTTCAATCCTCTGAAAAGCTGTGCTAAAAACCTTACATGGATTACCTATCACTAAATCTGCTTTGCATGCACAACGGGGGCGGCCGAGTGGAAATGAAGCCTCTCAGCTCGAGATGGAGTCTACTGACGGAATCTGCATCCGTGCCTGCCGATTAATCCCAGACATCCCACCCGATCCTCCCGTCATTTACAATGTCACACAATCCATAATCAAGATTTAACAGGAGTCAGCGCTCGGATCATCGAGCAGAGAGAGAGAGAGAGAGAGAGAGAGAGAGAGATGGAGATATTCACAGGAAACAGCAGGTCAGTCTGATATTCACGGACAGAGAATGCCACAATTTTGCCAAATTACTGCAGAGAGAGGAAGCTGCATCTGCAGGTGGCTTTCAGTAGGTCCATCCTGCAGAAAATTAGTGGTGAATATCATTATTTCATCATAACAGACTGAAGGGTTCTCCTCGTTCTCCTGGAGCTAATTGTGGTAATTATAAACATTGATTGTTGATGAGATTATAAAGTCATTTGTTAAAGGCAAACAGGCAAATGAGGGTTTTTGAATCGTTTCATGAAACCAACTAAAATGATCTAGACCAGAGATTTGTAGAGATGCACAGACTGATCGGCCAGTGATCGGAATCGGCCGATTTTTCGCATGACCGGCCCGGATCGGCGATCCAGTCTTGCCGATTCAGAGCCGATCCTTTTCTTGCCAGCGGCGCAGGCAATGACATCACAGCCACACTCACAGTCGCGTGTAAATACGTCGTTTCGCATGAGAATGATTCTAATTTTAATTGCATTCAATGTAAACGGAGACTGATAATGTATTTCTGTCGTGCCAGATGAGGCTTACACAGCCTCAGTGAGTCAGAGAGAGAGACAGCACACACAAAGTAACTCACATAAATTTATAGATGCATACTGCGGTAGAAAAAAAAGAAGATATTTACAAAATATGATTTAGATAAGCAACATTATATGACCATGATGTTTCCGATGTTTCCCTGAATATCAATATCAACATGATTGCAATGTGACACTGATTTTATACAAAATTCGGTTGGTTGAATGAATGAATGAATGAATAAATGACTCACTCATTAAAACAGACACTTGCCGCCATCTACTGGTGGTTTAATCATATTTAAAAGTATCTTTGCATTTTGTCAACATTTATTTATATGTGTAAAACATTAATCTTATAAAATTATATATGCCTTTGAAATTTTGCAGTGTAAATGCATTTATGGCACCTCAGCTTCATCAAACTGTCTGTGTAAATGCATCTAATGCCACTTCAGATGCAGCTTCTGTTTCCTCAGCAGTGGAAAGATAAGAGTTTGTTAATACTAATTTCATTTGAATGGTAAAAACTCTAGTTTCTTATTATGCTAACTGAATTAACTGAAACAAAGTAAGAATTTGATGTGTAAGATGACACATTTAATAAGGTTAGGGGGAAAAATGACCATTTATAAACAGTGGGAAATGACATCTGTTTTGTTACATACAGCTCGTAACTCATTTTAAGTTAACTACTACTTCCTCTTTCCAGTTTTTTTTTTATTATGTAAATAATTTTTGCACTGAAATTTGCATAGATTTTTGTTTGTATATGCTGTCAATTATAGTTCTTAGAAAGAAAATTGGAATCGGCAAAAATCGGTATCGGCAGGTCACACTTCCAAAAAAAAAATCGGAATCGGCCAAGAAAATTCTCTAGAAATGACAACTGCACTGAAACACTAGAGTGAATCTCTTAAAGCAGCTGTTTTCAATCCTCAAAAACCCTGCTGGGTTGATCAATAACAAAATCTTAAAAGAAAATGAGCAAAGTAAGATCTGTAGAATGTAGAATTTGTCGTCTGAACCAGTCAAAATCATGTTAAACCTATTTTCAGAAGCAACTGGAGAGTTATAAAGGTATTCCGGAATGGTAGAATAGTACTATTGTCATCTAATCTGACGACTTTACTGGAGAGAGAGAGTACAGTGAACAGTTGAGCTTCTTAAATCCAGCTTAAATTAAGATTCAACACATGGGTTTGCTCTCTAAACCTCCGGCCTATTGCTAAAAAGACAAGAAAAAGAAAAAAAATTAAGTAGATGTGAGAAGTCAATAATAAGGCACAATGAAACATTTTAGCACATTCTGTGCAATACATGTGACTGTGATAAATAGCTGTTTATGATCAGAGTTTCTCAAATGCTCACCAAGGTTGCATTTATTTGATCACAAACACAGTAAAAAATAATATTTTGAAATATATCAAAATAAAAAGTTATTTTAAGTTGGAGTAATATTTTAAAATATAATTTATTTCTGTGATGCAAAGCTCAATTTTCAGCAGCCGTTACTCCAGTCTTCAGTGTCACATGACAATTATCATTTATCAATTAACATTGAAAACAGTTGCGCTGCTTAATATTTTTGTGGAAACCATGATACTTTTTTTCAGGATTCTTTGAAGAATAGAAAATTTTAAAAGAACAGCATATATTTGAAACAGATATATTTTGTAACATTATAAATATCTTTACTGTCACTTTTGATCAATTTAATGCATCATTGTTATAAAAGCATTAATTAAAAATGTACTGATTCTAAACTTTATTATTATTATTAAATAATAATAATTTTCTATTATTTAATAATGTACTGAAAAAAATATAATTATCACAAACTATTATTATCCATGCTGACAAACTGATTTATAGTTTTTGAGGATGCAAGACTATAAAAATATTAATTATAAAAACGCCTTTGTTTAAACACAAACTTTAACATGAACAACAAAAGCTATAGCTGTTTTCTTCTCACTTTTAAATTAAAATGTTCTCAATTTAAAATTATTAATAACCTATGATTAAACTATTCATTTTGCCCAACATTTACGGTTATATGGATAGTATCCCTGCTGTCTGACCTGTGACCCGTCAGTTGAGAACCTCTGCTGTAACATACACACAAACACGAAAGCATGCACGATACCATCAACTAATCAATGCAAAAGTATTGAGCAGGTCATGATGTTATGGTGTTCAATCTCTGTATCTGTCCTCAGCGCAGAGCACAGCGGCTGATCACAGAAACGCTGTTTTACAAGGGACACATTTTGTCTCAACAACTTTGCCTGACCTTGTACGAGTCTGAATAACACTGTAAAATTGATTCAGCTCGCCGCAATAAAAGAGCCTTCGTATTATCTGCATTCTACCTCTAATTAATATAAGCAGCGGCGAGCAGGCCATTATTTACGACTGAAGCTGTACAGGGCGGCCAACGCAATAATAATCTGCTCTATATTTTTATTGATGTGTTGATGAATGGCTTTATTTCACACAAAACAGCCATGGAATGTCGAAGCGTGCAGATCACACAAGCACTGATTACGGCGAGCGAGCGTCCCCTGCTTTTCCTGAGCCCTCTCTGTGTGTGTGTGTGTTTATATCACCGTTAGCCGGACGGTCTCTCATTACACAGCTATGGTCAGTTGATGAAGTACTGCGGTCACACACCCTCGGTCGCTTACGCTCCAAATGTTCTGGAATTGCTTTTTAGATTCACATGTGTTATGTTAATACCCAATGGAAAATTCAATTGTTCAGAGGTTGTTTTTTCATAGTCCAGTAGATCCCATTTGTGCAATATTTCTTCCGAAACAAAAGAGACAAAAGACAAGAATTTGATGAGAAATAATTGAGTTCATATCAAAATTTCTGAATTCTAACTGCAGATTTTGGTATCTTGGCAAATCTGAGCACAGTTTGAGACATTATTGAGATGTTTAGAGGAGACTCGTGTGAGATTACAGGAGTTATCTCAGAAGAAGTCTCCATTTAATTTCACTGCAGTGTAGGAGCAACAACGTCAGATATCAAAAAGATGTAATGAGGGATTTTTCAAGATACTCAAATGCAAATTCGTCATTTGTGGAACTTACTATATACTCTAGAGGAGATGCATGTCATAGTACTAAAATCCGGTTCTCAGAAGAAGTCTCCATTCAATCTCATCACTGCCTAGGAAAAACTCCTTAGTTATTAAAAAGATCTCGTGTGTTTTTTTCTGTCCTACAAGATACTCAAATGCCAGTGTATCATTTATAAACATTTTTGTGTTGCTTGCAAGCCTTTGTTGACCTTACTGTATTAGAAACTCTACAAGAGATACATGTGAGATTACTGGGGTCTTTTTTTTTTTTCTCAGGAGGAACATCTGAGAAACAGAATACTCAATCACAAGTCTCAATTTGATCTCATAGCAGTGGAGAAGGAACAATTGAAACATCAAATAACATCTAATGTGGGATTTTTCAAGATACTCAAATCCCAATTCAGCATTTAAATGACATTGTTGACCTTATTGGAAACTCTAGAGGAGATCAAAAAGATCTTGTGGATTTGTTTTTCCCTATAAGATTCTCGAATGCCAATTCATCATTTGAATGACACTGCTGACCCTATTAGAAACTCTAGAGGAGATGTATGTGAGATTACTGGAGTTTCCTTCTCAGGAGGGAGAAACATCTGACTTTTAAAGAAGCCTCCTTCTGCTCTCCATGTAATCGCATCACTGTCTGGGAAAAACTATTTAGATATTAAAAAGATGTCTTGTGTGATTTTTCTTTCCTGCTAAATACTTAAATCCCAATTTAACATTTGAATGGCATTTTTGTGTTGATTGTGAGACTTTGTTGACCTTATTAGAAACTCTGAAGGAGATGCATGCAATGGGATCTTTTTCTCAGGAGAAACATCTGGATTTTGAAGAAATTTCCATCTGCTCTCTATTAAATCTCATATTAGAGTTTTTTTTTCTGAAAGATAATTTCTGATCCAGAGAAAGGCAGGCAGATGTTATATAATCAAACAGCATTGCATCATTCAGGGATGTTTCTTGTGTTGATTACGAGACATTGTGAAGCTCATCTGAAACTCTGGAGGAAACATGATATTACTGAAGTCTATTTCTCAGGAAAAAAAATCTGAGAAGATTAAGCCCCAGACTTCTGAAGAAGTCTCCATTCGCCCACCATTTAATCTCTTCACTGTCTAGGAGAAACAATTGAGATATTAAAGAGATCTCCTTTGTGATTTTTCTTTCCTATGGGCACATTGAAGTCTTGGCAGCAAGTTTGACTCTCCGAGTGCTTTTATGAAACATCTGAAGCTCTAGATTTGAGTTATCTTTCATAATTAGGAGGAAGTGCAGCTAAACGGCGTCCTGCATTAGATAATTGTGGTCCATCCTTCCTAATTTTGCGAAAGCGGAAAAAAAAAAAAAAAAAAAAAAAATCAGTATTTGTCTGGTTATTAATTCAGCTCACAAATCCTTGATTATTTTCCAATCCTTTCCTCTGATAGGAGCCATCTCTGTTTGCCTGCCTCTCTCTCTTTCGACCGGCCGGCCTGCCTTCTCAATCGCCTGTTTTGTTTCCGCCTTTAATGAACAGTTGGATTCTTTTATTTCTCTACAAGTGCTGGATTTGTCTTATCAACCTCATTCCCTTTGAGGGTTGCCAATTGGTTTTATCCACGGATGTATCATTTCCTAGGCTTCCTCTTTTTTCCCCGCACAAAGAGAAAGAACCACTTCGTCAACAACCCTCTACGGAGAGACAGATTAAGAACCTCAACATCACCTAGCTTCCAGCGCCGCTCCCAACTGGTTTGTGTAAAACTCAATTAAACTGGTCCCTGCTGAATTCCACATTACAGTACATTAAACAGAAATTCTTCAAGCGTGATGACAAAGCCGCGGTACAGGAGCGTTTCCTGCCTCCGCCTTTGGGGTTTTGGCCTCTCCTCTGCACCGAAGGAGCTCAAAGACAAAGTAGGAAAACAAACTTTGTGCTTTATTTATCTGTGAAGTGGTAAAGGCGGCCAATGGCCTTGATTGCAGTGTAAACAGCTTTAAACGGCTAATGTTCACTAATATGAGTAGTGCTAGTCCTCTGACGATTAGAAGCAAATATTATCAAATGCTACAACACGTGGGAAATGCTTGTTGTAGCTTTAATCAGGAGGGAGAGAACAATAACACAAGCCTATGGATTCTAGTCAAAACATTACTGAGCAAAATGAACTGGTGTTTGATAGTCAGACTGCTTTGAAATGAAGTTTCTGATAGATAGATAGAAGTTGAAATGAATGAGTGTGGTGAAACTGCAAGAAATGTCTTAAAAATGATTAATTGACAGTTGATTATATGACATCTGCTTGTCTAATATCCTTCCATCTTTCTCTGCATCTTGCTGCAAATAATTATCATGAAGTATATTTTAGGTGAGAAAAATACCAAATGAGATCTCAATTGTTTTTCCTAGACTGCAGCGAGATTGAAATGAGAGCAAATGGAGTCTTCTTCTTAGATGAGTTCCCTCTAATCATCTTGATGCCTCAAACTATGCTTAAACTTGCCAAGATCTCAAAGTATTCAAAAGACAGAAATTCCATATGAAATCTCATTATCTTTATTGTGTTTTCCGAGAAAACAACAGTATTCTCACACGAGGCTCCTCTTAAAAATATCCCAAACTGTGTTCAGATTTGCTAAGACACCAAAGTCAGAAAAAATCCCATTCATATCTCAGTTGTTCCTGCAGCGAGAACAAATGGAGACTTTTGATCAACTGCTTCTCAGATTTGTCTCCTGAGAAAAAACCTAGTGTCTTCACTAAGGAAATTTGTGAGAAACGTCCAAACATAAAGTTACATGATATTTTAAGGAAAAATAATTGAAGAGTGTCTTTGAGCTATGCATGGCATATAAATAAGACACATTCAGGTCTTTAGTTTGGATCAGTGCATCTCATTCTTATCAGGTTGTGTGTGTGTCCTTTCCTCCCATCTGCCCTGGAATACTGGAGCTGCTCTGAACCCTCTGTACTGCACCAGTAGGTGTTTTATGACACACACACACACACACACACACACACACTCATGTGCCCACGCTGTGAGCAGGGTCGGGTGTTCTCCCCAGGTTGGGCTCCGGCCAAACGCCACTCCTTCATGTCTGCTGCGTTTCCTCTCTAGTGTGGCCCAGTATGGGTCAGCAGCTTCAGATGTGCCCTCCCAAATACTGCCTGGGTGAAGGTCAGACTGCAGCCCACAACACACACACACACTGAACCACAGCATCTCGCAGCAGGTTTACTGTATATGTTATACTTAAACCTCATTTAGTATTGTGTTGGCTGATATGGAACTAGTCCTGAACGTTACACTGGCGCCTATTAGTGATGATGCATAATCCCGCAAAATAAATGTTTTCAGTTACAGTACCAATTCCAGAACTAACTCTACTGGCAGGTATATTTGTCACCTATTTCATTGGCATCCCATATTGTGCCCAATAATATAAATTAAATATTTACACATAAAAATTATATATTTATTTATTTGCACAACCATTTGATGTGTAAATATTAATGTAATTATTTAAATAAATAAATAATTTTCCAGACCTCAATCAATCAATCAAGTATTTGGGTTGTCATTTCAATATGAGGGGAAGATTTTTCCTCGCCACTGATATGACTGGAGACTGGGGCAAGCGGTAAAAAGTGATTCAGGATGCAGACAAAGTGATGGGGGAGGGGGTTGCAATGGGTTCAGGGGAAAGTTTGAAGGGGTCTGGAGAGGAAAAAGAGATGTGATGTAATTATCCGTCGCTGGCACCGAGGCACAACTCAACTCAGAAGGGATTCGGAGCAGAAAATCGCTAAAATCTGTTTACCAGTGAGCAGAATTCACTTCCTTCACGAGCATTTTGTGAGGATTCTGCCTATCTGAATAATTCATGCAGAAGAGCCATCGGCGAACCTGAGACTTCACAGGTAGAGCAATTCACAGGATAATCTGAGAGACTTCAGCTCAGAACCAGTCCAGCAGTAAAGCACCCAGAGCGCAGACGTCAAACACTCAATTCAATTATTTCCTAGAAAACACTTATTCACAGAATGCATTTACAGGACCTTTAGTCAAGATAGTTAAAGCTGTGAAAATCTCCTCTAGCTCACAGTTGAAGGTGCATAATCATTTTTTTTTTTTGCTAATTAAAAAAAGTTTTACACATAAACTGAGTAGTATTTGTGAAAAATATGTTTAAAAAAATGGTTTTAATCTACAGTACATGGAACAGGTCACTTCTTCATAAGCCATTCAACCTTCTAACAACAACAATAACTTTTAAATAATAAATAATAGCTTTTAAATTCTCAAGGTGCATCAAAGCAAAAGTATGTTTACACAACTAGGCCAACCAAATGATGTAACAACAGACACAATATACACATGAAAGACAGGATGAACAATGTGTATATTAAATTTAATTGTGCTTATTTCCCTTTTTTACACTTAGATTACATTTAGTTAATCTTTAAAATGCCAATCAATAAATAAACTCGTTTAAATGTAATCTTTAGCAAATCTCAAAATGGATATTAATTTTTCATACATTACATCAAAATGTTGTGATGCCAAAATTCACTTTTATTTAATTTAATTTTTTTTGTAGAGTTTGGATTTTTATTTAAATTTTGATTTTTTTCCCCCCAGCAAGCAAATAACAGTAAACACTTGTTACAAAATATTTCATATTCAATAAATGCTGTCCTTCTGAACTTTCTATTCATCAGAGAAAAAAGATTTTGTGGATGGTTTCCACAAAAGTGTTAAGCAGCACATCCGTTTTCAACACTGATAATAATAAGAAATAAGCAGCAAATCAGCATATCAGAATGATTTCTGAAGTGAAACTTGAATAAATGAGTCCTCAGTACATTTGTATGTATCAGAACTCATTTATTTATGATTTGAATTGCATTTCTTCGTTTTATTTCTTCTGTGCAATCATTACGATTGCATTTGTATTGACACGCCCAGGAAGCATGACATATTCACAATATAACCCCTCAAACTGAAATACAGTTTTTCTAATTTGGTCCAGCAAGCATTGTTATTGTTATGTTTTTTTTCCTTCCAATGCAACCTCTTACACAATCAAGCTGTATGAAACACACACACACACAGTCAGCATTTGATTACCCTACAATGAATGTACTTGCACACAGAACATCCTCTTGAAAAAGTCAACAGATCGTTGTTCGCTGCTGAGACGTTGATCAATGTTTCTCTCCACCACCCACTGAAAAAAACCACAGAAGTTCACTTGCCTAATTCTTGACATGAAATATTACCCACACCACTCCAGAAAGCCTTGCCGTTTGGATGCTGGGACAGATAGCATCCATCCTTTTGCTATAAGAAACAAACAAACAAACAAAAAGCTCTTCGACCTTTCACCCAACACGGGACGTACAACTGATAAGTAAGCGCCAATTTCTTTTCTCTTCTGCACATTTTTTTTTGCCTTTGGCCCAAGTTTCACCTTGCTGAGCCCATGCCCTTTATTAAAGGTAGTAATGGCTGCCGAGTCGCCTCTAGCTTTCTCAGATTTGTCAGTCATGAAAGGGGGAGGAAGGAAGATAAATCTTATTTCACCAGCTAAGGGCTTCTATCTCGGCGACAGAATGAGAAGCCAGGCCCAAAAACACTCGCCGTGTGCGTTAGGCGGCTCTGGCTTTAAGCCTTGTCCTCTCTGATCAAACCAGGATTTATGGAAGCATCATAACTTCCGACAACATCCAGAAGCTTATTAATTTTATATGTTTCTGTCCATTCCCTGATATTCCCAGCCTTGACAGTCACTCAAGATAAGCCAAAAGCCCCTGACAGGATAGAGTGTATATATATTTTTCTCTTTTCTCCTGCTGAATAGGTTGCAGCTGAAACCTTGAGAGGCATCGGCGTGAGTTGATTTGTCGACAGTCTTTTTTTTGTCTTCTCCCTCGCGCTGCCATTCCTAACGGTCTTTAAATCAACTCGAAGCCTGGCTCGAGTGAAAAGCAGGCAACCTCGTGGCGACCAGAACGCAGAAATCACCCTCACTTATAAACGTGCACAGAGAGCGGTTAAAAACAAGCAACTGATCGCCATGCTGAGTGGAAAAGGCACAACAAAAGCAGATGTGAAAGTGCAAATTGTGTCATTTCTACACCACAAGTGGCATTAAATGGAATTGCAAAAATGATGGCAGCAAAATTCATACTTATAGTGGTTAAAACTGCTGTGGATAATAAAACCACAAATATTACCCGTGTAGTATTTGTTAAAAAAAACAAAAAAACAAATACATAAATATTTCCTGTTGATTTAGTAAATCTAATCATTTTAATCAAAGGTTTAAAAAAAATAAAGAAATGTTTGCCATATTTTTGTTTTTCTATGTATACGTACTTAAGACACTAAACCCAGTGACGTTTGTAGTTTAAACTGATAAATATAATTGTAATATGTATAAAATTCATCTGTGATTGTAAAATAAAATTCAAATAAAAAATACACATTTACATTTTTTATTTGAAAAACCTTCAACTCTTTTCTTAGAAGTCTTCACACCTAAAATACAAGGAATTTCATGGAAAATTGTTGAGTTTCAAAACACTCACGAACTCACCTCAACAGTGCCTACTTTACTTAAAGGTACACTATGTAACTTTTTTAAAATTGACAAAATTTACACAATTAGCGAGTAGATCATGAATCCATCCTCCAAAACGGTGTTTATGTCTAATCCTGAATCACTACTGTACGCCTATAATAAGTGCTTATATTCTGAAGATTTTAGACCTGTCTGGGCGACATCATATCATATATCCATAAACACACAGAAGCAGCTCCGGCTACAATGGTCCTCCTCAAGATTCATGCCGTTTTGTTTGTTAACCGCTAGAATGCCAAAAGTTACATAGTGTGTCTTTAATTTATGTGGTGGATCATGCAAGTTCATTGTGGGGCTTTTGTTCAGATCACGTTTCATTGCTTTTCACATCATGACAGCATAAGTTCATTTGCCATAAACTTTCATGTGCCTCTATAAACGGTAATGACCTCTGCCATGTAAGGATGATGACAACATTAGGCTCTCTTTATGACAATACCCACAGAGACTGGACAGATGGCGCTACCATCACCTCTCTCTCTCTCTGCAGTGCTCAGGAACAGAGCAGAAAGAGGTTGTTAAGCAGAGTAAGCGGTAGTTATGGAGTGGTCAGGAGGCATGTTTATGGTTTGAAAGATGAATGTGAGAAGGACAGGCAAACATACTGACACAACATACTCCACAATAATTTTGACTATTACTAGGGTTGGGTCATTTATTGTAACAACACCAAAATTTAAATCACTTTATGAGCAAAATAAAGTGTCTGATTTTGACATTAATCATTGTTTTGAGCCAGATCTTCTTTTTTATTATTATTATTGAATCAATTGACTCGGCTCACTAAACCAGTCTGAATGATTCATTCACAAATCCCGTGATTTGTTTTCATAGCACAGAATTTATTTTAACTGTGGAGGAGTTAAATTCAGTCACAAAAACACAGTTAAAGTAAATGCAGTTCATTTCAGTAAATCAGTTCAAACTGTCCAGTGAATCGACAGCAACTTTGTTTTGATTAATATGCCTCAATCAATAAAAAAATGCACTGTGTCATTTCATTCATGTATGATATATATGATAAATATATGTTAAATATTACTACATATTAGTATAGTTAGTAAAATGGCTTGATTAAATGAAGTGAAAAATAATTAGTTGCTGTTATTTACTTTCACCATTTATGCTATTTTAGAACAAATACATAAATATCATGAAGCTAACATCAACATACTGAAAAACAGTATATCACCAATTATTTCAGTATTTCAACTTATCACCAGGTCAACATTTATCCTAAACAACTCAAAATCACTCATAAAGCATTTTTGCATATCTTTGATGATATGATGTGCAATTAAAAAACCCAAAGAACAAAAGTCTCTTCCGTCTCAGAACCTAGGTATTGCATGGGATGAGTTGAACAGAAAAATGGATTTTATAAATCTTAAATGGTACTGACAGTGAATGGTAACCCCATCTACTTTTATTGATGTTTTTTTTTTGTGTTATTTTTTTAGTTAGGGGTCATAGGTCTTTAGAATGACTTGAGGGTGAGAGAATGGTAACAGAATTTCATTTTTTGGTGAATTATCCCTTTAACGTCAGAGCAAGTGATGAAGTGTGTACCGTAAATCGTATAGAGTAAATGTGTGTATGTAACATGCATGTGGCATTAGTGACCTCTCGGAGGAGGTATAGATGCGGGCTGACAGTAATTTTATGCTGCATAAAGAGTGCAGCCCTGCGGCCGAGGAGACAACGTGACTGGACCGCCATCTATCCTCACTCAGTGGGCGGCTGGTGACCTGCCTGATGCTTTCAGATCCATTTACTTTCTCTTGCTGTCTTCTCCCAAACCTGAACTCCAGATGACTTTAACTGAGATGCGTTTCACTATTTGTCCTCAAATCAAATCTCTTTCTTCAGATCTAAACCACTTTTTTTGACAATGAAATCTAGTTTTCATGAAGTCCCGGCCTACCATTTTTACTGGTTCAATATCCGATTTCATAAAATAGTTTGTGAATGTTTCATATTGATTTTATTATTATAATTGTTACTGTAAGACCAAATGCTTCTTTCTTCAAAAATAAAATGCCAGATTTTTCAAAATGAGATGGTCAATTTGTTCTATTGGTTTCTGAGACTTCGGAGGGTTCAAGAGCTTATAAAGGCAAAAAAGAATATATAGGCTCTTTCAGGAGAGTAATTTTCCATTCAATTATTCTATAGTTAAACACTCACAGATATGTCAACGACTTTTTCAAGTGCTCCTTGTTGATTATGCTGTAAGAACGTATGATGATATTCATAATCACATTAGCTTTCGCTTCTTAATCGTTTGGTGATAAGTGCTCCATTCTGCCCGTGTTTAAAGAGACTCGAGCCCAAACTTAAAATCAACACACAGGAAACCCTCTAAATCCACTTATGCTGATGTCCAAAGGCGCAAGAGATAGATAATCACAATAATGTGCTTAAACATGGTGAAAAATATCTGCAGATGGAAAAAATAGCCACGGCGTGGGTGGATTTTTCCGATTTAGAAACGGGAAATGAGCATCACGGTACATAAAGATCGAGTGTGAAGAATCACAGCACACAAAACAAGAATTGCCACCCCACTGTACACAAAGAAGAAATAAACATGAAAATATAGCCGCTCTTCCTACTGTAGACATCTATTTTACTGAGCTTTGTGGCCCCATCATCTCACACGCACTGAATATCAAGGAAATATGTGTCCTGAGAAATCACACCTGTCTCTGTGACAGCCGCAGGCTCTGGAAACAGCAAAACAAGAGCCAGGGGAGCGGCCCGCACTTTTGTAGCCAATCAGGAATCTAGCAAATCACAGACTGTTATCGACCTGTCAGTCATTTTGGAGGGAGGGGGTGTGGTTGAATGGATGGGGGTCACATTTCACCCCCAAATAAAAAAAGAAAATAAGAATATGCATTATGTATATTACATTATATTAACAAAATTTTATTAAGTTGTGTCCATATCTGTCATGACATTTCAGCACATTTTCCCACAAAACCTGATTAATTCAATGCATACAGATGTTTATCTTTTTATTACTTAATTTATTTTTTTCTAATTATTTTACTTACTACAGCAAATAATGTAATACAAAGATTTGTAATTATTCTTTAACAAAAAATAGCCTACTACCAAATGTTTTACCATTTTAATTATGTATATAACTGAAACTATATATATATATATATATATATATATATATATATATATATATAAAATTTTTACATTTAAAAGAATTATAGTAATGAGAAATAAAATAATGTCAAAATGTAAAAAATGTATTTATATTAAAAAATAAAATATTTTCTTCATATACATATAATATTATATTCATTTATTTTTATATTATACTTACTGATATTTATTATGTAATTGTTTAAGATTTTTATTTTATATTATTTCTTTATATTTTTGGGGTGAAATTTGACCAGGACATGCATTACAGCATATTTAAAGTCTATATTATTTCAGTAGAAGAGCTCAGCAAAACTGATGCTTTGCCATAATCTGCTGATGTATTGTGGGATACCGGAAGTGAAGCGTTTACTTGGTCTGTTCGTCTCTGTATTGAAGGCTCAGCTCCAGACAGTATGTTAAAGCTCAGCTCTCACAGTGACACTGAGATCTGTCTGCCCTCTGGAAATCGATGCACAGGCATTTCTCAACATCGATTATACAATTATGCAGGTTAAATCATCAAGCCCACACACACTCTTATAAGAGAGGAGGAGTGTGTGCACTCTTGAAACACACACACACACACACACACACACACACACGCACACACACACACGCACACACACACACGCACACACACACACGCACACACACGCACACACACTCTCTCCAGGTGCAGGTACTTCATGAGCTGATTAGAAATGCCACGGGGGAGTTGAACATCACTCTTAGCAGCTCCAGAGCTACACAATTGAATCATAATTAATAGTAGCAGCAGGAGGTTGTGATCCACACACACGCACACACACACTCACACACAGTGCTACTAAAGCTGTACATACTGACAAATTATGCAGAGTGAAACACAGCAGTGTCACTAAAGCCTTCTGCTTAAAGAATCAGTAATACATATTTGAACATACACCATGGTATTATGGTAATGTCTTTTTTCCCCCATTTACCATTATATTACCATATTTTGTGAATATGCACAATGGTAATGTCATACTTTTTTTGAACAGGAACCATGGTAATTCCATTTTCTTTATTTATTTTGAATATGCGCAATGGTTATACTATGTTTTTTGCATGTGTGCTATAGTATTACCATGTTTTTTGAATATGCACCCACCATGGTAATATCATGTTGTTTTGAACAGGCACCATAATAATAGCACATGTCATTTTTAATGTGAATATAACATTTTTTTAATATGTATTATAATACCATATTTAATTTGAAAATGCACCATGGTAATACTATGTTTGTTGAATTGTGCAATAGGAATATCATGTTTTTTGGACATTTACCATCCTTACTAAAAAAATAAAGCATCGATGGTAATACTATGGTACTCAAAAATACACCACGGTACTGAAATTCATGTACCATGCTTTTTAAATTTACCATGGTATTATTTTTTTTTTTAGTATGTACCATAATAACTGTTTTTTTTTTAACATGCACCATTATAATGCCATATTAGTTCCATACTTTCTGAATATTTACAGTTACAGTACCATGAAAATGTTTTTTTTTTTTGTTTTGTTTTTTTGCACAACAGTAATAATATATATTTTTAAATATAGTAAATATTTTAAAAAAAAATATATATATATATATATTTTTTTTTTTTTTGAATATGGGCCATGGTAATGCCACGTTTTTTTGGACATGCACCATAGCAATAACATGTTTTTTGGTAATTATGGTACTTTGAAACACATCTAGCATTTCAGGTAGTGCTTCAGATAGTTTCTCAGTACTGAAATTCATGTGCCATGGTATGTACAGTACACAGTTTTCTGATAACACCATACAAAGAACATGGTAGTGCAATGGTACCTTTTTATAAGTGATAGTTCATTAAGTACGGATAAATTCAATTGGTACATGAACATGGTAAAAGACTAGAGCTAGTTGAGGTTATTTTAACTCAGTCCTCCCATTACTAGTCATAAAATGTTAAAGTTCATCAAATGTTCAACACGATTTCTTTTGTTAGCCTCTGGTCTCAGTTCAATGACAGTCTTGTTTTAGTACACTTTATGTCCAATAAATGTGTGTGTGTGTGTTTATATGTGTGTGCTCTCAACTTAAAATTATGCAACTCTCCCATTTCTCTCTCTCTCTGACCGTCTGTTCTTGCAGCCCGTCTCACTGCAATCAATTATTGTTACGGTAGAATCATTAATAATTTCCTAATGAAAATGATTCTGTTGATCTCTGTTGTATTTTAATTAAACATAATTACGCTGGCGCTCAGAGCTGTGGTGGGGACCCCTTCAGGGTACAACCCAGTTTTAACACCCTGATAATGAAATTTTACATTGTGTGCAGTTGTTTGGTTATTATGCGTCGCAGTATTTTCCGCTGTTCAAAGATAAGAGATAATAACCCTGGCACCTCCGTGTGCTTTGCCTCCGTGCCTTTCAAAGGGGAAGATGAAATGAAAACAATTTAATGGCCTTAACAGTTTAAAACACGACAGCGTTTGTCTTTTGTGTCGTTCCAAACTCAGCTGGCATGTGTCCGTCTTCTAGCGCTTTATTGTCAGCGTGAAACCCCTCACCCAGCACTGCGCTTACACAAAGACGTGCATACAAATGGAGATAAATATACGTTTGAAGGTTCGGTTTGTACAGTGATGAAACACTTCGGTGCCTATTAGGGTTGGGAATCGAGATTGGGTTTGTATTCAGAACCAGTTCCAAAAAAATATGGCAACCAAATCATTTGCATGACATTTGGTTCTGATAGCGCTTCTTAGCGTTTTCTGCATTGATATTGAATCTACAGCACCACTGCAAAATAAATCATATTTAACTGTGAGTTTCAACCGAATGTTATGAGGCAAAACTTGGCCAATAATTAATAAAAAAACAAAAGACTTATTATATGCAATGACTAACGCACAGCAGTCTGAAATAGGCTGAAATGGATGAAAAATGACTTGTATGAGCTGGTCTTTTTTTAATGAGCCACTCAAAAAGACTCACCAATTAGTTTCAAAAGCAGTTTAATGACTTTTGTTTAGTATTTTTGGCAAGACACCACACCACAGGTGAATAGGGTGAAAAATGAAAACTAATACATATCACCATACTTCCATAGTTGATTGATGATTCCCATATATTAAAGACAACTGTTTTCTATTACACATTCCCTGAAATGTTGCTTAAATATGCAAATTTGCATTATCTATTTAAATATGTACACATTTGCATACACTTCCAGAACAGAAATCTAAATATATTATAGTTAATTAAATATATATTATAACTGACCTATCGGTAAGCTCCTCCCCTCGAACGCAGACTAGCCAATGGCAGTCGAGTATCAGTTGCACGGGGAGCGGAACTCAGACATCTTTAGGTTTCAGCGCCATAGAGAAACATTGGAAGATCCAAAGCTCGCATCGGTTTTATGGGGTTTATGCTTCAAAAATGGAAAAACGATCTGCCTGGTGTACTTGTAACACTGATTCCAGGTATCCTGAGAGGATGGCCAATATCATTTATTTTATTACATTTCCTGAATCCAAACAAAACAGAGAAAAATGTCCCTAAGTATTCAACCCCAATACAAATGAAGACAAAAACGTTCATTTTCTGGTTGTCATACACTCATTAAGTTACAGTTGTCATCTGCTCAAGCAGAACGTTAATGTTGTAAAGTGTTGTAAAATGGAGATCCTTCTCATTTGGATATTCAGAGGCTCCGTAGCATATGTGATTACATCATCACATTTTGACAACATTGATTCGTCAGAAGAAACCAATGCATTTCGTTCATCTGAGCAAAACAGGAACGATTGTTGACGCTTAGACCCACCCCTGTGCCCAGATTGGTTCAAACTGTCCCATATTGAACCAATAAACATAGGTTTTGGTCTTTTGAACCACCATTTACGAAGTTTATTGGAAATTTGAACAAGTGATGGGAAGTTTGGATCATTTTACTGACTTGGACCTTTGAGTCTTGTTCAGCAAAATGAACGAATCTTTTTTCGAGTCATTTAGTTCATTTTAGCAAAATATAATTAAAATGTTACATGCTACTTCCCTAACACATCTACTACTTATGCAAATGTTGATCACACTACAAACAATACACAACAATAATGCTATAAGAAACAGAAACAGTTCATCACGTGACAGCCTCATAAGCTAAACCAATGCAGTCTGAGCCGGAAAGAGAATTGATTAGTTCATCTCGAGTCTTTCAGGTCGTTCGTTCTTTTGTCAGAGAAATTAGTTAATTTACAAGCTTCCTTACAAACGGGTGCATAGTTATTACTATTATTATTATTTACTCTTACAGTTATGTGATGTGTTTCTGGTCTCAAATTGTAACTTTTTAATTACAGTTTATAAATGTGAATTTCTGTCATGATGGTTCTTTTCCATAACACTGAATGTGGTAACAAAGGTAATAAACTAAAGAGTTGGTTACTATTATTATTATTATTATTATTATTATTATTATTATTATTAAGTCTTTTTCCCTCAGACTGAATAGGTTTATCTTATGAGGCTGTGACGTGATGAACGAACGACTCAAACCCTTGGGAGACGAACTAATCAATTCTCTTTCCAGCTCAGACTGCATAGGTTATGCAGATGGGGCTGTCACGTGATGAACGAATGACTCAAACCCGAAGACTCGAAACAGGCGAACTAATTCAAGGCAAAACCTATAGGATGTTGCGCATGCGCGACTGAACGAATCACTCTCCGAGACGACTTGTTCTTCCCGAGTCACATTAAAGATTCGTTCAAAAAGAACGAATCGTTCAACAACGACCCATCACTAATTTGAACAGACGCAAAGTGAAAAGTAGACGCTGTCGTGCGTGCATGAAAACCAACACAAAATAACACATTTTCATGAGAGAACTCTCTGAAAAGGCAACAGAAAAACATGACTGAGTACTTTGACATAAACCAAAAACAAGGATGAAACAGCGGTGCATAACAGATAAAGCACTAGAATTCATGTCTTCACGTTGCTAGGTGATGTCCCGGTAAAATCATTTCCGACACAGAGTAACATACAGCCGATCGATCCATTTATATTATTTATATTATGTAAACAATAATTATATAGTCCATAAAGATAATTTTCACTATTTTTTTCTGTTGCACTCTGTATATTTCTCACTCATTTTGTGTGTAAGACGACAAGGCCTTCTTACTTTAGACTAGGGGTGTCAATGTTAACGCGTTAACGCATGCGATTAATCAAAAAAATGTAACGCATTAATATTTTTTTAACGCAGATTAATCGTTTGATAAGGTTTGACCCTAACTTCTTCCCGTCATAGCAGTGCGGAAGGTCATCTATCATTGTGTGATGAGGGTACAGCACCAATGTTGCCAGAGCCGTGGGTTGCGTTTTTTTGGGCTACTTTTTTAAATGTACCGCGGCTGCTCAAAGTGTATATAGACAAATAAAAATTAAAATAGATCCTTTTACTAATGTGTATTATACTTGAAATGTATCCCTGGCAACTTCAGAACGGAGAGGCAGTAACATCACAAACAACATGAGTTTCAGCAGAGCACATGTTAAGGCTTTTACACAGCAGAAATAAAAATGACAACAGCCACTGTAGATTATATAAGATAATAAACACACGATTACGATAGATATGGTCTGTATGTGATTTTCTTGAGAGAATGTGTACATCTGAAATGCTAATTTGTGCAGCGATATAAAAGGCTATAAATAGCATATTTTAACAACAGTAAACAAACAAATTCCACATGTGATCGCAAAAGGAAGTTATTACAAACACTCGATGGTGGTTTGAACTGAGTTCGGAGTAAAAGTGTACTATTAATCTCATAAATTGTCTCATGTAGCATGATGCTAATGTTAGCTCTAATACACCTGCAGAACAGGTCCAATTCTTCTTCATAATACATTTTGTACAATACTTCATGTAAGATCGCAAGAAAATGTTTTTTTTGTATTGATTTAGAAATACTTTTGATAATAGTTGGGTAAATGTATACTGGGATTGAAGCGATGTGGCTTGGTAAACGTTTTATTGCCAGTATAAAGGCTAACAGCTGAATAAAAACAAAAGAATAATGATAAAAGAATAATAAAGGATTATGTCTCATACCTGGCGGAAGTGTGAAAGGTTCTGTTTCCTTAAACTAGTTTCAAGCATTTCTTTTTCAACACATTTACAGGTAAATCCTAGTATTTTAAATTTGCGATTAATCATGATTAATCACAGCCCGTGACTGTGATTAACGCGATTACATTTTTTAAATCAATTGACAGCACTACTTTAGACCCACTGAGCTGTCATCAGTCCGCCATTGTGTCGACTCCAGTCCAGGGGAAAACAAGAATGTCTGCGATTAATTGATTGAGGTGTTTTGTTGTTGGATGTAATAATGAACATAGCAGTCGTCATCAACTCCCGACATCTGAGCCGCTGAAGATGCAGAAGCAGAACGATACTTTCATTTTGAAGGGAATGCGCCAGTCCATGATCTGCCTACATGCGTCTATGTTCGGGCGAATCATTTGTGATCCAGCCTCGCCTACAGAAGTGAGTATAAGGGTATTTTATGAATCTTTGCAAATCATCTTTCCTAATAAAGTAAAACAAAGTAAAACTAAAGTAAACAGTACTGCTCGTCACCCCATGGAAGAGAGGGGCGGGGTCAGCAGAGCTCATTAGCATTTAGAGCAACATGGACTAGAATGACTTGCTAAAAACAGAGCTGATTTTGACATGGTTAAAAAAAAAAGGTGTTTTTTACACTACCATTGAGAAATTTGAACCAAAGTATGTTATAGACTTGTCATTAAGACCCTAAAGAATCATATCAACTTGTGGAAAATGGGCATCCGATGACCCCTTTAAATTAAATCAGAATCACTCAGTTCTTTATCATTCACATCCTTAGTGCCTATATACACAGATAGAAGATGAGAGACAGAAGATTATGAAAAGAAGAGGCAGAAGGTCAAGGCAGCAATGGAGGTCAAGGTAACATGTCTCTGCTTTGACTCTGTCACAGCAAACGCACAATAGAGATGTGTGGAGGAGAATCAGATGGAGAGGAATTACAGAATATGAGCTGCACAAAGACACAGTGAATTAGTCCAGTCCTGCGGTCTATGAGCTTATGTAAAACGTTCTCGTTACACTGGTCAATTTCCACACGCACAATGGCCAAATTTCCCCCACGATTCCTCTGACACGCTCTATCTGACTGTTCCTGCTTCTAAGAGGCTTAGAGGAAAAATTTAGGTGACCTTTAAATAATCAGACACACTAGAGCAGAATATCTGCTGTCCAAACGCACAAGAGCTCAACTGTCTGCTGCCCAAATTTCAAAAGAATAAATTTGATTTTGAGTGTCATTTCAGTGTCTGACAGGCACATTAACGTCTTAGAAAAACAACACAACTAGGTTACATAAATAATAAATTGGCTTTAAGACAAAATATGTGTCGGATTTGTGACAATTCAAAGCTGCCTCAGTCAATTTAGTCACGAAGAGCCAGACTTTCAACCTGGCCAAGAACATCTGACTGACACGTAAATCAACCAATCACAGTTCACTTTGTTTTTTCATGCTGTGTAGGGGCGGGTTCATCTAAAATAGATGATTCCACAATGATACATCGAAGAGGAAAAACTCTTTCAGATAATCACACAGCAGTGACTGAAAAAAGCAGAAATGTGTATAGACCTTGTAATGTTCATTCAAAAGTACTCAGTCGAGCAAAAAAAAGTCCATTAAAAAAACAACAACAACAAAAAACATTTCTTACACAGGGCAATCCGAAGCATCTATGTTCAGAAATGGCAATAAACATATTTCATTTGAGCCAAAACCAAAAAATACAGAGGAAAAAAGGAAGAGGCTAAAAAGATGGAAGATAATAAGACAAGTGTTTGTTTACAGGTGTGTTGTTCCTAGTTTTCCTGATTATTCTTGCTGCGCTATTTTCAGTGAGTCCTCCATTGGTTGCTCAGAGCTGCCCGCAGGGAATCACACACACCCAACAGGCCTGAATATAACCGATTAAACTGTACAGGATTGTGGGATGCATTTATTACTGGAGCAAACACACAATTCCCATCTTCACCATGTGTGTCTGTTCATAGAAAGCGTTTTAGCGCAGTGAGGGTGATGTTGTGTACAGGGACTGGACTGTGAACGTTCAAGGCCTTGAGAGAACGCTGATGCAACTATTCGCAATAAAATGTCAATAAATCTCTGCTGTATCCTAAACAAGTATGTCAGCCAAGAGGGAAAATGTGCATTATTTTCTTTCTCAGAGTCTCATTTTTATTTATTGTTTTAAATGTACATATTTATTTATTTTATCCCTCATTTTTTGGCAAACATTTACAAAAAGTGCATATAATGAATGAATGAATGGCCAAATATGACAATAATTGTCTGAATAATAAATGGCTGAAATTAAAAATCTATTTTCTTAAATGAATAAATTCATCTTAAATGTTACTAGTGAATTTAGGCATCATCACAATTGTAGTGCTAATGTTAATATTAAAAATAATATTAACAAAGTGTAAACTGATTATTCATTTTGAAATTTGCTAAGTATTACTTTTAACAATGTTATTAAATTATTTGTTTACAATATCTAAAATATGATTTAAAATACTTATTAAAATATTTAAATATGAACTTTAAGTGAGCATAAGAAGATGGCAAATGTAATATAAATGTAATGACAGCATGCATTTACATTTAAATATCCAATCAGACCAATCAGCATCCAAAACCGTAACAATGCATTTGATAAAATACAGTCCAGCAAAGATGAATCGGTGACCTCGCAGTGGAGTCGTTCCCTTTTGCTAATAAATATGAAGGCAGAGAAGAAATTATAGCGACTTAACAAAACACTCCAGAAATCCTGTTATTAGCCTTTTTGTTTCCCATATTCAGTCTCCTGGCAAAAAGATTAGACGATTTTAAAAGAACTGCATAATCTTCTTTAACAGCTTATCAAAACTTTAATGATTTGCTGATAAAGTGCACAAATGAAGGCGCTGGTAAAGAGGATCAGCCCCACAGTGCAGCGCAGTGATTAGAAGATGAGAGCTGGGAAACGAAAAATCCCACGTCTGCCTCGTGTTCACTTTGAGGGGGAAGAAAGTCTGTTTCAGCGCAGAGAGAGTCATAATCATCTGAAAAACATTCGGCTAAATGAGAGCTCTCGCTCTGGAATCCTTGTACTTTGCTTATTTACTTGTTTATACGTGCACCTCAATGCAATATAACCATCAAAGCATGTGTTCATAAAGAACAACACTTTAAATTGTCATGGCAGCATGCTTCCCTTCCAAAAATGTATAATGGAAACCACAGTTTCTGCTAAAACACAAAAGCGACTGCTTGCTAGGCTAATAACTGAAATTAGCCAAATGACATCGCTAACACCTCAGCTGATACCTATTACCTTGTTAAGAGGAGTTGTTGAGAAACATACTGGACAACCCAGGTGAAAAACAAGTACACTTCCATAATGTACTTAAAGTGCTCCATTTTCACGCACTAATTTTGTACTTAATATACTAAAAATGATCCTTTAGTACTTTAGATCTAAGTGTACTCAACTGTGCTATTTTGTGACACCAAGAATATGAACTAAAATGCACTTTTAACATACTATCTTTGTATTTAAAAAATGTATTTATCTACCACTTGTAGTACACTTGAGTGTACTAGTGAATGAAAGATGGGTTCAAGTGTACTACAAGTGGTAACTAAATACATTTTTAAAATACAAAGATAGTATGTTAAAAGTGCATTTTAGTTCATATTCATGGTGTCCCAAAATAGCACAGTTGAGTACACTTAGATGATCTTAAGTTGACCTTAAGAAGTACTAAAGGATCATTTTTAGTATATCAAGTACAAAATTAGTGTGCGAAAACAGAGCACTTTAAGTACATTATGGAAGTGCACTTATTTTTCACCTGGGAAGAAAAAATTTGTTGACACACTGATGGAATCAAGCCAAAATAGTGACCAAAAACAACACTTAACTACCTGGCAACCACTCAACAACAACCCTAGCAACCATGCAGCAATGCTCATGCAAAAACTCAAAACAGCGTGATACATTTTCCTCAGGCAATATAGTTGTTTCTACAGTAAAAATGTGTTCATATGCTATTAGCTACTATCACATCATCAAAACATGACATTGTAATGACAATTTTATAGTTAATTGTAACCTACATTTTAACAAAACTCCAAAAACATACCGATACATACAATTCACTGCAGTTTCCAGCTGAAACGAACACTAATGGCAGTAAAACATGATAGATCATTAAACTTTTAGTGCATCTCACCAGACATTTAATTTCATACAACAACCAACGTAATAAAAACACCTGCTTTGGATAAAACTGAACACTTTTTTTTAGTGCCACTCACTGGATATTTCACTTTGAAATTGATGCAAAACGTGCAAGAAGCAATGCAATATAATTTTGCATAAATGTCGCCACAGGCACGCATTCCAATGAGCCTGGCTTGGAATTTATTATGATTTTACAGTAATAATAACTGTTGAAATTACAGTATTCTGGTGGAATACTAAGAGTTGTAATGTGTTGCTACCTGTAGCGGTGTATTCTTACTCATACTGTGTGCAGTTTAGACAGCATGGATGGGTTATTAGATCTTAATGTTGCGTTTGAAGTCCAGATGATTTGCTACATGTGTGCAGCTTGATGCTTGAAGAAACACGCGTGAATCACTGACGCCTTTGGGCCATCCGCTGTTGAAATGCATTTGGAAACACGGAAAATAATGTCAACAAAGCAAATGTCAGCGAATGACATTTGTCATAGCAAAACCACAATGGCCTGTGACCCCACGACCTTACATTACAAATCACACCGCTAATAGATGTAAGAGACATGGGAACCGAAGCCACACCAAACATCTCTGAGCATTAGCTGTACACACACACACATGGGTCAAAAGGAAAGAAAGAAAAGAGATGCAGATAGCGGAAGAGTGCGGTGCTGGTGTGTTTGGTACGGGGCAGATAAAGCGTCCTCTTACCTTTGCTGTAAACCACACAGTTGTTCTTGTTGTCGTCTGTTCCCTGCCAAGTCACATCCAGCAGCCACCTGGGGCCTGCGTTCAGCACCAGCGGGACATGCGGCTTCGTCTTCTGCAGTGGTGGAGATAACACACACACACACACACACACACACACACACACACACACACACACACACACACACACACACACACAATTAGTTTATTTGGGGACAATTTAGCAACAAGCTCATAAGCACAGGGAACTTTTATGATTTTCAACAGGGCTCAACAATAAAGACTATATGTTTAATTCAGATTTTTTTCTTTCACTTCCAACACAGGGAGTATTGGTTTTTGGTCAGTTAAATGACCCTTACCTTCTGACTAAACATTTTACATGCATTGATCTTGTACATCAGTTTTTTTTTGTATTCTACAATGTTGTTGTAAATTCTGCTCATTTATCACCAAGATTATTATACATTTTCTGTTATTTATTGATTATTATTTAGTATTTTTACATGTCAAAATGAGTGATTGTCTTGAAAGCATCATTAAGACTGTAGTAAACCACCTATAGTAACGCAGTCGTCCCACTATATGCACACTAGACACTTTCTATGAACACTCCCTGCAACAAAGACATAAGATAATATATGTTTACTTGAATATTGCACTACAAAATAATGTTTACTGGAACATTGCACTATGCGCTGCTTCCCACAAAATCTCTCCTCTTTAGCACTATTTCATGTACAGTATTTATATAAAGTTCTTGTACAGTCTCAGTTTGTGTATATGTAGTCAACTAGGTATAGTAGTTATAGTATTTATAGTATATGTATAGTCTTGATGGTTAAACAGTTGTATAGCCCTATTGTTGTTTTTTTTTTCTCCCTATATTTGCATTGCTGTATGTGTATCTCATGTCTAACTAGTATGTAGCACCGTGGTCCTGCAAGACACGACATTTCGTTCCACTATATGTCCACACATGTAGCAGAATGACAATAAAGCTCAACTTGACTTGACTTGACTTGAATGTGTTTAGCTGTATTATTTTCAGCTAGTTGCATATTTTTTGTGTAAAGAAACAAAATAAAAAACAAAAATGATACATATATATATATATATATATAGTTATAGTTAATAATGGTAATTTTTGATGGCCCTTCGGATGTATTTAATTATAAAATTTTATAATCTATAATAACATTTATTAACAACGTATTTAATATTTTCTCTAAACTTTCTTGAATATTTAGACAAGCACCTGCAATCCTGGCCAAATTAAAGATGCGTTGTGTGTGAATTTGCACATATTACTTTGCAAAAACGTTTGCAGTTTTTAATATTACATTCTTGAGGACTCTATGCTTACATTTCTTTTCTTTTTTTAACTAAAACCACAATTTTATTGTTTTAGCCCTTAAAATGTCAGATGGTAATCAGCAAGAAATACTTTTATTCTTTATTGTCTTCCCTATATTTTTCTAAAAATATTAATGTGGCAGGTGTAATGGGGTTGAAGAGTGTAACATTTGAAGGGATACATTGATACATTTTTTTATCAAATATTTTGCGTTTTTATATTATATATATATATATATATATATATATATATATATATATATATATATATATATATATATATATATATATATATATATATTTATTTATTATTTTTTTTTTTTTTTATTATTTTTTTTTTACAAGAAAGGAACACAAGTAAATGCTTACATTGTTGCCAAAAATCACAGACACTATGCACATTTTGTTAATAATTTTCTAAGTACAAACTCAGGGACATTACAAAATGCTTGGTTTAAGATAGATATAAGACATTATGCTAAAAATATAAAAATGCAATAATTATTTTTAGTAATTATAATGAGCATCCCAAAGTTTTGTGAAAAGCTTCTAACAATTCATTTTGGTGAACCACCACTTTAGAAACTCTGGGGGACTGAAATATTACTGAATCCCAGGAATGACCCAGAAATTAACCTTCATATTGATATTTGACTCCTTAAAGGTTTTTTTTTTTTTTTTTAAACCATTGTAATGCCATTTTTCTAACTTTATTAAATGTATGTCATCTTTTGTGCCAAAAAATTTGGATTTATAAACTTATCAAAAAATTTTAATTAAACAATAAATTCAATTAAAATAATAAGATATAACAACAACAATCAGGAAGAAGTTTTCCAGTCAAATGAAATCAGCATCAACAATTCATCTTTGCACGGCACAGAAGAGCACAAATGTGGCATTAAGGACTATTTACAGAATTTAAGAAATTTTTGACAAGACTCAGAGGTGGCATTAATGCATCTCATAATAAAAATGTTATGAGATTAATGTTTTAAATATATAAATTTCAATGAATTAAATGACTCAATTTATACTTTAAAAATGAAACAGAAACTGCCAGTAGGTGGCATCAAATCACTGTCTTTGTCACTGAATCATTCATTCAATCGATTCATTCAAACGGCTGATTCGTTTAGGAACGAAGCAAGTGACTCTCTTTATGAATGGGTCATTGAATCATTGACTCACTAGATTTGTTCAAAAGCAAAGATTCATTCATAAACAAAACAGCGCTGTGTCAAAGACTTGTTTTTTAACTATATTTTTGTTGACGAAATAGAGCAAAATAGACAACAGTGTTCCTAAAATGTACGTCACTTAATATTAACTTTTGTATAAAATAAAAAATGTATAAACTGTTGTATAAATTCAATTTCACATTTGCAAACTCTCTATAATCATTAAAAAGCTGTTACCCTCCGTTCATCGCTATCTCACAAACTTCCATTTTAATGTATGAAGCTCTCTACACTGCACACTTAATATATTATTTACATCGTCTCTACACTTTGTTTGTTACAATGAATGACAACAACAACTGCGGTTTGCCTTCACGGTCTGTGCTGTGAGGAGCAGGACTCGCAGCAATAGAGAAGCATTTCTATTGGCTGCAGTCTGCAGGTATTATATGGCAAAAGACAGCATTGTGCAGTGAACCATAAACACAGCACTACATTTATACGCAGAACTGGGATCGCTTTCGTTGTGTTTTGAATGGATAAAATATAGAAATCAATTTAATTACCAAAAATAAACCTAACCAGTTGGAAATGAAACGCCGTCCCCCCTCGAAATTCACTCCCCAGACTCCGTCCCCCCGCGTAACCCCCCCCCCCATTTCCAGCCCTGTGTATATTATATATATATGTGTATGTATGTATGTATGTATGTATGCATATATATACACAGGGCTGGAAATTGGAAATTGGGGGGAGGGGGGGTTACGTGGGGACATCTTGATTTAACATCCTTTCTTCTAAACTGAACCGTTTTAGGATAGACCAAAGAATAAGTCAACCAGTCTGTCCTGTGGATGAGAAGACAAGAATTTTGGGAGATATATATATATATATATATGCACACATGATGAGAAGTGACACTGAAGCTCAGGCAGTTTCTAGAGTTTAATGGTGTGTTCAGTATCAATAACCTCTCCACCAGCCCAGGGTCCTCTCATTTAACTCAGGAGAGTGTGGAATTATCAGCCCGAATTTTTCCCAGCGATCCAGTTTCTGATCTCTCCGATTACGGCCTGATCTCAGGTGCCTGGGAATAGCAAAAAGAATGCGGATGGCTTTTGGTGAGGAGAAGGCAAGCGTTCAGGACTGAACTTTGGCCACATTGTGCCTCCCTATCGCCACCATCTCACTATTTCCTGCGACGGGCCCAGAAGAATTTAAAGAATCAGTATCCATTTCAAAGGCCGATTGAGGTTACGTTTTTATAATGCTCCGGCAAATTATTCCGAATGTGTAACGTCATTTTTCTTTTCTGGCTGGGGTCGAAACGCGCCGCTTTAAGTTCTATCTATAAGGTGAAAGCGGTAAGATAGAGAAAAGCTACTAAAATGCACTCGCACCCTTTTTGTGGAGAAAGGGCCGCTGCTGCTGCCTGGCTGTTCTCTATGTCAGTTTTTTTCTATTTCATTTTTCAAATGGCTTTTTTTAAAGGCCAATGAAAGCCTCGAGAACATCATCTCCTCACTCCGAGGCAGGATTGGTAGAGATCTTGGACAGCTGTTACAGTAGCCCATTACTGGCAGGCAAAATGTCTGTCTTTCTGGGCCATTAGACGTGACGCCCCAGGCACACCTTCATTAGAGTGCAGCAGAAATAGTTTAGCTAAGTGAAAATGGGCTGGAGTCACTCTCAGGCACCTCACGTGACATCATTTCCTTTCCCGAGTCCACATCCCCTGCTAGTGCTGAGCTATTGCGATTTGCTCCTGCAAAGTATGCATTTGTGACAGATAAAATGTCAGAAAGACACAGTCAAACTATGTCAGACGGAAGTGTTGCTCAGTGGTTGCTCTTTCAGAGCTCATTTAAGCATCAACTTTGTTAGAGATTATATTCTTTAGGAGAAATAAACAGAGCATATACAATTATAAAATTAACGTGGGTGGCAAAATTCAGATTATGAGAGAATTTAGAGAATCTACTGAGAAACATTTGAGTTAATACTGAGATCTCTCAAATTTGCTAAAAATAAAGGTTCCATGAAGAACCTTTAATGTTCCATTGCACAAAAGGTTCTTTATAGTGGGAAAAAAGGTTCATTAGATTATTAAAATGGTCTTCACACTTTAAAAAAAGGGAAATTCAAGAACCTTGCACTCATGGTTCTTCTATGGCATTGCTGGGGAAACCCCCCTTTCGACATCTTTAAAGTCTTTGCACACTGAGTCCGAAATTTTTGCACGTTAAAAAATAAATACGACATCATGTTGTGTCAATCATGTTTACACACTGCCTCCGAAACTTTCGCCTGCAATTTTCTGCATTTTTGCATACGTAGTAAGCATTTTGATAGGAAAGGATGATGAAAAACGCATACAAAAATTTTGGACTTGGTGTGCAAGGACCTTTTCTCTGAACCCTTTAAAATAAAATTTCTTTATTGACATTGATGGTTCCATGAAGAACCTTTAACATCCATGGAACCTTTCCATTGCATAAAAAGTTCTTATAGTGAAAAAAAAGTTCTTTAGATTATTAAAATGTTCTTCACACTAAGAAAAAAAAAAGTTCTTTTAAGAACTTTTCACTGAAAGGTTCTTTATGAAGCCCACAATGGTTCTTCTGTCATATCTGCAAGAAAACCCTTCTGGAAACTATATTTTTAAGAGTTGTATCTCACAATTTGAAAGGTGAGAAACTCACAAAATGGTTCATCATTTTCTCAGCAGATGCAGAAATCTTGAGAAAAGTCTTCATTTGCTCTCCATTTAATTTAGGAGAAACAAATGACATTAAATGATTTTCATGATTTTCATCCATTTTCTGTCCATCTTATTTAGGTGATGATTTCAAGATTTCAAGTCTTTCAGTAAAGCCTTGTTGTAAAGGGTGTTTTGACCCTCACCTGGCAGTCTCACCCACCTGGACCGTCTACACGCTGGCAGCGAGACAGAGAACCCTCGGACGTTTAACACTGCTTCCGTTTCACATCTCAAATTAGCCATACAATAACACCTTATATCCAGGCTGACCTGAGAATTTTACAGGCCTGTCAAAGAGCACCGGAGACCGTCTGATTGTTGCCACGACAACTATCTAAAATGAGAATCGGATTAACCCTTTCTCTGATCCCCACCGTCTGGAGTCATCTCTTATTCAGAAGCAAAGGTCTGCGCTGTCTGTCTGTCTCTCTCTCTCTCTCTCTCTTTCTTTTAAGGCCCAGAAGCTCTCCAGTCAAAGCAGCTAATGATGCAATTCATGAAAAAATGGGCACACATGTGAATTGTTATATGTATCATGTGATGCAAATTCTGCTATCAATATTATATTCTGTATTCAGTAGGCAGATGTTTCAAAAGGTGTTTCAAAATATATGACATGACCTGCATGTTTAATTCAGCGCGGCTCTGTTATGATTATTTTGTATTTTAATGCAATTTTGCAGTATTACAGAAATATATACACTACTGATCAGAAGTTGAATAATTACAGTTTTTGAAAGAAGTCTCTTATGCTCATCAAGGCTATATTTATTCGATCAATATACAGTAAAAACAGACATATTTTGAAATATTATTACAATTTAAATGAAACATTTTCTATTTTAATTGAATTTAAAATGTAATTTATTCCTGTGATGGCAAAGCTGAATTTTCAGCATCATTACTCCAGTCTTCAGTGTCACATGCTCCTTCAGAAATCATTCTAATAGGCTGATTTGGTGTGTAATTATTATTAGTTAATAATAATAAAAAAAACTTTAGCGGAACATTCCCAACAATTCCAAACTTTGCACAGTATACATACTGTGTACTATACTATTCTGAATTGATCTCTCAGAGACCCTTGAATCACTTTGCATCTATTGAAACTGACCGTTTGTTTAAAAAAATTAGTGTAATCTGTGATTTTAGCACTAGAATAATTTTAAGACATTCAAATATCAAAGACAGACTGCAAACCTGCTGCAGTATGAGCTGAACAGTCCTCAAGGTTAATAGCATTAAGCAAAAAAACAAAACTGATCAAAAACAGATTGCAAATGAACACACATATCACAATAAACCAGTAGATAATGTTTCGTATTCTCTCGTCGATGTACAAGTGAAGCGAAAGCGTCTCTCATTTGCAGACAGATGCTGAGGTGACGCTTGATTTAAGACCTTCACCGGAGGCGCTGTGTGTAAGTAACGGATCTCTAGTCTCACTCCACTGCTTCGCCATCTCTCTCTCTCTCTCCATGTGTAAGAGATACAGTGACCAAAACAGTGTAGTCAGCGAGCGAGTGATTACAAACTGATGCTCCAAATTCGCTATAAAATGAAAATCAATATTTCCACAAGTTGCTGCAACATAAAAGATAACCTTCATTGATTTTTCACGACTTAGGCCTGTGTGATAAAATCTAATATAAATTTTCAGCTGGTCGGATTTGGATCAGAGCAGGGAAGCAGAGGCTGCCGATAAGTTCCTCGCTAACATCCCTCAGAGTTGGCTTTTTTCCCTCCCTTCCCTTTTTTCTCTCCTCCACCTCTTTCCGAGCCGTGGCTGTACTATTTATAATTGGCCCGGTACGAGCGAAAGCTTCTATCGGGAATCAGCTCTAATTTTTATTACGGAGCAGCTAAAGCCTGTTCCAGATAATTTGGAAATTTCAGGGGGAATTGTGATGGAGCTGATGGCAGTGGCGCAGAGGCCCGCAGAAAGGAGCTAACCTGTAATAGCCTGTGTGGCGGCAGCTGATTAAATGTTGCCATAGATGAAAGACCCGCCATCGCCGCAATAAATTAACCAATCACACAAATCCCAAGTCGCCGCTAATCCGGCCTTGATACCCTGATCCTCTGATCAGCTGAAGGAGGTGAAGGGAAGAAAGTGGCTGGTGACACTGTGAGCCACCCTGACTCCAGGCCTGCGTGTAAACAACGGGCTAATGATAGCGGTGCTGCTGACCGACCGACCGCTGCCACGCTCCCCAGCACAGCTCACGGGGCCACCGGAAATCCCAGTGTCCATGCTACGCACCCTTCATTTCTGACACCAAACTGCATGGCAAGAGATTAAAAGCTGGTTATATCTTTTGATTTGAAGCCTTCGACCAAAATAATTTCATTCAGCATGAGAAATATGCTTAATATGGATTTGTCACATATACCACATTCCACTCTATTTGAATCAATCAAGAATATTTATATTTATAAAATTCTATGTATTAGACCAACTTGAAATTTCTGGCTTTTGAGATTGAGAAAATAAAATGTAAAACTGTCAAATTTGTACAGTAAATATATTCTAAATATTTGTTTAAATGATTAGACATCACATTGGGATTTAAAATAATTATTAAGTAGTAATATAAAGAGGAAGTAAAAAAACTAACCACAATGTCACAAAGATACAATAAAAGCATACAGGTAAATAGCAAAAATAGCAAAAAACTACCAATAATAAACAATGCCACGTGACAATGTTTATCAAATTTAAATTTACACAATTTTAAGCCAAATAGCTTTGTTTGTTAGATTTATGTCCTTGAATATCTGCATTTTAATACATTTTCATATATTAAAATGCAAAGATTCAAGGACATAAATAAATTAAAAATGAATTATTTTGTATTATGTTTTAGTTCGAATGAAATTCCTGTAGCTCAAACAGTCAAGCATGTCACTAGCAAAGCCAAGGTCATGGGTTATATTCCCAAGGAACGCATGAATTGCATACCTTTAATGTAATACAAGTCGAAAAGTGTCTGGCAAACGCATAAATGATAGATTTTTTCATTCAAACAAGCCATTCAGAACCTTCATTTCTACAGCAACTGATGTCCAGCCTTAACTCTCTCTCTCTCATACACACACACACACACACACATTCACACTGTATTCACAGCACATTCTCACTGTGCGCCCCCTTCTATATGAATGAATGTCGTATGTCAGGCTGACATGTGCGAGGGTTCGAGGCAGAGGTGCAGGCTGAAGGTGAGGATAACAGGACCGGACCTGCTCTAAGACTCTGTTTACAACATAACGCACCCTCGATACGGCGACTTCAATTAGTTGTTCACCGTGATGAAACAAATTGCATGTGGTCAACTGGAAATTTCATTAAGGCAGATTTTCCTGCAGCTCTCGTTATCTCCGCGTATTAATATTTCCTCAGGCTTGCTGGACGGGTGAGTTGCGGGGGACATTTTTTCCCCCTTCCACGCAGCAAACGTCCAAATCCCCTTCACACGCATCCACACGAAATTATGGATTCTCTAAAAATAAACCCTGATGTTTCTCCTTTTCATGTGCTGTTTGATAAACTAAATAAAGCCCTGTATTTTTTCAAAATCACTATCTAGCCCAGAAAATATATTCCCATGTCTGTCATCCGTTCCAGCCTGCTCTTTTTAAATGGCAGTGGTTTCATCGCCTAAAATGAAAAGATACCTCCTCCTTGGTGCCGTCTTTGCTTCTTCTTTTTTTTTTTTTTTTCAGAGCGAGCATCTGCTATTGGGAGGCTAAATAACGGAAATATGCAAAAAGAGAAATTGCACGCTAATTCCCTTTGGAGATAGATCTTGGCGCCTGCCCTGTCATAAATCAGAGAATTTCGATATGAAATGAGGCAAGCTGCTCTAATCATTTCTGCATTTCAAATTGGATCACTGGCTCAATCGCTTGGCTTTTAAACTGCTTGCCTAAGAGCAAATGTGAGGTGGGAGATAATGGGGAAGAAATCTCAGCCCGCGTGCTGTAGTTAGTTTACTGCTTGAGTGCAAAAGAATGCTTTCAGCCCCCCTCCTCCTCCTCGCCTCTCTGCGGCTTTCTCTTTTCAACTTTGTTAAATTGACTTTTTCGTTTGAAATCGATTAAATTGAGAATCACTCCGGCTCTACCAATCTTTTAAGGAACACCCATTGAGGTTCGCTCGGGCCTATCGTTTTGCACTGTTCGCCGTTGCTATAGGAACCATGCATATTTATTCAAAATCACCTTGCTTTAAAACATAGTTCGACTTGGTGCTGATTTAATCGCAATCTTTTCTGAAGACGGAAATGTGTCCTATTTACCTCCTAAACAACAGCCTTCACAGAGTCAAACGGCTTTTAATCGAGATTACGAACAACGGCAAATAAACAGGACATGCTGTACAGCGTGTTTTGTCTGTCATTTCTCATTTTCTTTGACACGTCGCATTTCCTGATATTGAACGTCTGATTGGTTCGTCTGATGAATTACAAAATGAGGGGTAGATGCTAGCCAGGACCTTACATTGGACTTATATTGTCATCTCGACGTGTTTTGAAGCGTCAGGCATGGAAAGGTTTCAGCTCTAATGCCATCTGGTTTAATGAGCACTTAGCCTCCAGGACAGGAGCTCTTCCTGTCGCTGTCTCTCTCCTCCAGGGCTGAACGGTACAGTCAGAGAGGGCTGCTGGGGACTTCATTAGCACATGCACCCGGCGATATACTGTGATGGGCCAGATTTATAATGGCACAATTTGAAAGAAATGCACTTAAAGTGATAGGTCGCCCACAAATGAACATGCTGTCATCATTTTCTCACCCTCTGTATGCCAGCTGGTTTTTGCGTGCAACCTAAAAGAGCTATAAAATTGTTCAATTCATTTGTGCGCTATATAGTCTCATGAAGCTAACCGATAGATTTGCATGAGGAAAACAGAAATTCAAGCCATTTATCACTGAAAATCATTGAAGAAGAGTGTCAAGGCATCATGGCAGGTTTAAACACCATTGACGACTGATGCAAAATGCTGAATATTTTAAGAGATTTTGAGGGAAGATTTTTAGTAAATGAAAAATTATTTCACACAGTGCTATTGTATAACTTCAGAATAGCATAATAAGTCATATGAACACATACAGTGTTTTTTATTAACAGCTGCAATCACTATGAACTGTAATGGAAAACAGCTCTGTAAAAATTCTTCAAAATTTCTCCACAAAAAAATGTGTCCATAAAAATAAAATAAAATATAAAATAATATAAAGCAAAACAATGTATATATAATATATATTAAAAACATCCCTAAAAAAAAAAAAAAAAAAAGTATATAAAACAAAACCCAAATAAAAACAGGGGTTTATCACATCAGGTGAATAAATAATGCAGTAAATAATGACAAAAACGTCATTATTACATCAACTCTTTAATCTCTTTAAAGTGTGCCAATATCTTAAGTGGATAGCAACTGCCATTGTGTAGATGCGACAATATTGGGCGTGCACAAATTAGCCTGAAATTACAATGAATAAAAACAGCCACACAACACAACCTGAACAAATTCAAGCAGACTTGAAAGCAAACAAAGGTAGAGTGTGAAGTTGAATGCACTTTGCACATAACTCGCATGCATATTATGTTCAGGGGACATGGCGACGCTGAATTCATAATGTTTGCTTTGCATTATAATAATGTCTAGGAGGCAGAGGAACATGCCCTGCTCTTGTGCTCAGATTCGGCTCGTGAAATGGTGCGCCCTGCCCATAGATCCCCCTATTTCAATTTAAATTTCCACTTTGAATCCAATTGCGGGCTTCTTTGATCTTTGCATGCAACTTGCAGTCGACTCCTACAGCAAGAGCTAGCTATTGGGCCAATAACAAGGTGTTCTCTGTACGTCCCGTACACCTGTACAGATATCAGCATACCTGGAGGCCCGAGGAGGCAGGTGGCATCTGCCGGGCACCCAATCGCACAAAACGTCATTGCATTGCGCAGATTCCTCTCATCGTTAGATGCGAGGAATGAAAGCTACGCGATCAGATGTGATACAACCTCTGAAAACTAGAGTGAATGTGGGTAAAAGAAAACTCTCAGCATGAGGTAGCAACCATTTGCATAATCTTCCAGGGCAGCATTAGAGCGCAACATGATTTGAGATGGGGTCTTCGTAAAATTATTCGCGATACTGAGTCATAGGTAAATAAATAAGAGTGAACTCCCCCCCCTCTGAACGCATTAGACGTGAACTCTCTTATCTCCGCTCGCCGACCGTTAAAGCGAGGGTTTGCGGGGCTGCGTATGCTCTTTGTTACCCAATTAGTTTACTGACGACCCCCGTGGTCTAATTTTCCTGTTTTGACAGGCTCGTACACCCTCGCCTAATGTGCTAGACCACCAGGACAGACGGCCAGACGCTGTCCAGACTTCTGCAGCCTCTATCAAGCGTTTCTATCTCACAAAAGGCTTCTGTGATAGCGCACCAGATGACCGCTGCAAAAAATCTGCGATTTTCACACTGAATACTTTCATTTAGTGCTGCTCCTCCATCTGGACTGGTTTGATGAGCGCTTGTGTGACAAAAGACGAGAGGAGACGAGGACCTCGGCTGTGGCCTCTTGCCTGTGAGGAAGCAAGCGCAAGTTAGGGCAAGTAGACTTTGGGCGTTAACTTTAACGTATGAGAACTCAAAAACAGAAGCGGTACTGGTGAACTGCTGATATAACAACTCATTTGCTAAAAGCGAGCCTAACTTGGCTCCGAGCTCAAAACTAGACAATATATCACACGTTTATTCACTTGAAAGGCAATTTCAGAATCGATTGCCAAGACTGGCTCGTCGCACACTTCAAAATATGCACATGTACGTGAAAGGACGGCCAACATCTCCTGGATTTCGCCACCAATTAACCATCTCCGCTTCACACGGTGGAATGTTGAATTCCAACAGGGGAATCGAGATTGCAAGTGAAAACTATTGTGGATTATCTCGGCTACTTTTCAAGGAAGTTGTTTCAGTGTCCCACAAGTGGAGTCTTGACAGTGACAGATGGCAAAGCAGCTGGCATCGCTCAAACTCTTCTCCCTTGTGCTAGATTTTCCCCCTCAGTGTTCGCCGTGGATTCTGCCGTGGCGTATTCCAACACCTTTGGCAAGACGTGGCGCAAACTGAGGGAGACAACACTGTGGACAAACTTATGTTGTTTCTTGCTAATTCAGATTTGATTGAGGTTATGCAAAATATCAAACTTCGGGGCGCTTTAGGCAGGCGTTAGTTTTTACTTCTTTACAGGAAAAAAAAAAAAAAAAAACTTCCCAAAGCAAAACCATTGACGTCAATTCATATGTTAGCCCTAGAAATTGCATTTGAAGCGATTACAGTTACAGCTTGCTTTTAGCGAGGATCAAACTAGCAACCTTTCAGTTACCGGCCCTGAGTCTTAACCACTACACCACACTCAACTTTGCTGAAAAGACTATCATGGTGTCAACAACAGGCCTCTTAACTAGCTTAACCAGCTTTCATGCTGCCTTCATCAGCATCAAACCACCACTGACCAAGATAAGCAGATGATCAAAGGGAGAAATGTTTAAATATCTAGTCTGAAAACACAAGTGCCAACTTACCAAAAATATCAAATTCGTATCCATGTTGAATTCATACATTAAAAAAAACAAAAAACAAAAAAAAAAACAGTTATACCATTTTCAAAACATACAATTATTTAAATCACAAACAGTAACTGTAATATTTTTTGAAAAAAATGTATTGAGACATTTTTAATATCTTTATCTATTTTTATTTAGTCTATGTTAATAAAAATGTGTGTGTGTATGTATAGTATTTAATTTTTTTTTTTTTTAAATAGTAATAATAAAAGTTTACACCAAAAACTTTCCCCAGGATATTTTTTTTTCCTTTACCTTCACTAGCACTTTATGCTCGTGTAATTTTTTTTTTTATAATTATAATTTTAATTCAGAAATTGAAAACAATGTCTGAATGAAATTATAAAAGAGGTGCATTCAAGTCATTATCAAGTCCAAAAAAAAGCATGACTTCAATGTCCCTATTCTTTTCAGAAAACTAATCAAGTACATTCATTAAGACTTTTAACATAGCTGCTCCTGCTCTTTCTGTAAGTCCAGATGGATGAAATTACCTCACACGTTCTCCCTGACGGATTCCTGGTTGCTAATGTGTCCCCTAATGCATTGAGAGTGTGTGTCTCTAGAGCCTCAGCCAGTCTCAGTACTGATTTGAGGTCACTTGTGCTCTTGAGGACCACCAAACATCTCACCGGCTCCTGTCAGTGGCTCCTGTGACTCATTAAGGGAAAATGAGCAACCAATCGTGCAAAGTTATCTACCCTTTCCTACCTTTACAGTGAAACCATCACAGAAGGTTGTACGCAGTGATTCCACCATAGTGCTTTCATGCAAAAGCAGTAACATGATAAAACACACTACTGCTTGACAAATTAAGCATTAAATGTAATAATCATAATAAATCACAAATAAACAGTTCAATAGCCTAATGCAATGCTGTTGTGTTGCTTTCTCCTGGCAAAATCTTGTGGCCTACTTTATTTTAATATAGCCTTTAAAATCTTCAAAATGCAGCCCGTGGCGCTTATGCTCAAATAAAATAAAGTATCCAGTTTGTTGCACACTGACTAAAAGGAAAGAGCCCTTGTCAAATGACGGCTATGTGGATGTATCATTCACAAACTTGACACCGTGAATTGTGATGCAGCGTTTAACGGTGTCTTCGCCGTGATTGTGCTAAACTATGTAGCCATCACTTCAGTCACAAAGCGGTGGCCGCTTATCGCTTTCCCTCCATATCTGTTTGCCTGTTTGGGACATGCAGTGATGAAGAGGAGAAGGGGGAAATGTCAGGTTCACTTGTAGATCAAGTCGAGCATGTATTATCTCAGCTCTAGTCATCTGTGGCCCCGGCAGCCGCTGGCGCTGTGAGGAGAGAACACACACCCCCCGTTTCCTGTCAGAGAGCTGGAGACGGGCTGAGAGGATCCCTCCGAGAGAGAGAGAGAGAGAGAGAGAGAGAGAGCGAGAGAGAGAGAGGAAGAATAAATCCCAAACACCCCTCTGCCGTGAGGTCGTGACCTCAGGTCCCCTGTATCCCCTCAGGCATCACTAGTCCCACTGTGTGTTACAATAGTTTCATTAGCAGGGTGAGATCAGACGAAAAATGGGCGTCAAACATGAGTCTAGAATAGGGTTCCAACACCTTCTGACCAATGAATATCCAGTATTTTTCCATACATTTTTTAGTCATTCATAATTACTGAATAAGTTTATTGAAAATGTATATAGACACTATGAATACAAAAAAATATATATATATATATATCATGGTAATTTTTTTATTTCCCCAATTTTAAATTTACCGGACAATTCCAGTTTGTTCATGGTATGACTGATGATTGTCTAAATCTATGGAGATCTGTGAATTTCTGTAAAATTTTGTCATATTTTAAGCACATTTTCTGTTCTGTATTTGTAGGAAAATTTGTCAAATAATGCATAAACAATTTAGATATACACAGTTTCATCAGGTAATTCTACACTATATGGCTTTAGGCCAAAAATATTATTTATTATGAAAGTATTATGAACGCTTAAAGCCTTATACAGTTAGCCAAAATATCTGATACTCAGTAAATATTTTTCTACTAACGGAACATAAATAAATATAAAAACTTCCATATGCAGCTGAACCACATGAAATCTGTGCAACTGTATCACATTTTCTGTGCTGATTGTGGGGCAATCTAGCAGAATTATGGGAAAAATAATTCAGATATAAAAAGGTTTTGTTCAGATAAAAAAAAAAGAAAAAAAAAAAGCTTTAAGTCATGAAGTTACTACATTAGATTACATCAATCATTATCAATTTAGCCAAAATATCTGCTAAATGTACATTTATGTGGTGAGAGATGTGTAAATCTTTATGAATGACTATTTGCGAAGCTTTCTGCAGAATTTTGTGATTCAGTATTATGATATGTCTGCTTAGTTTAATTTCATCACACTCAGATGATACTCGAACCTTGACCAAACATTTCAATACAACTTACTAAATCCCCCAAAAATCTATTGATTATAAAATTTCATATATCTTTACATCATAAAAAGTATGTTCATCCTGAATTCACAGCAAATAACAGAACTCAACGTCCTCATGTAGCAAAGGACCTTCAGTCATATCTAGATAAAATATCTGACATTTAATAATTAGTGAAGTAAACATTCTTCAAAGTAATATCCTGATTGTGTTTATTCTGAGCTTTTTAGGCTAGCATCACTGATAACGTATCAAAGTACAAAAGCAATAGCTGAGTGAAAGCCTATATGGCAGATTTTATATTTAGGCACGCTTTCACACAAAAACAAATCATTTTTTTGTTTATTTCCTATTTCACTCGCACTTGAAAAACATTTACTAATCTATTAATTGATTGGGTTTTGACCCATAGTCATTTAAAAATGCACACAGCTATTAAGGACGACACAAAGAACACATCACCTTGGACTGCAGATTTGACTCGTTTCCATCATCTGTCATTATGAACACGGTGATTTGAATATGAGAATGTACTTTATGTTGAATTCTAGCATCTTGAAACGCAGCAGCAGAGCATGTAATTGGTAAAGCTGCTGAATCAAAGACATGAATGCTGGACCTCCTGTGTCTTTACTCCAGGGTATAATAACCCCCGATGCTTAGTTAGCAAGCTTTATATTTATTAACAAGATCTGTTCAAATAAATATATGACTCACAAACGACTCAATAAAAAGAGACATTAGAGTCAAAATTGGCCTAATTTACTTTTTTAATACACAAATATGGTCTTATTGTACTTATTTCAAAAGAGAAGAACGTTTGTCTTTGTAAACTTATTTCAAAATGTAATATTTCAACCCTTGTCCTCCAACCATCTGTCATATAGAGACCAATTTTCGCAATCCAATTCCTGATGAATAAAATTCCCTACTCTATAGTTTCATTTAGAAATATGAGACATTACAGAAGTATGATGGGTCGTGAACATCGTTTCATGTTGATGTTAAAGGGCATAATGTTTGAATTTCTCTTTAAAGCTGCCTTCAAGTCATGTCGCAATGATTGTATTTGGGAAATGAGTGCACATGAACGTCACAACATCATCATAATTACCAGCAGGACACTCTGAATTTTCTATGAGCACCAACTTTCTGAGTTGGGTTCATGTCATTTAAAGAAACATGGTGAATATTAATTGGTATTGGTCCAAATTGCAGTTGTTGAGTGTCCTATTTTGCATGCTAGAAAATACTATTCATTGACTCGGTTCACGACTACATTTCCCATCATTCTCTGTCACACTATGTGAAAGACTTCCGAAAGAATCACCCATCTAATGTGCATGCATTGCTCTTTAATTGGTTGATTTGCTGGAAAATGAAAAAAAAAGAGAAAAGTGTCTTCCTATTATGACCAAAATTAGCTGATTGCACATTTGAATTTATGATTTCTGAAATTGCTAATATGAATTACCCAGGATGACTTAAAATGCAACATTAACCCAACAAAAAGCTATTTAACTGGACAATGAGTAATAAAACTGAAAATGTTTAATCATACTCTCAGAGGAGAGAGCAAACCTGATGTTGATGAAAAAAGGTGCATCAAACTTCTCAAATTAAGTTCTGTCAGTCTAGAATCATTGTGATTTCAGTTTATAAAAACTATATTCTGAACTTGAGATGCATTTTAGTGATTCTAAACTACTTCTATTGCTCAAAATAGGGTTAGACGACCATTCAAAAATCTGAATTGGTAAAATTATTTTATATTTTTGAAAGAAGTCTCTTATGCTCACCAAAGCTGCATTTATTTGATCATCAATACATTAAAACAGTAATATTGTGAAATATTATTACAATTTACATGAACTGTTTTTCTATATATATAATATAATATATATATATATATATATATATAATGCTGAATTTTCAGCATCATTACTCCAGTCTTCAGTAGCACATGATCCTTCAGAAATCATATTAATATGCTGATTTGCTGCTCAAGAAGCATTTTTATGTTAAAAACAGGTGTGTAACCTAATATGTTTTGTGGAAACCATGATCCAGTTTTTTTATTTATTATTTATTTATTTTTCAGGATTCTTGATGAATATAAAAGTTCAAAAGAACAGCATTTATTTGAAAATTGTTCAAAAACTTTTGTAACATTATCACCTTAATGCATCTTTGCAGAACAAAAGACACTTACTGACCCACAAACCCTTGACTCTAATTATTAAACTTCAGTGTCTAGTTTGTCCTATACTGTTATTATTTTCGAAGCAATCTTAAGATTGTTTGCCTGGTGGACAATAAAACCCCATCAATTTACACTGCGCCAAATATAGCAAACAGGGCATCACAGAGACTTGAATGTGGGCTTTTTTGCACAAACAAACACATACTTTCTTCATAAAACGTAGTTGCGTGTTGATTTTATATGCCCTGTCACTTTTCCCACTCACCCTCAGTCAGACGCTAAAAGCAGAGCCATTTTCATTTCAGCAGTCCGAGACGTCAGCGGTCTAGTGACTTGTTAAAGCCCAGCAAAGTAATTGATGCATGCAATCGCAAATTGGTTCCCCGCCTAAACTTCAGGCCTATTATTTCATTAGATAAAGCCACATTTGGGTTGCCAAAATAATTTTTGTGTCCAACAAGGAATTAAAATCCCGTTAAAGCTCACGAGCGGGCGACATTACAAACGGGGAGATATTCTCTCTGATAAATATAGCCTCAGATGTAAATAAGATCTATAGGAGCACGACGTGCCAAATATACAGTTGTGCGAGTTCTCTTGCTTAAGAGCAAATAAACCCCACTTGCATATATAATTAGATGTAAGTGTAAATAATTGGTTATGCATGTGCCAACACGAGGATGATGTTTGTCTGTGTGCGTATGTGCGCGCTCCACTCTCAAGTCCCACTGATTCGTCTTTCCAGCCATGTTGAATCCTCTTTTCTTATCAGAGCAGTGCAGGCCTGCATCAGGCGCTCCTTGCTATGACAGAGGCTACAACAATAGGCATGCGATACCGCTGCTTAGCGCTGCGTTTCGGAGGGGAAACCTGCCACAGGCACAGATTAACAACACACACACACACACACACACACACACACACACACTCTCTCTCTCTCTCCCTTTCAAACACACGCACCCACTCCCACAAAATAGATTGCAGCCACCAAAACAAAACATTTTTCCAAAGGCCCGGCTCTTGATTAATGAAGTAATGACAAGAAGAAAAATATAATTTCGGCATGAAAAAAATCCACTGCCACTTGTTCAAGTTTGGGATGAACAATAAACCTATAGGAGGAGGAAGAGGACAGCAAAGAGGAGGAGATAAAGCCCAGTGATGGCTGGAATTATTCCTCCCGCTCATTCGATACACTGGTTCATGAGGAATTACAGCATAAAAACAATCCAGGAGCCCAGCTGACACTGGTTCATCCTCTGACGGGTGCAAATGAAGACAATAGCACGTCATTTCTGCCGCTGTGGACACTCCACAAATACAAACACAAGCTACATGCACCAAAAGAGTTTGACTGCTGGTTTAACGCTCATGCTGGCTCATGAAACCTCCACGGAGGAATCTGGATTGCTCAGAAGACGCTCTTTCGTAGCTCAAGAGACTCCAGAGTTCTCTTCATTTCAGATGTTTTTCCTACAATTCCTTGAGAAGAATAAAAACAGATCAAGATGTCTTCTGAAAGTCCATGGTCTTTTTCTCAGGAGAAACATCTGAAGAGCATTTGCACTCAATTTAGTCTCACTTCTGGGAGAAACAAATGAGATAAAGACTTTTATTTGAGAATGTTCTTTCCTGTGGGTGTCCTTTTAACATATTAACTAATGGTCAACTCATGTCTTTTTTTTTTTATCATACAAGCTGCAAATAGCTGCAAAATCATTCCACTTTAAATATTCTTATTAAACTTCGTGTTGGATTTGGCCAATTCAATTCAAATTCATTCATTCATTTAAAGGGAACAAATTCTTAAATTATGAATTTTGCACAATTCTGATATTTATTCAGAAGTCAGTCAAAATCATAAAATCATCCATTGACAAGGCTGTCAGTAAATTTAGAAAAGACAGAAAAAAAAATAGAGGACAAAGATCCTGCTTATCACCGCTACTTAAAGCTTTTTAATTAGAGAAATGCTCATTCATTAGATGAACATTGAACTAAAAGCCATACTTAACTAACTGCCATCTTGGAAGGGGCCTGTAAATCTGCAGTTCATTATTAGGTTGTTTCCAAATCAATTATTAACACTTAAAATGGACACTGGGCAGCGAGAGAGGCACAGAGCCACAGGCCGCAGTCAGGGTTGAGTCCAGGCCCAGTAATTACTGTGATGAAGACACCTGCTACTCAATAGCTTCGACCCGCACCGGCCGCCCGGCCCCCAGATGGCAGACATTTATGTCTGAGTGTCATTATTAATTTGTGTTAATTTGGTGGGGGTGGACGGGCTCGTCGCTCACCTGCGCAGGGGCTGCTGGGTAATTGAGCTCTAATGGCCTGATTGATCGGCAGGAGAGGAGAGAGCTCTGGCGACTATCACTCAGAGAGGAAGCGCTCTGTAGACACAGCAGTTCAAATATCCATCAGCCACTGACACCACAATGTATCTTCAATCAATTTGCAAGTCATTTTGGTCACATTTTAAAGAATGACTCTGTTAAAGCAGCCTGTCTCGCGATTTTATTCACCTCTTCAATCATTTCAATTCCTCAATTATTTCTGACCTGGTGTAGGAAATATGATATAAAAAGAGTGTCCACTTTCACGCTAGGTACGATTCACTGTTCAAACAGCTTTTGAAGATCCGCTCCAGAGTGTTAAATCAATAACTGCGATCATAGAGAGAGACGACTCACTGAGTCGTGAATCATTTGGATGAATCGTTTGAATGGAACAAAGATGGATGGCATCCAGACTGGGGCATCTGAGGAGTTTCATGTGTAAACACGGCAGAGCGTGGCATCGTAAACTCCCAGAAGCCCTCTGGTTTCCACTGACTTCTCCGTACATCAGATGTGCACCGATAAGCCCTCATCATGTGACCCTATCTCTGCCCCGCAGATGCCAAGATCTCTCTCACCTGCTCACCCCAGGAGGGCGACATCTATCAGTTCTAAATGCTGGATGCCCCCAAAATGCCTGTCCTACTTCAACATATATAAGAGACTGACACACTAGATCTTTCATTTCCATTTACTTTTATTCACATGCACACTCTTAAAAAAAATATTGCCATCAATGGTTCCATTACTATCTAATGTGGAACCTTTCTATTGCACAAAAGGTTATTAAAAGGTTATTAACTGGGAGTTAGTAATATGACCAACATCTTATTTGACAATATGATTTCACGATAAGAATATATGAAGAGTTTGGTTCCAAAACGCGATAAACGTCATTTAAAAAGTCAACACCAAAATAAGTATTGTATCTGGTCGGTATTGAAAAGTCCATTTTTAATTTTACGCAAAATGCGATATCCGTCGTGTTATTCTGTCATGTTTTCTCCCTTTTTTTCCAAACCGCAACAAACACTTTGAATACACCCGGCATCCGAGTTTTCCTCATCTACTTTGTATTTTGTGATCAACAAACAAACAAAAAGGGCTGCACGATAAATTGCATGTGATTGTCATGCGCATCTCTGCTGGTTCTGTGATTTCCATCAAGTGCTTTCAGATGGAGCGGCATTTAATACACAGAGCCGTAGATCACTGACAAGCTACGCAATATCGCGTTCATAATCGCAGATGGATCGCATTCGATTATGAACGCGATATTGCGTGGCTTGTCAGTGTTTTTATTAATGCCATTAATGTTTTTGTTAATACAGCGTATAGCACTAGTCGGTAACACTTTATTTTAGTGTCTCTTAACTAGTTGCTTATTAGCATGCATGTTACTAGAATATTAGCCATTTATTAGTAGTAATTAAGCACATATTAATGCCTTATTCTACATTTCAAATCCTACCCAATACCTAAACTTAACAACTACCTTACTAACTATTAATAAGCAGCAAATTAGGAATTTATTGAGGGAAAAGTCGTAGTTAATAGTGAATAAGTGTTCCCTATTCTAAAGTGTTACCCACTAGTTACACTCATTTAGTTGACATGGCAAAGATGAATGCACTTTTGGAAGTTGAATGTAAGGGAAATGGTATTTTGGAATTTCTGTGGTCTATGTGATATTGTTGTTCATGTTCTTGTTCATGATGAAATTTTCTTTTATTGTTGTAATTAATTTATAGAATTAACAAGATGACCCGTTTAATTCATTTTGGGAGTGATGACTGGTTGAATGTAGGCTATTTTTAGTCCAGTGCCTGTATATAAGATTGACCAAGTTCAGAGGCTGTCATATGTGGATCAACTTGCTTTGTTGTGCATTTTCAACAGTTTCAATATGAAAAATAACTTTTCTATTGATTCAATGGGTTGCATTTTGAATTTTTTTTTTTTTTTTTTTTTAAAGTGTCATGGATTTATTGCATTTTGGGGAAAAAAAATAATCTCTTTTTATAATAAATCTTTGAAAATCAAAATCTGGATTTGAATTTTTAATGTTATTATAACCTAAAGATGGCATGTGAAAGTTTGAAACAGAAAATAGTGGTTTTCATCTGGCCACTTTCTTAGTAAAGAAAACACATTTTTATTCAAATTAATCAAAATGGATTTATAGCGTTTTGGAACAAACTCTTCATATATATCTCGATATATAGGTTAGGCTGCCATCAGTTTAAGACCTAATGCATGGATCCAATTCCCATTAGTTTCTGTTCACTTAAAGGGATAGTCGACCTAAAAATAAAAGTTCTGTTATCATTTACTCAACCTTATATTATTCCAAACCTGTTTGACTTACTTTCTTCCATGAAATGCAAAAGAATATATTTTGAAGAATGCTAGTAACTAAACCATTTTGTTCCCATTGACTGTATGTACAAAAAATACAATGCAAGTCAATGAGAACCAAATGCTGTTTGTTTACCAGCTTTATTAATTTTTGGATAGAATATACCTTTAAGACATTACTGACAATGTTTACATGAATATTCATCAAGACATTTTTCTTTCTTTCTGTAATTAACCATTCAATCACAATACAGCTGACCTTGGTTAGGAAAGACACCATATTTCATTTGAGATGAAGAATAATTAATAATAATAACTAATAATAATTAATTTTTTTAGAAGTCTTAAACATGCAATCACAGTGAATGACAAGAACGCAGCACTAAAATATAGTGTGATTGGCCCATCCGATCATCTGAACCAATGCCGACCTGCCTCAGCACGCTGACTACATTCAGTCTACTAACTTTGACATATGTAGACGTCATTCTTCAATTTAGCCAATCACATTCAAATCCATAAACCAGCAGTCAAAAAGACACCGCTTTAGATTCAGTCCATATCATGCATCTTATATCAGCCGATTCTGCCTTTCTCAGATCAGACACTAAAGAGGGTGACACGGGTGAATTAGAAATTCAACAGAGTGTTTAACCACCTCTGAAGGGTCAACATTCATGAAGATAGAGCTTTCTTTCCAAAGACATCACACCTGATTCAACTTCGAGGTTTTTCATGCTCCTCTCTGACATTACATTTATTAACCCTGTGAAACATCACACAATGTTTGGTTTTATACGTAATTGCTTACAATGTTTTGTTCTCTTTGATTTTAATGCATCCAAAATTTAAAATGAATCCATATTTATACACACTTACAGTATGCAATTCCAAACCTCTATTTTATTTGTACAGTGAAACACAAAACGAGAAATTTAAAAAACTGAATTTTCCTCTTCAGGTGTACTGCCTCTTCAAATACAGGCAATATTTGATTAAATTAAACAAAAAGATATTCAAATTTGTGTGCGCTTTCAAGGGGCAGCACAGAAAAAAAGAAAACGAAGAAAAAAAAAAACCAGCTCAAAAGAATGAGAAAAAAAAATTAATAAAGTTATAAGAGTAATCCCACAGAATGGGGCCTTAGAGTCCAAACTCCTCGCAGACTTTTCCTTACGTTTCTTAACAGGATAAATATGAGATTCGTTACAATTTTTAATAACTATTGCTTAATTAATCCACATTCAAAATGGAATGTTAAATCCTAAAGGATTCCTCTTTCCGTCTGTGTAGTTAGGTCAACACTTTCCTCTTTTTTGCTCTTTCTTTAACGGCTGAAGGATTGTAACGACAGCTTGAGCCTAACTGGAAGAATCAGCGACAGCAACATCAAATCTAGTAGATGTAATATCAGTCAAGAGTTTAGTATTAAAATGTGCAGATGAAATGGTTAAAAGCACAAAGCAGGTCATTTTGAGGTCAGTGTGATGCTGGAATGTAAGTAGCACTGGGTTATGATCTATATGTAACACAATTAACATCTGTTTATGTCGAGTAATCTTTTTCATATGTTAATATGCAAATAACGGACTTCAAGGAAAATAAGCTTCACCCCTTTACAACAAACAGCTTCATGCACTGATTAACAAACAGTGAGACTCTGCTAAAGGTGAAGAGTGTAATTCCGAGCAGGATTACAAAAAAATTGTTTCCAAAAAAGTTTCTAAAATCTACCCAAACCAATGCCATTGGTTCAGCCAATGACAGATCCTTCTGTTTTAACAAACCAATTCATTTAATTTGGTGTAATTTTCTTTAAGTAGAGCATAAATTGCATCCTTCATCCTTAACCCTCATCAACATTTAACTTGAGATAACGTACCTGAGCATCTGTGTTTAGCTCAATTTTTCCCTCGAAAGGCCCCCATGTGGTTCCTACAGGAAGATGCTGGCGGCTGTGAATCCGTCGTTCTCCATCTTTGTTGAACAGGTCCAGCTCTCCTGTGAGACAGAACAGGGCAGTCAGTCAATGTCACACAATAAATGCTTCAAGATGATTGTAAATATATTTAAGGTGAGTAAATAACAGCATCAATATTGCAAATTTAATTTTTGATGCCTATATTATTTGTGATGAGTCTACGCAGCAAGAAACACATTCTGTCTATTAAAAAAAATATCAAATTTAATATATAAAAAAAATACTATTATATAAACATAAATACACACACACACACACACACACTGTATAAGAATTGGGACCAATGTGACCGAGATGAAATGGAATGGAAATGGAAATGGAAACTAAGTTCTTAAAAACAAAACAAACAAAAAAAATGCTAATTTATTAAAAGAAAAAACTGACATACAAAAAAGACCTAACATAAAACTAACAAATAAATAAATAAATAAATAAGAAATTGGAAATAAATACATTAATAATTCTCATAATCATATCTATAGACCAACATATCAAATAAACGTCTTTCTTGGCTCTTCTTCTAATGTAAACAGGTAAGCCACAACCTAGAAGCCGTCCAAAACACTAGCAGCAGGACATTCGCATAAAAAAATAAAAATAAATAAATCTCACTATATTTATGAATAACAATCACATTAACAATGTTTCTGCCAAATAATGTAGCTCATTACCATAACAGTAATATTGTAGGTATTTAACTACATTAGTACAGAATTCACTGCATGTGTGATGATCACCGAGTTTCTGTTTCATAAAAACCCTGATTTGAGGATCATAGCATGTTTTCCTGCCTCTTCTATCGACTGAGTGCAGTATTTGATACAGACTCCAGCACCTGTTCTCAGAGCTGATGGCGATCAGATGGAGCGTGTCAAACCGCTGGGATGCTAACTCCTCTTGAAAGAGCGTCTTTCGCTCTCTGATAAAACCTCGCTGAGATGTTACAGGCTTACCGGCTGGCAGCGTGGGCTCTATTTCTGTTTTTCCAGGAAGGGGGCCGAGGCCTCTTGTTAGTGGCGCGCTGAGCTCAGAGTTAATTAACCGTGTCATGGGATAGCACAGCTAGCCCCGCGAGTTCCCCGAGCGCCGCTATCTAATCAGTTAGATTTTGTGTGCTTTTTTAGGACAGTGATTAATCAAACAGTTATTATAATAGACTGCCTGGTCATGACTCTTGTCTCTCGAGGGCTAGGGGGCTCTTGTCACGAGGATCTCAAGAGCAGACTTCCGGCGGGTTTTCATGGCAATGTTGAGAGCTTTTTGGGGCCGACCTGCGACTGAGGGAGATTTATCCCTTGGAGCTCGAGTGCTATCTGCTTTATCTTCCCGCCAGCGTCCTGTTCGGCTGTGTCACAGCACTCATAACAACAGCAGAGCTCTTTAAAATGAGGTGGGGACTGAGAATCTGTACCATGCTGAAAATATTTACGTGAATTGTTTGCAAAGCTCAGATGTTTCTTTGTTACACAAATGAGAATTACTGAAAGAGTCCAGCTCTAAAATTAATATGTATGGCCCACACTCTTAAGAACAGAGGTTCTTTATAGTAAAAAAGGTTCTTCACATGATTAAAATGTTCTCCACAATGGTTCTTTTAAGAACCGTTCACAGAAAACTGTTCTTTGGCATCACCTTTTGGAACCTTTATTTTCAAGTGGAAAAGGTTTCTTTAGATAAATAAAATGTTCTTCACACCAAGAAAAAATGGTTCTTCTATGGCATTTGGAAGCTTTATTTTTAAGAGTGTGGATTATTTGGTCTTGAGAGAATCTGATGAGAAATCCTTAAGTTCATGTTGAGATCTCTGACTTTTGGATTGTAGACTATTGGTTTGAGACATTGTTGAGAAAATCTCTTCTGAAATTCTAGAGAAGACACTCTCAGGAGAAACATCTGAGAAGCAGCAGACCACCATTTGTTCTCTTTCTAGGAACAGAGACAATAAAGAGACATCATTTGTGATTTTGACTGCAGTCAGTCAGTGTCTGCAACGCTCTGAACACAACATAAAGGTGTTTCTGTAGTACAACATGTTTGGTGACCTGTGCTAAATAAAAGCTGGTTGGTAGATGATATTCAGCATGGTCTTTGTGGGCTGAAAGCAGTACAGTGCTGATTGAACTTTAAAATGACCTATTCAGCTGTGTTTCTCACTACAGATATCAGCTGCATATCTGTGACACACTAACACGCCAGTCTGCTTGTATGGAAATTCCCCTGCGACTGAATAAACATCTCAGTACCACGATTCCCAGACATTTGCTAAATATCACAACAACGCATGTTAGAGACTTCAGCAAGAGCAAATGAGAATTTAAAAAGATAACAGTTAACAATAAGGTAACATTAGCTAAATGAACTAACAATGAAAATCGTTCTGAAGCATTTACTAGGCTAATCTAAAATCTAAAGTTCTATCTGTTAATATTAATTAATGGACCTGAGCTGACATTAATTAAAAATCAATAGTTGCATTTTTATTAAATAACCTAAAGATAAAAAAAAAATACAATAACAAATGTATTGCTCATTGTTAGTTAATGTTAATTAATGCATTAACTAACGTTTCCTAATAGGACCTTATTGAAAAGTGTTACAAAAAGTACCACAGTATTACCAAGACATATAGAACAAAGTATTATGGTAATATTATGATTTTTACTAATATAGATCTTTGACAGAAAACAAAACAACAATTTTTTTAGGGATGCACCATGTTAAAATTATGATCACAAGCAATAAATTACAGATAATGAAAGAGAAAAAAAAGTATATGATTCAGTTTAGGCATCACAGATTTATAATATACAGTTTGAAAAATAGCCAATATCAACAGATACCAATATACTGTATATTCATATACGTATAGTATTTATATACATATATACTGTATATACATACACATATTATATATATATATATATATATATATATATATATATATATATACACACACACACACACACACACACACACACACACACACACGAAGGCACTTCACAAAATGGTTATTTAGGTTACATAATTTTTCCAATATAGTGAATTTTGCTTCAGCATATGCCTTAAATGTAGCAAAAATTGAATATTTGACAAATAACTACAGACAAACAGATGACTCACAGTGATTATCAGTTATCGGTATTAGCCTCTAAACATTATTTACTGAACCACACTGCTAATAAAGACCACGGTAAATGAATACTGTAATCATTCAGTCCTATGGTAAATATCAAAGTACCAGGGTATTTCCAGAGTATTTGAGTGTGAAATACTGCATGTGAATACACTGTACGTTAGAAGAATTATTTTCCTCATTTCCTGTTCCAGCATTAATGCCTTCATTGCCCGTTATGGAGCTCAGCAGAGATAGTGGGAGAATTTGGGAGGCGGGGGGTCTCTCTGAAGCCTGTCGCATTCCCGCCAGCCTGTTGGAAGGTGGGGAACCTCATTAAAGGGAAATAATTAAGCGCTGGAGCGCAGCTGGTCCACATCACAGGCAAGCTAAATCTATGCTAGCCCACCACCGCTTGATGTGCTCTGTTCCTACTCTGATAAGACCTCGTGGCCTTTCGCCATGATCGCACAAGTTTCTCTTTAGCCCGGCTTGACACTTTCGCTGAAGTCTTCCGTGCATCCCATGCTGGGGTGAATGAGGAAGGCGTGCGGCACAAGGACATCTGAAGTCCTAACGCTGGTTAAGTACAAACGTGCCAGTCGTCCACCGAGCGTTCCAAGCCACGTCTCGAAACCTCACGTCCCAGCTGGCTTGTCCCAGCTGTTACCGATACGACACGAGCCCGAGAGGCAAGACGACGACATACGGCTCTGTGTGCGTAATGAGCCAGCCTGCCACCGTCGCCATGTTTGCCACAAGCGTTTAGATGTTGACTCGCCATAGATTACGAGATCAAGATGTACAGTCGCAGATTATCCGCTTGGATCTGGCACGGATGCCGATGAATGCTGGCTTTGCCCCTCCATTACTGACATGTATGCACTTTTTATCTAGATTTGCCACGAGTCAAACATACAGTACAAAACAATTTAATACGGGAATTTAGATTTTAGAGACTGATGTACAAAGTGAGGAAGGATAGTTCATTGTAGAGCTAATGAAAATGATCATAAATAAGTTCATTACAGTTTATATTTCATAAACTAATTTATATTTATTGTGTTATTATTTAGTTTTGGATATCAAGTGTCAATCCACAACTGGTAGCAAAAAAAAAAAAAATAATTATTGTTAACAAAAATGTTAAAACCTGCAGGAATGTTTAGATTTTTATGGTCGTTTATTTTATATTTCAGGTTTTATGTTATTATTATTATTTAATTCTGGATATCATGTGCCAATCAAAAAATTGGAACCGAAAACCAATTTTGTACCGAAAAAAGTCAACAAAAAAGTTGTCAAACCCAGGAAATAGTTTTATGGTCCTTTACTTTATAGTTTATAATACATAGGCAAGGTTTATATTCAGGATTTTATTTCATTAATATTTAATTTTAGACATCAAGTGTCAATCCAAAATTACTTCCAGAATTGTAAATAAAATAAAATTAAAATTAAATTAAATAATTGCAAAAAAAAAAAAAAAAATATCGGTAACACTTTATTTCAATAGTCCACTTTAGACATTCTACTAACAGTAAGTAACTTTGTAACTACATGTCAACTAGCAGTCATTAGAGTATTAGTAGACTGTCTGGTTAATATCTTCTGATACTTTATTTTGATGGGTTCACAACATACAACATACTGACTATCAGAAACTTTGCAAGTATATGTCAACTTATTCTACTAACCCTAAACCTACCCTACTGAAGGTTAGTAGACATGTAGTTGCAAATTAATGAGAATTAGTTGACATGTAGTTACAAAGTTACTTATAGTTAGTAGAATGTCTAAAGTGGACTATCAAAATAAAGTGTAACCAAAATATCAACAAAGCATTACTCAGCACGAATGTTTAGTTTTTTTTAGTGGTGTCAAATGATTAATCGCATCCAAAATAAAGGTTTTTGTTCACATAATATATGTGTGTGTCCTGTGTATATTTATTATGTATATATAAATACACACACACGAAAATGTTATATTTATATTTATATTTATATATATATATATATATATATATATATATATATATACACACATATACACACATATACACACATATACACATTTATATATAATATACATTATATGAATATAAATATAAACGTAAATATTTTCTAAATATATACTGTATGTGTGTGTGCTTTTATATATACATAATAAATATACACAGTACACACACTTTTGATTACAAACCAGCTGGTCAACCAACTAAACCAGGCTGGGAGACCCGCTAGATCTGTTGAAACCTGCTAAGTCCATCAAATCAGCTTAGTTTAATCTGTGTAGGGTAGTTGCACTTTACTACAAGCATTTTCAGAATAAACTGAGGCTAGTTTTTGGGTCACAACCCATCAGTTGAGTATCACTGAAACAGAATCTGCAAGATCAGTTTAGTAGTGGTAATGAAGCGTCCTCAGCAGAGCTCACGGGTCGAAACACCCAAAAGCTCTCTCATCAACCAGCGCTGAAATGCCACCATCTTGGCACGGAGGAGCTGTTGATATGAGTGAAGAGAACTCCATCCCCCCGTCCCTTCACTCCTCCCAAGATAAGATCATCTGTCGCTCTTCTCCGGGGTCCGCTCCCCCTCACCACAGATCCCTGGCAGAACCATGAATGTCCCTTTTGTGTGCACAGATCTTCCTCTGATAGCCCCAAAAAGATGCTGCACGCGGCAACTGTTTGTTTCCCCCTGTGACGGAGGGACGATGGGGGATGGAGGGGGTCGCGTCTCCCACCTCTAAAATACAGACAAAAACTAGACGAAAACATAAGTTTTAACAAGTATAACGTCACAGCACGGGAAGAGAAAGAACCAACCTTTGGTGCAGAAATTGCATGCTATACCTTTAACAGCATTTTACCCCAAAAAACACAGTCCTTGTTTTTAATAGTCATCCTCACACATTCACACTTCAGAAATGATCTGGATCAGATCAAGATGGATGTTTAAAAAAAAGGTCATGTATTTGTCACTTTCCAAAGTACAAATGCCCATCAGCCATGTATGACAATGCAGGAGTCACATATCAAGATGTACAGCGGCTTATGAAGCAAACGAACATACTGTGAGGGGCACGTGGAGAGAAATGGAGAGCTCTGTATCACTCCACAAAAGGTGCAGGAGCTCTGAAGGAGATATGTGATCTGAAATTTTACAGCTGAAGGAGAAATGTCAGAGCGCTTCGATAAGAGAGCGATGAACTTTCCTCCACCCCCCTCCAAACCCCCATTATCAGCTCGAAGAGAAGCAAATGCATCATTTTTAACCCACGGCTTTACCATTATCTCCTCGGCAGACACTTGTTTTAAAACACACGAGGACCTTTTTACCTCGCTCGCTCGCTCTCTCTCTTTCTCTCACACACATACTCTCTCTCTCTCTTAACAAACTAACCTCTTACTAAAAGAGACTGGAATATTTTTGAGTATTGAGGACATGCATCATTTATGCAAGAAGATACTGTCTGTCTTACACTTATACAAAAAAAAAGTACTGTGCATTTATAATGGTGTAGTGATGGAATCAAAAGGTGATTCAACCTGATATATATTACTGTTCAAAAGTTTGGGGACAGAAAGATTTCAGGAAAAAAAAAAAAAAAAATCAACTTTACTTTTATGGGAATAACGGTGATATAAATAAACAGCGTTACTAACAGCGTTATTTTTTTCAGTAACGAGTAATCAAACGAATTACTCTTTCCCCAGTTACAACGCCGTTAACGTTACTGACAATAAAATGTGGCGTTACTATATTATATTATTAGAATTTAATTTTTCAGTTCATCTGAATGGATACGCAGTGTAGCTGTATTTGACGTACCATAAACTCTAGTGTGAAGGCGCACGACTCGCCGTCGCTTTCTCTCACATACACGCACACAAAGAAAGATACAGAGCAAGAGAGTCTTTCACAACATGCAGAATTGACGCACTACATGTAAACAATATTCTTTGTTGTATTTTCCTGTCAAAATAGAGTTCCTTTGGAATTCTTCAGCTTTTAAGAACTGCTGGTTTCTCTGGTAGTGGGCGGGACTAATGCGCAAACGACAATCTCATTGGCTGGCGCTCACCTATTATCGTACCTGTTTTGATTTCAGCAAATCAATGCGAGTGAATGCAGACAACGTGATTAATATTCATGAACCCAGCAGCTCATTAATCCTTAGTGCGTTTTATATTAATGACAAATATGCATTCATACTTGGTTATTCTAATTACTAAAGTTCTATCATCATATAATATAAAATTATCATAATATTATATTATAATGCTTGACTGACTGATACTAAGTGTCAGTAGATAAATAGTGTAGATAAATGCACAATGTTTTATAATAATAATTTATTCTTTTCTTATTTAATATTGGGGGCATCCAAAGTTATTTGACATTTGAACATTTTTTAAAAAGTAACGCAATAGTAACTTTCCCTGGTAATTAGTTACTTTTATAATGATGTAACTCAGTTACTAACTCAGTTACTATTTGTGAGAAGTAACTAGTAACTATAACTAATTACTTTTTTAAAGTAACGTGCCCAACACTGCTTTTATTCAGCAAGAATGCATTAAATGAATCAAAAGAATAAATGAAAACGAAGACATTTATAATGCCACAAAATATTTCTATTTAAAAGAATCTTGTATAAAAAAAAAAAAAAAAAAAAAAAAAACATTAAGCAGCATAATTGTTTCCAACATTATTAAATGTTTCTTGATCACAAATCAGCATATTAGAATGATTTCTGAAGGATCATGTGACACTGAAGACTGGAGTAATGATGCTGAAAATTCAGCTTTGCATCACAGGAATAAATTATAGTATAAAATAAATTAATACAGAAAATTGATTTTTTTTAATAAATTTTAAATTCTCACAGTATTTTTTTTTTGTCATTTTTTACTGTATTTTTGATAAAATAAATGCAGTCTTGGTGAGCTTCTTTCAGAATTTAAAAAAATATATATATATCTTACTGACCCCAAGCGTTGGAATGATGGTGCTTTCAATCAATCAATAAATCAATCTATAATATACAGTTTAATGGATCGTAATAGTTCTCAACAGATTTTTTTTTTCTTCTCATTTCGCTAATAAGTGTGACAATATGTAGAGTTTTGACCCTAATAAAATATTATGGTACTGTACTGAACTATCATTATTAAATACCATAGAATTTACACAGTGCTTCAAAGAATCCCATGGCACTACTATAGTACAAAAAGCACTAATAAAACATCCATTACAATATAATATAATGAAATACATTATTTATTTGTTTGTTTTTGTTAAAAAATACATCGACTCAAAATATATGGCTGCTTTTCAATGATCACCAAAGAAGAAAGATGCATTTAGAGCCAGATGCCATAGTAACCATATCTCCCAGCAGGAACTAACCAGTTAAACCTTGATCGTCCAGTTTCCTCCAGCTCACTTCAATCAAAACCTGAGCAAAGTCATTCCGACAACAATCTCCAAAGCTTCTTTCCCTTCTGTCACTCTGAATGATAGGACACAAAAGATTAGACGTAAACTTGAGGAAGATGCCCTATCTGAATCTAGAGGAGACTTTCTCCAGCTAACAAATTTGATAGTCTGCGATGTGTTACAAATCTCAGTGCTCATGTGGGATATATTTCCTCTTTCTCCTGTCAGCACGGACTGACTAATAGTGCCTGCAATCACTGGAAACGCTCACAAATACTTTGAATTATGGGAATGCTGCTTTCAGCCCCTCTGAAAGAATCTCGCTGTGTTCTCGATGATCTGAAGGAGAACGTTCGGATGAATTTCCCTTCCACAAGACGACACAAATAAACACCCGCTTATCTGCGGGTGCGTTAATAACTACCGAGCTCCCGGGTCACACAACAGCTCACGTATCTCCCGCATGTTTGTTTTTCCTCTGCATTTACAGGTGCTGTTTTTCTACAGTGGCTCGAGCGGGTCATTAGCTCTATCCGCAGCCGCCCCTCCAGTCAATTACCACATTTCAAACTTTCCTCCAGCACAAATCCGGCCGCTCCTGCCTGCCTGACCCAGTTGTCTTTTGTGAGGAGGTCTTAGCTCCAGCAGTTTGACAGTCAACAGATAAGATGGATTAAGTTTTTTTTTTTTCCCCTCTCCCCTTCTCTCTCTCATCCGGTTTTGATATAAACGGCGTAAAAGCAGGTTAAATCAGTCACTTTCAGGAGGAGTTTTTAAATGGCTCGAGATAGAGGGTGATAGAAGGCCTAAACCTGACACCGGGGCGTAGAAGGTCACGGCCGCGCCGTTTAATAACTAACAAACTCCTGATGAGGGAGAAGTCAAGAGGAGAAACATCAGTCATGACTCTGAAAACAAAATATGCGTTTTAATTTTTCATTTCACATTTTTATGCTTGTTCCCTGGGGAATCAAACCTATGACCTTTGTGTTGGTAGCGCTACAGGAACGCTTGTGTTTCAATCATTTCAGATGCTAATATAGTAACTATAGTTACATAATTAACGTTGGTGCTAAAATTTTATGGCAAGAATATAATATTTAAAAGAAACTGCCCGTTATAGATGTGGAGGGAAACTGCATCTGAAAAATAACATGGATATAAACTTTCCTTCTTTACGCTAGAATGCTTTTACTCTGAGGATATTTCTCATGGTAGGTTTAATTTTATGTTTGTAAAAACCACAAATGTCTAGCTACAAAAAAAGTCCTTTGAACATTGATTTAAATATAAAGTTTTCTCCTTACACAATGTGGGGTAAGTTGTCACAAAACGCCAGCAACAGCATTTTACATTGTTTACTGGTTCACCCAAAAGAAAACAGACAGGTATTGTAATTTCAATTTGGAGGATAAAATTATACAAATATATATTTCATGCATTATATAAGATGCAAAACTTCTATCTAGAAAAAAAAGTTTTTGTAATTGGACTTTTGTCTCAAAACCTTAGTTAAAGGGTTAGTTCACCCAAAAATAAAAATTAGCCTGTGTTTTACTCGCCCTCAAAGCATCCTAGGTGTATATGACTTTCTCCTTTCAGACGAATCCAATCGGAGTTATATTAAAAATGGTCCTGGCCCCTCCAAGCCTTACAATGGGGTAAGCGGGTGTTTTTTGTCAACAGTCCAGAAGACGTGAAATAAAGTGCACGCATCCGTAATAAAATGTGCCTCACACGGCTCTGGGGGGAGAATAACGGCCTCCTGTAGCAAATCCATGTTTTTGTAAGATAAATATCCATATATCAAACGTAATAAACACTTTTTTTCTCATCTCCGCTGACCGGCGTACGCGGAAGCCATCCAGGCGGATGACACAGCTTGTCCAAGTGAGAAAAAAAAAGTGTTTATTACGTTTGAAATATGGATATTTATCTTACAAAAGGAGGCCTTTATTCACCCCCCAGGGCCGTGTGAGGCACATTTTATTACGGATGCGCACACTTTATTTCACGTCTTTTGAACTGTTGACAAATAGCTCCCGCTTACACCATTGTAAGGCTTGGAGGGGCTTTTTTTTTTTTTTTTTTTTTTTTTTTACAATTTTTAATATAACTCCGATTGGATTCGTCTGAAAGAAGAAAGTCATACACACCTAGGATGCTTTGAGGGTGAGTAAAACACAGGCTAATTTTCATTTTTGGGTGAACTAACCCCGTTGTCCCTTACACGTAGAAGCAGCATTTGCTTTTTGAGCATTTTTGCAGCCCTGTGATTTCAGTGTTAATTTAGTATCATTGATATACCAATGTCATTTTTGCTAATATTTTGAATTAGATTTGATTTTTTGCTTGATTTGACTTAATATTTTTATTTGATTTCAGTAACTGTTGCGTTTTATTTTTTGCCATTTATATTATATTTAAAAAATGTCTATATAGTTTTTAATTTTACTTAATAGTTTTAGTTATTTTAGTTTTTCAGATAAAATTAAATGGAAATGAGAAGTGCTCATAAAATAATTTGAGGTTTTTAAAATGTTTTTGTGTTTCAGTAATAATCCTGTTGTGCTGTGACAAATGCATTTTCAAAAGTACAAGTATTCCATATTTCTATATTACTCTGAGGCCATTAAACTGCATGAACAATTATAAAAGAATGATCAAAATCCTGTTTAAAGTAAAGACACACCGCATGCCAACTTCCTAAAAGAACTTCCTCTCAACTACCCATTTATATCTAATGCTTTAAGGGATAAATGACCAACATGCATGCTCCCTGGGAATCGAACCCATGACCTTCATATTGCTTTTACCACATTCTACCAGTTTAGCTTTAGGAACACTATTAGAAACTATAGGTTAAATCATCACCTAGCACGTTTTCACACAACTCCATGATCAACCAGCTGCTGTACATTTATAGATCACTTGTCAAAACGTGTAAAACAAGTTAGTGAGCGACGCATTAAGGACACATTTGGACTGAGTGTGTGTGTGTTAGTGTGTGTCGGTGACAGGGGAAAGTAATCCTATACACAGGCTGCTATTGTGAAATGAGAAGCTAGCCTCCTCGGCTGGCAGAGAGCAGATGCACCTCTCTTCCCCTATCCTAATCTGGAAAGGACTTAAAGGAGTCTTATCTCCGGGCTCTCCTGCTTCATTTCATGCTTGATTTACTTTAATTTGTCTGATAGGGCACGAGGATTTGGAAATGGCCCATCTTTCGCTGGAAAATGTTCTGATTTTTCTCCGGCATTGTTATGTGGCGGTTTTTGACTCTGGTTTCTCTCTCTCCATCTTTCTCTGCTTCTATTTCTCTCTTTTTTTTCTCCCTCTCTCTCCCTCTGTCTGTCTTCCTGGAGAACAGATCTCGCTCCTGTGCAACATTCTGTTTGAGTGCATTTAGATTCAAGCTAACACAGCAGAAACGAAGTGTTTGTGTGTGTGTGATTTTACCAGCTCCAGTGTAGGTCTGTTTGCCTTTCAGATTGGCAGAGAGCGACGCCGGAGGACAGAGGAGCAGCCGAGTGCTTCAAACCACAGAGATCTTGTGTTTAAGGTATAGAGGGTGAGACTCGCCCTCGTCTCGCCCACAAGTGTGTGAGCTGATAAAGTCAGAGAAGAAGAGAGCTGCCGGCCCACACATGCCTGAACCTCCGCAGCTGGAGTTGCAGTCCCGGTACAGCTCTGTCTGTCTGAACCTCCGGCTCTGTAATACCTGGAGGAATCTACCCGGTAGCATTATCATTCCTTTCAATGGCAGCTGCTCGGCTGGCACAGGACCCTGTGGATGCGCACTATTTGAAATCTGCCATCTTTGCTCACGGGCGCTCATTTCTGCTGGCAGAACCAATTTGAGCCAATCACCTGAGCCATGAAAATGAAGTCATGACAAGTCCATTTCACGCTTTTAAGAGTCTTCTAAAAATAATAATAATAATAATAATAATAATAATCAGGCAGTGATACAACACTGATAATTAATCATTTAAAACAATTCTAAATTTTGAAAATAAAAAAACATGCTGATTTTTTGTCATTTACAATTTGTCATAATATTTATTATCATTATTTTAGGGATCAAATAAATTATTATTTTTTTTTTTAAGTTACAATAAAAATATGATGAACAATAAAAAAAATAAATATAAAATAACTGAATTATGTTACAGACTTACTGGTTTACTAAATGCTTAGAGATAATACTCATAAGTTCCTAAAATTATTGCATTTATTAATTTTAATATATATAATTATAAGTAAATATTAAACTAAAATATATTTGTATTATATTATATATATATATAAAATAAAATTTGTGACGTATTATTTTTTAAATAAATAAATAAATAAATTAAATTAAATTACATTATATCCTGTTGCTGATATACCAAACTACCAACCACCACCAACGCAGAAAACCCTCCCAAATCAATATGGCATCTGTAGGAACTGACATCATTCTGATAGAAGCATATTGATACACAATTGATACACTATACATCTAAATACAGTTTTCCTCTGTGCCGAACTCTACAAAAATCATTCAGGAGATTTCACAATCAGACGAGTCTCTCCAACCACAAATCAATTCATCTCCAGTCAAGAACCTTTATAAAAGATGAGCTACCATGACAACACACTCATTCCCCAACTCCTCATTCTCTCTCCCTCTCTCCAAACACACACACATTCACGAAGACGATATGGAAAAGAGGACAGACATTGAAATTCTTGTCACAGGCTGAATTTATTTGACTCTGGCTCTGTGTGCGGTGATAAACAGAGTGATGATCCAGTCACACATCTTTATCCATGCTTTGCTTTAATTAACGCTGACTTGTTTGTTGAAAAGATGATTAATATGCCAATGAAAATAGCATAATTGAATACCACAACACACATACAAGAAACTATAAGTTTCATGTGGAATTCTATATAACAAAATAATAGTACCAACAACTACAGCAGTAATAATAATAATAATAATAATAATAACTATTATTCTTATTTGTTGTTGTTGTTGCTGAGATGATGTCATAAAGCTTTCTATGAATGGTCCGACTGTACTGGTAGAAGTGGAGGTGTTTTGGGGTTTGCGGAAGAATAGAGATTGTGCATTTTGCTTTTTCTGCTCCTCCCCTAAATAAGGGGGGCGTTTGCTTTGATATGGATGCCTCTCACAGCGCACCCTCTGTTTGCCCTCCTTCTCTTGCTTTTATTCCGCCCATATTCCATGTAGCTGTCAACAGGTCTGCCTAAGCTTTGGATCGGAGAATTCTGACTGCATGTATAAGTCATGCAGTTTCTAATTAACTGTCGGATTTTATTTTATAATGCTTTGGAATGCGCCTCACCCAATCAGAATACAGAGTCATCTGTTTTATAAATTAAATCGATCATAAAAATCAAAATATAAAAATAACAATAAAACAATTGTAATAAATAAAAGACAGATTCGCTTCTAGAAAAAGATTACATTAATGAATTAGGAACCGCTCATACGTCTATACGCATCTCTGGAATAATTTTGATTGATATACACATTACTTTTCAAAGTTTGAGGTCAGTAAACAATTTTTACTATTGTTTTTTTTTTTTTTTAAGAAATTAATCCTTTTATTCAGCAACTTATTTATTTGTTAAATTGATCAAATTGACAGTAAAGACATTTATAATATATAAAAAAAATATATAAATAATTTCTAATGTTTTTTTCATAACATTACTCGATTTTTGATCAAATAAATCAAGCCTTGATGCAAGAGACTTCTTTCAAAAATATTACAAAAAGTAATACATTTATATTGAAGGTTTTTTGTTGTTATTAATATTTAACAAATTAAAAATAAATAAGAGTCACTTATGAGCCATAGCTTTAAAGCTTACGTAGTATTATCTCTCATAGTATCATTAGCTTTTAGATTTCTGTTGCAGAGATATCTATAGACAGACAAAGAGTGATATAATCTGATAACTGATAATCGTCTATATTCATATCTGAACGGTGAAATAGAAACATCTTAGTTTGATAATAAAGAGTGCAGCATTATTCATTTTCAGATTGATTCCATTGCTAACAAGCATGAAGTCATTGCTCTTAAACCTCTTAAGATCTCGGATCAGTGGAGAAATTTGCATCAGGACACTTTAAGACTACGAGCGAAGAGTTCGGGCTAATCTCCGCTTGAGTATATCATCAGCACAAGAATCAGCCACTGTTTGTGCGGCAGTGAAGTACCAAATCTTAGCTCCAAGAAAAAAAAACAGTTGCCAAACACCACCGGAAATCACATCTACCTGATTTAGTCCTTTTTTCGACCCACCTCGTCTACATAACTCGGCTCATTCAGTACCAAATTCTACAGTACCGCATTGTCACGACAATCTGATTTCGCACAATACCACTTATCTGCGCGAGACTAGCAGAGAAAGCCTGCGGTAAGATGGCTGAGAGCAGCGAATGAGACACCCTCGCTCGGAAAATGAACGGCAGCCAGGCATGTCAAAATTTCTTGATTACATGGGAAATAAACAACTCCGACTGAAAGCCTCCGCTCAAACTTGGTGCTTTGCATACATTAAATTCCGGTCTGTCTATAAGTCGTCTTAAAACGCTTAGGTATCAGCGCAAGCGCCTCTGACAACGTTCCCTCACGAGTTCGTCTGCGCCGTTATCAGACCTCTCAAATGGATCTCCAGCTCCAGTGACAAAAGCCAGACGGAGCTCTCCTAAAGGATACATCTTTTTATCCACGAGCTTCCTCGCCAATCCACATGTGTGAGCGCCGCTGCGGCCCGAGCAGGAGTTTACCAATCTTTGCTTTCCAAGACTCTCTCTCTCACTCTCTCTCTCTCTCTCTCTCTCTCTCTCCCTCTTTCCTCTCTGTGTTAAAGGCTTGAGGGGTTCAATCAATGCTGCTTTGATCTCGGCTGGAACTATAATTATTTAACATTGTTACAAGGATTTCTCTAATCCATTCTACCATTAAATCCCTTTTAGACCCTCATCTTCAGGAGCATAATCTGCATCTGGGCCCCCCTCCCTCCCCTCGGACGGCACCGTGACTTAACAGACTTCGGTGAATAATTAGAGGAAAATGTGAAAAGAAAGATGAGAAACTTTGCTAGTTGCTGGACACGAGCAGGTGTCGGTCGCCGAACGCTGATTAACAGTTTGTATGCAACATTTTTTTTTGTGGGAACGGTGGGATGTTTATCTGAAAGCCCAGCATTAAAGCATGTAATTCAAAAGCTGTCAACAAGCAGACAATGGAATGCCGGTTTGCAGCTATTTGAATGTTTAATTCCTGGATTCTAGGTCATTGCTAAATATGTTGATATACACAGACTGATTCGAAGAGTATGTGTGTTAAAGGAACAAACCCTTGTGACGTTTGTAATTGTGATAAATATACTAAATCAGTGGCACCATTAAAGGGTTAATTCACCCAACAATTCAAATTGTGGTATAATTTACTAACCCTAATGTCATTCCGATCCCATATGACTGCCTTTCTTAGTGACCACAGAATGACAAGTTCCATAAATTTTCACAAAAATGCAGCACAAAAGTCCAATAAAAGCAGTTGTACATCATATTCAGGTTTTCTAAAGCCATTTCATACCTTCATGTGAGAAACAGCGTTAGCTCAAGTCTCATTTTTGTTTGCACACTTTGTTAAATTATCTAAAAATATTCATTTTCCAGAAAAGACATCTAAAAATCCTTTAAACAACATGCATTTGTTGCATTTTAAGATGCAACACTGCTTGATATGAGTATATCCAGAATAAAAGTGCATTTTTTCACTTGACCATCCAAATTTACTCACCCTTGTGTCATTCCAAACCCATATGACTTTCTTTCTTCTGTAGATAGAAAGAAAATATTTTGAACAATGTTGGTAACCCAACAGTTTCATTTCCCATTGATTTCCATTTTATGGACAAAAAATACATTACAAATCAAGAGAGAACCAAAATCGTCTGGTTAACAACATTCTTTAAAAAAAAATAGAAATAAAAGAAGAAAGTAAGTCAAACTGGTTTTGAATGACATGAAGGTGAGTAAATGAATTCTTTTTTTGTCAAAATAAGTCTAATAAAAACCTAAGAAGTCATTTTTGAAGTTAAAAGACTCGAAATATAACACATAAGCCATACAGTCTACTATTATATTATTTTCGGTTGCTTTTTTGGCAGTTTTGAAGTCTCGTTTGCTTTCATTAGATTGAAAAGCATAAACATCTCGTTTTGTGTTTCCCGGGAAAAACAAAACAAAACATCATGCTGGTTTGGAACGAAATGAGTAAATGATGGCAGAATATTTATTTTTGGGTGAACTATTCCTTTAAGACCTTCATCCATTTTTTTCGCTGTGTATTTTCAGATCTGCACAGAAATCTAAGGCGGTTAGCACTGAACCCATAACTGCCATCTGTTTGTTTTGGGCTGGGAAGAACAAAAAAGACACGTTGATAATTGTGACGCATGTTGAAAAAACACCCAATGGCCTTTTCAAATATTTGTGCCGCTGTGTTTTGCGCCGATATAAATAGCAGCACAGCAAACGCAAACATTTGTCGAGGCACCTGCCATGCTATCGTGACCATCTGCTCCACAAATTCACTTAGCATGACATATGTGCATTAAAGCTGAAGCGGCTATTGTTTGGTGCGGGTGAGGGGGTCCGGTCAAGGGCGTCAGTGTCAGCTCCACGTACAGGTGGGCTGAGAGGAGAACAGGGAATCTATTCGTGCTTCCTGACTGTGAGGCGGAAGCGGTTGGATACCCTCTCCTGTCTGTCTTCAGGGCTTCTTCAGTAGAACCTGCCTGTGTTCGGCTCGTGGCTCGGGTCCAGTTGGCACACGCAGACGAAACCGAATGTGTCCGACAGGCACTGCTGAGCTTAGAGAGCCGCCCATGAGGAGGTGTGTCAGTCCTCAAGGTGATTGGATCTAGCTGAGGATTACTCAATGCTCATTGGACGACCAAGATTCTCCATTCATCATCATCTCCTCGTGCATTCTCAGAATAAATAATATATAATATTAAAAAAAATAAATAAATAATAATTTCCTTTTGTGCAAGAAAAAGCTTAACGTCTCTCCTCGCTAATGTCTCTCCTTCAATACTGTCTCTCTTTTTAGTTAAAATAAATAAAGTGTAAATTAATTTTACCGTATACGTCGACCTTTATAAACACATTAATATATCCACTATATAACAGTAAAAAAATTGTAATGTTCTTAAACAGTTCTCTTCTGCTCACCAAGCCTGCATTTATTTGATCCAAAATACATCAAAATCAGTAATATTGTGAAATATTTTTACTATTTAAAATAACTGCTTTCTTGTTGAATGTTTTAAAATGCAATTTATTCCTCAAAGCTAAATGTTCAGCATCATTATTCCAGTCTTCAGTGATCCTGAAGAAATCATGCTAATATGCTAATTAGTAGTAGTAGTAGTAGTAGTAGTAGTAGTAGTAGTAGTAGTAGTAGTAGTATCAATATTTAAAACAGTTGAGTTTATCTGAAATAAAAAACCTTTTGTAACATTATACACTATACCGTTAAAAAAAGCTTGGAGTTTTTTTTTTTTTTTGGGAAAGAAATTATAGAAATTAATACTTTTATTTATTCAAAATTGATCAAAAGTGATGATAAAGACATTTATAATGTTACAAAAGATTTCTATTTCAGATAAATGCTGTTCTTCTGAACTTTCTATTCAACAAAGAAACATGAAAAAAATCTACTCGGCTGTTTTCAACATAATAATAATAATAATAATGTGTTTATTGAGCAGCAAATCAGAATATTAGAAGGATATCTGAAGGATCATGTGACTGGAGTAATGATGCTAAAAATTCAGCTCACAGGAATAAATTACATTTTAAAATATATTCAAATAGGAAACGGTTATATTAAATAGTAAAAATATTTCAAAATTTTACTGTTTTTGCAGTACTTTGGATCAAATAAATGCTGGCTTTGCAAGCAGAAGAAACTTCTTTAAAAAACATTAAAATTCTTACTGTTAAAAATATTTTTAATATTTTAAAACGAGAGACACTTAAATGTAATAAATGAAACAAAAATTAAATTTATAATGACAAATAAATAAATATTCACTTTATAAATATTACAATTTAATATATATTATCAATAGTATCATATATTATATATATATATATATACACACACATACACATTAATACAAGAGAGACCAAAATGTCTTGTTTTCTTCAGTATAATTCCTTTAAGTTAAAGTTAAAGGCTTCTATTTAAGGGCAGACGTAGTGATAAGTACAAAAAAGAAGTTCATTAATCCATAAAAGCCTCCTTCCCTTTCGGTTCCTGCACATGCACTTTCTTTATGCCTTGAGGAGCGTGTCAAGATATGTATCAAAGACGTCCATGATAATTAACAAAATAGCTGTACAGGCTATTACCACTAATATACAGAAGCCCATGATGAGAGAGAATGAAGGAGACGGAGGAACAGATAACAGAGCACTGCCTTTATGAACTGAGAGTGGATGTTCCTTTAATCTCAGTGATGCTCTCCTGCCTTAACAGAACATGCTTACGGACTAGAAGGAAGCCAGAAGTGAACTTTTGTGGAACTCAAGTGCTTATAGGGGTCAAATCATATTTTTGTCAAATCATATATTCAGTGTCTTGAATCCTAGGACCTGTTCACTGATTAGTTCAGTGACTCTGAACTGCTGGTTGTATCATTACTGTAGTAGGTGGTGAAAACTGTCTTTTTCTGTGCTCTGAATGAGGCAATGAATCACTTAAGTTGTCCACAAATGTGTTTGGTTCAGACTCAAAGCACTGACTCGTTCTGTAGGTTCAAACAATTGAAAAAAGTCACACGCTTTAAAAGAAGAGATGAAAAATCAGAGTCAGTGCATTGGCATGAATGAGAATTAGCTTCGCTATTTTCATTAGTGATCAGTTATACACAACACAAATTATAGCAATATTTTGTGTTTTACATCACCTCTCATATGCAAGGAATATGGTACACAGACGAGATCGCAAACAAAGTTTGGCCAATCAGGTACCAAGGTTATTATAGATAAACTAAAACCTAAAAATCTTAAACTTGGGTAGCTGCCAAAGCAACATTTCTCATTTTCATTTAGTTTAACTTCATGCACTAAAATAACATCATAATATAAATATAATACATTTAATAAAAATATAAAACTATATAAACAAAAAAAACTAATGAAAATGACAAAAGCACACAACAAAACGACTAAAAAAAAAAAAAAAAAAAAAAAAGTAACTAAAATAAAAATAAAAACGGGAAAAAAAACAGAATTTCAATTATACTAAAATAACACTGTTAGGTACATGGTTATATAGCTAACTAAAATTAAACTATATAAAATGAAACTTGAAATAAATGTTAACTGAAATAAAATTAAATATAAACTAAATTTAAATATATTAAAATTATATAATTTCAGCTAGTTTTCATTTTCATTTAGTTTAATACTAAAATAACTAAAACTGAAATATAATTAATAAAAAGTATGTAGACATATTTAAAAACAACAAAAACTAATAAAAATTACAAAAAAAAGAGGACTAAAACTTTAAGTAAAATTAAAATGAAACCAGAAAATATGTATATAAAAAAAATCTAATTCAAAATATTAATAAAAACTATAACAGTATCTCAGTGATAATAAAATAACACTGGCTGGGTACCACGTAAAACACCACTGATGTGTGACCTCTTTAACATTGAAGCTTGTGAACTTCTGCCATTTTTACACCGAAAGCAAATCTTGGAATTGGTTTTAAAAGATTCTTAAAGAAGGAGCAACCTGTGCGAGTCTCTTCATTAAGATACTGTCCTTCTTTTGATGTACTCTCTATTAAATATCCCATTCACACCGAACAATTAAGAATTATCTGTTTCCGATCGTAATCATGCATTTTAACTTAAGCCGGGCAATAACAAAGACTCCAGATTTGAACATTAAAAAAATAAATAAATAAAGTGATAACAAGGTAGTCTCTTAAACTAAATAAATTTGCTTTTAATCGCTGCGAACAGGAAGTCATGTCATTTGAGATGTTCATATTTGATGGTGTGATTCCCATCTTTATTTAAATTATAACAGGCCCATCTGACTTTTCCAACACAATGGGAGGAATGAAAGGGGGGAAATGGCCTTTCAGAAGAAGACATGATGTGAAAGTGAATGCGGTTATTACGTGCGGAGATTAATGTCCACTGTACAGCTCCCCGAGAGACAGGGATGCAGATGCGTGAGCGATGTCATATCCTGTATTCTGAGAGGTTTGTTTCCTGTTGGGCGATTTTCTCATTTGCATTCTATTTTGCCAGAAATCCACATTCCTGCCGGAGTTTGACAGTAATGTCTCTGTGAGGAGCGAATGGGGCATGTAGAATAGATCGTATCTGTGTAATGTAACAAGATTATCAGCAGCATTAGCAACCGTCGGCGCTATCAGAGAGATCGTGGTGGGAGGTAAATATGGAATTCAGCAGTGAGATGAATCTGACAAAATAGATTAAAAGGGATAGTTCAGGCAAAAATGAAAATTCTGTCATTATCTACTCACCCTCGTGTGGCTCCAATGAGATTTGAGAGCTGGAGGCAAGATTTTCAGTGAATAACGCCTTAAATGTCAGCCTGATGCCCATACAAAGCTATCGTATGACTTCAGAAGACTTGGAATATAGCACACGATTCATATGGACTACTTTCATGTTTTTTTTTTTTTATGATGGTTATTATTATTCTTTTTGTAGCTGCACTGTAAAAAATGATTTTAATGGTAAAAAAACTGAAAAAGCTACGATAAAAACCTGTTAAATGGCTAACGGTAATTTCCCCTAATATATACGGTGAAAAACTGTAAAACATTTCAGACAATTTTACGGTGAAATACCGCTTTTGGAAGTGAAAAAGAAAATGTAAAATTTACAGGGTGTTTACCATTTTACCATTTCCACGATGGTGTTTCGTGCTTGTGTGAATGACACTGTGCACCTTCTATATATGTTATTATTTAAAAGCTGCTTGTGATGGGCTTTGGTTCATCATGTGACTTTCTCATCACCACCTGCATTTGGTGGTTATCAGTGTATTTCAAAGGTACAAAACAGATTTCAGTACTTCAATAGATTGGTCTATTAACATTATATCAGTTAAAGAAATTACGGTATTTAAATGTAAATTTAAGTTAAAACTGTAAAACCTAAAATGTTGCTACCGTATATTTTACGGTAGAATTCCGGCAACCACAGCTGCCAGTTTTTTACCGTAAATTTTACGGAATAAATTATACACAGGAATTTAGGCATCATAAGTTTATCTTACCCATGACTCTATAAAGGATAAGTTGTTATTTTAATTTATTTATATAATTTAATTAATTTGTTTAAATTTGACTGAATTTACAGTAACAGTGTTATAGAATAATCAGTGTTTTTTTAAGATAAACTTTAAGTGAGAGTAAAGTTAAATGTAAAACTAGAGAAAAAATGAGCTTGCACACTGAAATATGCTATACATGGCGATAAATAATAATAAAAAAATGTCTGATTGTAATTAGATGATAACTGTAAATGCCTCAGTAAATGAACTGAAACTACAACACCAACTTCTCGACTGATATCAGACTAGTTAGCAGTGTTTGGCAACACAAATATTGAACTTCAGCATGTAACACACCCAGAGTGACACCAGAAATCATGCAACTTTTTGTATGGTCCTTTTTCTAAGAGATCAGATTTACAATTTTCACCGAGCAGGCGATAAAACAAGTGAAAAGAATCCCACCAACTAACACTCGTGACATATCTGGAGACCTCAAGCACCACTCACATTTGCATCAGAAAATACAGAATTCTAGTGTTGTTAGTGAACATGTTTCTTTGTGTGATACTTTCACAGATGAGCGACACAACCAACAAAAATCATTCATTCAAAACAAATAGGGAGGGAATTGTCTCTCTCTCAGCATTACAGGATGGATGATCAGAGAGACATTGGGCTGCTTAGCCCCCCTTCTTTCTTTTTTTTAAAAGCAGGAGTTTAAAGCTCAGCATTTTCTTCCGGAAAGCCTTAACTGGTCTATGATGCCTCTTTTTGTATGCGCTTGCCCCCATCGTTGTGTGAGTGACCCCCTCAGCCCTGCTGGCTGCCTGATCACAGGGACCGTTTATTACCGTCGTCCCTACCGCTCTTATCTTACGCCGCCAATGCTCATTTCCTTTCCAGATTGAAATGCAAATGTGAAATTTAATGATAAATGCATTATCTGATAGGTGCTGATAACTCTGATTCGCTGTCAGTATAAAATACACACCCCAGGGGGCTCACCGGTGCCAACTTGCCAAAATCCACTTTCTTGTAAATGTACGTACCTGCAATAAATTCTGGAGGTCATATGCATTAAAAGGGGAATCATATTTTGTGTATTCTGCGATGTGATGCCACGGCTGAACAGTAATTGCTGCCGTTGCTATCTTGTTGGATGTATTATCCATCACTTTGATGAAGTGACTTTTAAGAAGTGCAAAAAGACAGATAAAACAGATTTTTTTTTCTCTACCGAGAGACGGCGAGGGAAAATCTGCATGGTAAGGCGAGATTCTTGGAAAAGAAAAGATATCTGTTTTTACGTCTGTTGTGTGCTTTCTACTGAAGCTTAAAGGGATGGTTTATCCAAAAAATAAAAATTCTGTCATCATTTTCTCATCCTCATGTCATTCCAAACCTGTATGGCCTCCTTTCTTCTGTTGAACATAAAAGGAGAACATTGGCAGAATATCCATACTGCTTTTTTTTTTTTTTTTCCATATAATGAAAGTATATAGTGCATATAGTACATACGACTAATGTGATATATTTCAAGTTTTCAGATGTTTTCTGAAATGATATTGAAGTAATCTTTTAAGCAATAATAAGTCAACAGTAATTATTTAAGTAACCATTTAAACAGAAAGTCTGTGGCTTCAGTAGAATTCATCAGAAAATAACCCATGAGTAATATGGACTATTTTTACAGTGCTTTTATAGTGATTTCGTGTCCTTTTTTAAGTTTGAAGGCACCTGGTTACTGTATGCTTTTACTGTACAAAAAAGAAAAAAACCCTCAGACATTCAGTCTAACATCTGTGAAAAACGCAGGTTTGTCATACGCTTTGGAGCAACTACAGAATAAATAAATGATGACAGAATTTCTTTCATGTATAGGAATTGTTCATGTCACATGGGAACAACAAAACACTAATTATTGTCAGATGCAAATCACATCAGATTCCAGATTATATAATAATCTCCTCATTTCATAAAACATATTAACAGTTGCATCATGCGCTTCCAACCATGGAATACTGAGTAGACAGCATGCTAAAAAAGCAAGCACAAAAAGGGTAGTAAATGCTGCTGTGCACCATTTTGCCTTCTTTCCTTAGTAACACGGTCACTGTTTTTTATGTTAATACAATGAGACTGTGATCAAAAGCAGATCACCACATCACAATTCAACATAAGTTAGAAAAAATACGCTCTTCGTAATTCAAGAGCTCATTAAGTCTTCAGAAGCAGCCGAGAGTTTTACCTCTGTCGGGTGGCCTTGTCAAGGATATCTTTAGATGTCCTGCTATTGAGCGTCTGAAATCCCCTGATCCCAGATGGATTCATTTAAAACGTGTCATAATGAGCCGCTTACAAGTGATTACTGGCCGCTAGCTAATGGGCTAAACGGTTAAAGGAGGGCCAGGAATGATCGCGTGCTGGATTGGACCTTCAGGACTGAGTATCATATCAGAGGGGCACTGAGCACTGGTTTTCTTCTCTGATATTTACTGTTCTCCAGAATAATATAAAATCAGAAAGCTTTTGTGGTACAGAAAGACTCCAGGAGATGAAAACCAATCCAAGAAGGTCTATGGACCAGGTCATTAGGTGCTCATGCTAAGAAACCTTAGCCCTTAAGGCCCAACACTTAAAAACAAGCTACTTTTCAAGCTAATTTTGACTTTATTTCTCACACTTGTGACTTTATTTCTCAGAATTACTTAATAAACAACTTATTTATCAATGTAAAAATTACACTCTTTAAAATAAAGGTTCTTTATTGGCATTGATGGTTTCATTTAACATCCATGGAACCTCTTAACCTCCCAAAAAGGTTCTTTATATTATTAAAATGTTCTTCACATTAAGAAAAATGGTTCTTTTGGGGAACCCAAAATGGTTCTTCTATGGCAGGGGTGTCTAACTCAGTTCCTGGAGGGCCGGAGCCCTGCAGAGCTTAGATCCAACCCTAATTAAACACCTGATCCAGCTAATCAGATCCTTCAGGCTTATTCGAAAACTACATGGTTTGTGTGTTGGAGCAGGGTTGGAACCGCGGCCCTCCAGGAGCTGAGTTTGACACCCCTGTTCTACGGCATCAACGCAAATCCCACCTTTTGGAACATTCATTTTTAATAGTGTACTTATGATTTAAATTGATGTAATATCGCAATTGTTAAATTGCATATGAACAAGAAAGTGTTTGTTCTCTTTTACATAGACAATAGACTTTAGTTTACATCACAGCCTGAACCATGATTTGCCTCTCGCTAACGCTAGTCAGAAGGATATTGTATTTTTACTGAAAACACATTTGGATGCACCTCTGAGTGCAAGATGATTTGCCAATATATTTGGTCAGTTTTTACCAGAATTTGAAAAATATTAAACTTTTAAATGTTTTATTATATTTAACTAGAACCAAAACTAAAACCATAAAGTTTTTTTTTTGTTTATTTTTTTTTTTACTTGAAATGAAAGTCAAATGAAATAAAAAAAATAAATTAAATAAGATTGTATTTAAAAATTAAATAAAAATTAATACAAACTATAAAGACATTGAAAAAATAAAATATATTTAAAAATATATATATATATGAAAACTTTGATTTAAAATAAAATGAATATGGAAAATACAAAAATAAAGAACTATATCAATATATTTGAAAAAAACTGTAAGAGTATTTAAATGATATATAAAATATCAACAACTAGTCAACATTTGGGAGAATACTAGCATATAGATTACCTCAAAGTCAACCGATTTTGGACTAAAAGACCATCGTGTCTTTTGGTTTACAAGTTGATATTGCCAATGACACAAAATTATTTTTATTGTCCATTACTGTCAGTTTAAAAAGGGCTTTCATACAAAAGGAAATAACAATAAGTCAGACAACATATTGTCTGTACAGATACTTAATGTAAAGTGAGAACTGGAGATATAAAGTCACAATTATGAAACATATAGTCAAAATTCATGGTTATATAACACAAACACATGTGCTTTAACACGATCAGATGATGCACTTACGTGGACCGTCCCATTCCTCTGGCTCCAGAGGGGGTTGTCTGGTCTTCTCACTGTCTGTTTCCATCTCGGTCTCTCCTGTTTCTCTGTTGCCATTCTCTCCCCCTAAAAACACAATTAATAAATCATATATTTGAGAAGCTGTAAACGTTTTGTCTACACTTTATATTGACACTTGATATTTCATTCATTTCCATTTGTTTAGATAGACAGATAGACAGATAGACAGATAGACAGATAGACAGATAGACAGATAGACAGATAGATAGATAGATAGATAGATAGATAGATAGATAGATAGATAGATAGATAGATAGATAGATAGATAGTCATTTTGTCCCACAAAGCACACTGGAGTCACAGTTTGAGTACAGATGCTTCGTGGCAGTGTCTCGGCGACCCTCTAATGCGGCGGAACGGCCTTCACCATGGTCCTCAAACACACACTGGTCCATCCGGATGGGTTAATCTAAAGATCAAATTCTCTCGCCACGGTGTGTTTAAGCCAGTTAAGACGTGGTTCACTTCAAAGGCAGGCAGTAAACATGGCCAAAAGGATCGCAGCTTCTTGCTTGCCTCTGCACACCCGGGCGAGAGGAGAGGGCCACGCTGCCCTACTTACTGCACATGAGGTCATTCTGACCTATTTTCCCGCATGCAAGTTCCTGCTAGGGCTCAGCTTTTTTTATTCATTCTGTCCTCCTCACTCTCTCGCTAAAAAGTGCCTCACTATTTGTATTGTCAGGCCTTGAGAAGCTCCTTAGCATACTCATTGAGCATTACCATAAGGATAACAAAAGGCAATATCAACAGTTCCTTTCCAGTGTAGCGAGTTTGGGAAGGCAGCGAGATAACATTAAAGGCTCTACCTTGATCTCCGGCGAACATGTTAAGCCCTGTAACGAAACGTCTTGGAACTGTTTAATTACCGCTCAGGAAATGAAGCTACAAGATGATTCGTTAATTAAGCAGTGATTAAGGATTTTCTGCCTTCTATCTAACACCGTTTGCAATGCATTTTAAATACAATCGCCCAGGCAACCTAGCAGGGAACAAGTGTCACAGCCGCTTGATGAAGTTTCTTTCAGGAACACGGAGGGAATCCGCCGGGAAAACATTGCGCCAAGCAGGTACAGTGCAACAGAAATGACCTGCATAAAATGAAGAAGACTTACATACAACAGAATATATTCTGACGTATTCAGACATATCCTGCCTATGTTTTTGCATTCCTCCATGTTTCTTTGTCACTCTTGTATGCAGTTTATTTAAATATCCATCCTGCTTCTCAGCAGGCAGATAAATAACAGGGTCAGAAATTAACCAGGGCTCAGGGCAAAATGCCCCAGATATTCACTCCAACAGTCCATTTCTAAATTTATTAATTTAGCAGACACTTTAATTCAAAGTGACTTATGAATCAGAATACCACAAGCAGAGGCAATTCATTCAAGAGAAGCAGAACAAGCTAGCTAGTTAGATAGAAAGTGCTTTTGGAAAAGATGTAAAGATATGTTTTTAATTGTTGAAATTTACAGCATGAAACCATGTGACCAGCCAATTATTTTTAAATTGTTTGGGTTCGCTTTGCTAATTTTTTAAAAAGGTGTTTATGCTCACTGGATTAAAAAATAAATGACAAGCTTTTTGTATTTAAATTATAATATTTTATTTTAAACTATAATAAATTTTAATATTAAAATATAATTTACTGTGTATTTGACATTTTTTAAATTTAGAAGTAATAATCAAAATAGTTCAGAATACGAAATGTGATGTATAGCACTTGACATAAATGGACATTAAATTGTATTTTTTTATATATATATATGGCTAGACAGACAGTTTCATTTTCGCCATCCTTTAAAAAAAACAAATCCCAAACATACCTTTACATTTAATCATTTACCAGATACTTTTATCCAAAGCAACTTACAAATACGTAGCATCACAAACAATTTATCATTAGAACCAACAATATTCATAGTACACAATGCCAAGATTTTTTTGATCAGAAAGAGAAAAGGACTATTCAGATTATTTTAAAAATACATAAATAGAAAACACATCTAAAACCATCTTTATTTAGACATCAGACTGAAATACAGTATTTAATCCAATATTTATGTGTGCCATGTGTTTTTATGTTAATTAGAGCATTGAGTCATTAGCTTAGCAACATGCTAATGCCTAATTGGAATTAACTTTGAGCTTGCCAAGACTTTTGTGTGATGTGTGTGAGTGACCACTGAATGAATTGCTGCGTGTGAAAAGTATTTCAAATCAGTCACTTCTGACAATTAGGATGCTGCCTAGGAAGGTAGCTGTCTTTGTAGAGTCAGCTCACTGGGGTTTGAAACCGGTTCGTTTAAATCCGTGTCAAATGAGGTGGGACAGACATAAGGTTTACAGCCCTTCTGCTCACTGGTCTAAAAAAGAAAAAGAGTAAGAGATTGATCTGGGTGCCAAGATGTTGTTTGCATGCGTGCGTTCAACCATGCATGCATATGTCAGACATTAGGATAGAGTTAGTGAGAAATCAGCCAATCAGATCGCAGCTCCTCTGTTCTGTCTAATGGCAGTGACATGCATGCGGGTCAATAAGCTTATAGGCGATTTACACAAACAGCTCCTGCAGCAAGGTAGACACAAAGTCATATTGGCTTTTCTCTTCCTCTCAGCATTGTTCTACCAAGGAAGCCCTTGAAAATGTCAATCTGGTGAGGGTGATTTTAAGGAGATCTGAGCTTTCTAATCCCAACAAACTGAGAGAGAGTGACAGAAAGATCAAATAGACAAATACTACAGTCTAGATTGTGAATGACCACACATGCACAGACGTCCACAGAAAGATTCACCTATATACACAATATCTGTGCAGGAAATGAAAAAAAGCATTCAGTATGCTAAAAAATGATTTTGTATTCTAATGGTACAACAATGTGGCTAAAAGAAAAGACTAAATATAATAAACATTGCTTATTACTCTCACTGAAAATAACTATTTCAATGGTCATATCCCTGCATATACTATTTTGCACCAAACATATGGTACCATGTTTTGTTTCCGTCATTTTGATGCGCTACCATGGTAATGTGATTTTTTTATTTTTTACTGTGACGGTACCATAATATTTTTTCCACCCACCTTGGAGTACAGATATAGAAATAATTAGTGCTGTCAAATGATTAATCACAATTGATCGCATCCAAAATAAAAGTTTTTGTTTACATAATACGTGTGTGTACTGTGAATACTATAAATACACACTCAAATTTTGAAAATATTTACATGTATATATTTATATAATTTATATTATATATAAATATATTTCATATACAAATATAACATTTTTCTTAATTATATACATGCATGTGTGTGTATTTATATATACATAATAAATATACACAGTACACACACATATATTATGTAAACAAAAACTTTTATTTTGCATGCAATTAATCGTTTGACAGGACTAGAAATAATAATAAAAAAAAACATTAAATCAAATTTGCAGTACACATTAATTTAAATAAATAATTTTAGTAAAATTAAACAACATTTTTATTGTTCTTGGCTGGCTTAGTTTTCAGTTATTCAATTTTATTTCTCTTTTTTATTATTTCTCCTCCATTCTGGTACATAACACCCACTTTTCACAATCCAATCAATCAATTTTTTTTTCTCATTGAACATCCTATTTTACTCCAAGAAAACATCAGATTATGAAGTAAAATAGTTATTTGGAGCATTTCATGCTCACTTTATGTAGCATGGCCCTGAATATATCAAAGTTTTTGATGCTGTTAGTGTAACATGTAACCATCACATTTTTCTGAGTAAAACTGGAAGCGTCTGTTGTTAGCAATTTACCCATTTCTGTTCCCTCTGTGTGTACTGTATGTTTATTAAAGCGAAAGACTTTCTTAGTGTGAGCAAAAAGAGAAAAACGGCTCTATAGCTATTACATGACCAAAATTGCCTCGTTGAATTGTTTTCTAATAATGGGAACTTTTGAATTATGTATCCTGTGTGTTTTGAAGATAAAGTGCTAATTTTGTTATGCTTGGTGATGGGTGGCCACTTAGGAAGCCAATATTTCCCCTCCATTTAAAGCAGTGGTAATTGAGGATTTTATAAAGTGAACTGCTGTTAAATAAACAGATTTCCCTGTAAAAACTAGAGACAGCTGTACAACAAATACTCAAACAAAGTCCGCAGTTTCGCTTTTCCGCCCAATAATCTGCAGTGGCATGCAGCTCTCGGAAGCTGATTACAAAACAAAATTCAAATGCCTCCAGTACGGACAAGAAAAAAGGAAAATAACCCAGCAAAATCCCACCCAGCACCCCGGTGGAGTGTGTGATTAGTGGAAGGCCTCGGCACTATCTCTTTAAAGGCCCATAAATTCCCCATCATTACAGGAACTGGCTGTGCTCTCTTCTGGCTGCTGCTGGCCTGCGTTATCTCTCCATGCGATGCCGTCTGGAGTATGTAGATCTGGCCTGGCTAGATTGTCATACTTAACAAACATTAATGAATGATTTCCTGCACAGAGTCAAACGGGGCTAAAGGGATGCGTCTTTCATCTTATCGCTGCGCAAATGAGCATTTTCCCATATTCTCCTCGCTTTACCATCAGCGATGGGAGAAATGTATTGAATAGATCTTTCTGCAGCCGAAGATCCCGATTAGCAAGGAAGCGGCACAAAGAAGAGCGTAATTAATTCTACTGCGCACTGTTTACTGGCTCGCGTCGTAAGGCCGCCCGAATTCAAAGGATTTGTTCAGAAGTGGCACCTTGCTACGGGCTAAAATGACTCATAATTATTCAAGTCTTTCTCCGCTGTGATACCATCAGACCAGAATGGAATCTCAATGCTGTCATTAAGATCAATTAATTCATATTGAACATGTTTATTCTGCAGCTTTCTTGAGATTTCTTTTTGTTAGCAAAGCCAACATTCGCTATTGGTTTGAAGAGTTCACAACCGCAAAAAAGGCAGACCAACTCAACTGCTCCCAAAAGAAACATTTACAAGAATGGAAAAAAAACACGGAAGCAAGGTCGAATTTCACAATTTCTGTAAAACTACAAAAAAAATATAACACCAGCATTCTCACAATTATAGCAGCGAGTGTGACAGCGGCTTGTAAATTTCAGTTTGAAACTTGTTCACAAGCGCAGCGCCCATAAATGTGAAATTGACCGTGAAAAGGAAGTTGTTTGGAGGGGGGCTGCTTCAATTGTCAAGGAGACAACAAGGTTGTCTCTCTGGACTATCAGGGGTGCCTTTTTTCTCTTTATTTCCCTCCGTCTTCTATTTCAAATAAGGAGGCCCATCTCTTCCGACAGGCCTCAGGTTTCATGTTTATTCACGTTTGTGCGCTAGACTCACTCTATTCATCGGCAGGGACTTCATTTCACAGTGCGCTCTGCTGTTTCGAAACCATTTCGTATGAAGCCATTGACGGAAGCATCTCAATCATTTCATGGTACATGAGTGCGCAACGATGCCACTGAAGCCGAGACCCTCTCCAAACAGTTTAGGGTCGGTGCAAAGAGGAACCCTTCTGCTGTTTCAGGGTATTTGGTTCCACAGAGGCTGCTGGGAATTGGAATGAGTGATGTGCAAAGAGTCGACGCTTCAAAAAGATTTACTGATCATAATGCATGATGGTTCTTGTGAGCGCTTACTGTTATAAACCAAACAGTTTTTTTTTTTTTGTGGTGTGTGTGGTTTTTCACAACGTTATGAATGATGTCATCAGAGCGTATCGGTGAACAGATATTGGTGTTGGACATTGAACGTTCAAGCTACAGTGTGCTGAAGAGCCATAGATATTGTAAGTACATGTATTCAATTAAATAAAGATTAAAAATACAGAATTATTTTCCTTAAGTAACAGTTCTTGAATATAGCAAGGCAACCAGACACACAGGACGGCGCAACAAGTGCAATCCGATTACTGAACAAATGACTCTTATGAGCCACTTCTTTACAGTGAATCAAATACTTATGAATAAGAATCAATTCTATAACAGTTTGATTTTAAAAATACAGAAATGAATGTATAACGTGTAATACGCTGCTAATGCAGAAGGAACATCGATTACTGAACAAATGACTCTTATGAGCCACTTCTTTATAGCGAATTAAACACATACAGTAAGAATAAGCACCAGTTCTTATCCAGTTAGATTAAATAAAATAAATACATTAACATATTTTTATGATGTAATGCTGCTTGAATGTGCAATACACTGCTAATGTAGAAGGAACATTGTGAAACATACAGTACAGCGCAAAAAGTGTAATCCGATTACTAAACAAATGACTCTTATGAATCACTTCTTCATAGTGAATCAAATACTTATGAATAAGAACCAATTCTTATACAGTTTAAAAAATTAAAATACAGAAATGAACATTTTCATTATGAAATGGTTCTTGAATGTGTAATAAGCTGCTAATGCAGAAGGAACACCGTAGAAACACACGGAACAGATTCCTGAACAAATTTAAGTGAATTTTAAGTGAATCAAGTATTTGTGAATAAAAGGCAGTTCTTATCTGGTTCAATTAAAAAAAAAAATCTAAATACTTTCATTACATGCCTGTTCTTGCCGTAGAAACACACAGTGTGACCAGTGTTATCCAATTCCAAGTGAATGATTCTTATGAACCGATTCTTTTTAGTGAATCAATGATTACAAATCAGTTGAAGCGTCAACAGACTTGTGAGGGCTTTTACGTTTTTTTTTTTTTTTTAATTCCTCAAAAGAATCATTGATGGAACCTTTAAAGAATCCTAAACGTTAAAAATAATACCTTATGGTTCCCATCCCTTTTTGTATGAGCTGAAGATGTCTGGATCTTCAGCCCATATGACTAGGAATGGGAATCGAAAGGCATTTACCAATTTTGATTTCTCTTAACAATTCTAGTTAATTCCATTTCGAACCGTGAGCTGTAAGGTGCAACGGATTCAGACTCAAGCAGATGGGTGAGACTTTGCTGGCGTCCAACCGCCTGACCTCTGTGAATTTAAGCTTCTTTGCTCCTTCACCGTCGTCCGATCAAAGTTAATAAGGGCTTGGTGAGTTAATGAAGACGGGCGATTCCTCTTTTTGTTCAGACAGCTTTTTAATACCTATTATAGGATGAAACTTTTAATGGAGGTTTTAGGTTCTCCTGACAAGCTAGTTGTCGGCAAATGCTGACAAAGATACACGACCACTGAACTACGAGCCAGCCATGGAGTAACCGCCTGCCAGCGAGGAACTTCACACAGGAGACCTTATTCTCCAGAACAGATAAAGGCCCAGGGATGAGTGACTGCTTTTTAAAGCTCCAACGTTTGACTCCACTCGGGCTAATTACAGCCCGCCATCTCATTTGAGAGGGTTTACTTAATCAAGAGAACCCTCTCTGCCGTCCTATAGCTGAGGAATAACACACATAAACCGTTTAATGCCACCAGGATTGCGTTCGCCTTCAATTCATAGCACTTCTGCGTAAGTGGAGTGAATTTAAGCCACTCAGACGCTGGGCTAAATGCGCTTTAAAGAGATCTAATTGAGCAGAGGATCAGGGGGAAATGAATACACCTGATGAGCTTGTACTGTGCGTTAACGGGAAGAGAATGGGAACTTGTCCGAAGAATTCGAGGACATGGAAGACTTACTGTAGAGCCGAATTGCAGCTGATAGGGAGCTTGAGAAATCTGACGCAAACCCCTCGCGTATGACGACGGGAAGATTACTAAAGCATCTCGGAAGTTAAAGAGTTGAAAGTTTGGACCACTGTTGGACTTCGTTTTAGCAAAGCCATCAAAAAAGTTCAAAGGAATCTTAAGAGAGGAGATTTACTAAAACTCGGTGGTGCTTGAGACAAAAGAGGCCATCGAATGGCTTTGACACAAGCGCATACTCAAAAACTGCCTTGGTCCGAGACTTACAAAAGTATATTGTGATGTTACCACGGTACTTAAATGTTTACCATGGGACTGATGGCGTTTCCAGAGTACTATGAAGTACTTAAAAGTATACCATGTCCAAAAAATAAAAATTAGCACTTTTCGTATTTTTAGTATGCAGAAATTAAAAAATAAACAATTAATAAAGATAAAAATAAAATCAAAAATATACAGTAAATAAACAAATAAAATGAAAAAAAAAAAAAATCAAAAATAAATATTATCATGGTACTAAAACAAAAATGATAAGAAAGTTTGCAACCCCTGTCAAAACCTACAAATAATTTTGGTAATTTAAGGGCTCATTTGAATTCTTTTATTGAATCTTTAGATTCACCAAAGCTGTTCTTTCATGAATCCCACCAGTTTAATGAAAACCACATTTATATAGACATCTACTATACATGACGTCTTTACATTTTTCCTAATTAATTTCTAAATGGAAGAAACAACCTTGGGATCTTTTAGTAATAGTACATGAATTTAGCATCTCAATACTGTATTTTATCCCTTGAGAATCTGAATTAAAGCTCCACAAACAAAACAAAGTAAAACTGTATTCATCAGCAGGCCTTCTCCAAGCACATTCAATCCAGCAGCGGGAAACAAAAGCACATATGAAGATTTTCATTTGACCCTGAAACAAAATATTGCCAAACTGCCATTAGTTCTAAGGTTCACACATGTCACGCCTGTTACACCTTTACGGGTAGAACAAAAGGAAAACCATTAAAACGGAGCCCACCTTGTACAAGACATAAAAAGATTCTGCTCCTCAAAGACAAACCTTGTATGAAATCCCTCTGGGCAACGTGGGTTTTAAAAGAAACGTAATTTAAAAACATTTCTGTTTGAGGCAGAGGGACATTCAAAGCACAAACTCTCAATGAACAGTAAAGGCAGAATTGGGAACCCAGAGAAGGGTTTCTTGAGGGGTGTGTGCTGGCGGTCCAGACATACTCGCAACTTTGAACTAAAACGCACTGTAAATCAGTCAGGTGTGACCAATACATAAAAGCAATAGAAAGATCATAGAAAAGGCAAAAACTGAATGAACTGGCACGAGACAGACATCAGGCCCAAAACACCCAGAAAACACAGATGCAAATGCTTAAGCAACACATTTCAAGCGTGCTGTAATCATGTGCTATTAAACCAAATGCTAACTATCAACATGTTGACACTTTAACTAAAGGTTAACCTACTTGTTCTGCAAGATTCCCCTTTAAACTGTTTCTACATCAAGGCAGAAATTGAGCTGAAAAATAAATCTGACTTTAACAAAAACTGGTACATTTCAGAGAGTGTGTACACTGTTCAAAAGTTTCAAGTCTCATCAAGGCTGCGTTTACTTGATTAAACCTACAGTAAAAACAGTAATACTGTGAAATATTATTACAATTTAATATAACTGTTTTGTTTTTTTAATAAAGATGTAATTAATTGCTGTGATGCAAAGCTAAATTTTCAGCAACATTACTCCAGACTTCAGTGTCACATGATCCTTCAGAAATCATTCTAATATGCTGCTTTGCTACATTTTTAAGTATTACGCTGAAAATAGTTCAGCTTATTAATTTTTGTGGAAACTGTGATACATTCTTTTTCAGGATTCTTTGATGAATACAAAGTTCAGAACATCATTTGTTTAAATATAAATATTTTGTAACATTATAAAAATGTAATTTCTGATAATTTTAATGCATCTTTGTTGAATAATACTACATTCTACATAAAAATACTTAGACATTTGGCTTCCACATTATATAAGGTGTACTTACATTTAAATTAATCATTTGGTACAATACACTTATTGTGTACATACATGTGTTTACATTGTACTTGTATTTAAAAAAAATACCTATATGTAACCTTACACTGTTGACCCATCCCTTACACCTACCCAGACCACCAAACCTGTGCCTAACGTTACCTGTATCCCACCTCAATAGCAGCAAATGTGTTTTTCAATACAATATGAACACAATAAGTACATTGTACTTGTTTGATGCAAGTACATAGTAGTTAAGGCCATAAAGTGTGACCGACATTTGAATGGTAGTTCAAGTCTGAATTATCTCATCATTTGAACACCATAAAAGAAGTCCTGAAAATTGACCCCTCCAACCACAACTGTAAAGTCTCAAGACACATCATATCATGTTTAACATCAATACTGATCATGAGACAGACAGGAACCAACGAGTATGCCTTTAGAAGACTTGAAATATAGCATATAAGTCCTATAGACAACTTTTATGCTTTCTTCTATTCTTTTTGTACCCATCCTTTTTTGTAGTATGAAAAAGAGCAGTGTCAACATTCTGCTAAACATCTCATTATTTGTATTGTATGTATAAAAGGCATTCAGGTTTGGAACAACATAAAGGTGAGCTAATGACGACAGAATGTTTATTTTTGGATGCCTTTAAGCGATAAAAGCTCAAGTATATTTCATTCCCCATGGTAAATCCTGGCTAGAACATGACTAAAGGTTAGCCAGCGCACTAGTTGCCATTGCCTAGATCAAACTCTTGTTCTCAGGTACATAGTGAGAATCGGATATCAAAGGGAGCCTATCCAAACTTGGACGCAGAGGTTGCTGGAGATTTTCCCACACCTCTACGATCCCAGCCAAAACAGTATGTGTTCAAGCTTTGATTTAAAACTGCCATCAAACCGGTGATCAGAGACGCCTCAGAGTCAGACTTCAGCTGGGAATCAATTAGCAAAACTGAATTTCTTCAAATATTACAATTCATTTCACTAAGATATGCAGTGATGTATATCTAAATAATTCCTTGGTTCATACATCATCTACATGAGAGGTTGTGCTATATATGGTAGAAGTAGAAGCGTCAGGAATATCTGACCTTTGCCGCAGAAGTACTCCATGTCCTCACAGGTGAGGTTGTCTGGCTCAAAGTCAGCAGGAAAGTTTTCCTCCACTGAAAACTCCTCTTTAGCAGTGAGTTCATTTGCGTCTGATATGCACTCCTCCTCTTCCTCCTCCAGACCTCCATCTAGTGGACCTACACACAGAACACAGCACAACCAGACTGTTAAAGTGAGGCGCTGCCAGGCAGGAATACTTACACTCGTATAGCACGTGTCAGGAACTTTCAACCACATTTTGATCCAGAACAGCATGTATCCTTTGTGGAGAAGGCAACCCCATAATTACGTTCAGCATGCGCACGCTTGTCTATTGAACGTAAACAACGCAGATTATGTTGATTAAGTTCTGGGGTACTCTCCAAAATGGCTGCCGACGGTAACTCTGGGAGAAGAATTGTCGAATAAATTGTTATTATTGTTTTCTTTGCGCACAAAAAGCATTCTCGTAGCTTCGTAAAATTATGGTTGAACCACTGTGTCACATGGATTATTTTAACGATGTCCTTGCTACGTTTCTGGACCTGGGCATTGCATTGTTGTCTATGGAGGGTCAGAGAGCTCTCAGATTTGATCAAAATATCTTAATTTGTGTTTCGAAGATGAACGAAGGTCTTACGGGTTTGTAACGACATGAGGGTGAGTAATTATAATGACAGAATTTTCATTGTTGGGTGAACTAACCCTTTAGGCACTATTCCTTTGACACAAACAGTATAAATCCAAGTCACTGCTGAGGTTCTACTTAGTTAGGATTCTTACTAGAAAGGCAGCTTACTAGGTTTTGAAACAAAGCCACAGAATGTCGCTATACAAAACTGCTAATTTTTCCACATCAACAACGCCTATATGCGGAAGATGAAAAAGTACCACGCTACTAAAAGTAGTTTTCCACAATGCAATACACTCAATTTGACCTGCTAACTGAACTGAAAGCAATACTGTATTTTATTAGACTAATTATTTGATCAGGCCACTAAATGACGACTTTTTTTTTTTTTTTCTTCTTCACAAAACTGTAATGAAATGCAAAATAATCATAATTATTTCCTAGATGACAACTGGCTGGCATTCCCTGAATCGCAAATGCAACAATGTAGCAGCATTGTTGCACACTGAATACTGTTTCCTATAATATTTTTTGTGAAATAGTAGGCAGCATACAGTACATACTGCACCGTATGCTGTACACTAGTATTCATAACATAATCTCTCGTCAGGAAAGTGTTTCCTATGGCCCACTTGACTGAGTATCCTCATGACCGCTGCTGCACGTGTGGAGCGCTGCCGCTTCTCAGCCGATGTCAAACCTGTGAAACCCTCTTCATCTGCCAGAAAAGTTCCTTTCGCACGACCTACTGACTTTTAACACCGGCGTCAGCAGGAGCGGAGGACAGAAAATGCCTTTATTAATTTGTCCGCCTTATCACAGGATACAATGTTGATTTTCCATTTACATTTCATGCCTCCAGGTAATACACCAGTGCAATCTTAAAGGAGACATTTTTTCCCATTGATTAATTTTTTTTCTCTGCTCCGTGCAATGTTATTTCTTTAAATCTAAATGATTTCTTGACTTTAGCTTGTAGCTGTAGCTTTTTTTTTTTTTGTGGGGGTATTTGCATATTATGATTTTGCTACAATCAAGGGAATTGGTGGAATTGCTTCCACCTAAAATTGCAGAGGGGGAAAAAAAAGGGTCAGACTGCATTTGAAATGTTTTTTTCTCTGCAACTCCACCCTAAAAATGTAAAATAAATATGTATTTAATACTCAGTGCATTTAGCACCAATACTTTTTTTGTATGCACTTCCTTTCAAAGGTTTTTTTTTTTTTATTTGAAAAAGAACATTCAACATATTCAACAAGGTTGCATTAAATAGATCAAATGTTACAGTAAATAAATTTATTATGTTACAAAAGATTTCAAACCTTTTGAACTATCTATTTAAAGAATTGTGAAAAATGCCATCAGAAGAATAAATTACATTTTTGACTTTCCAAAATATATAAAAAAATAGCTAATCGATCATACTTTTTTCAAAAATACATTATAATAATACCTAGCAATGCAACTACCCAGAACAACATAGCAACTGTAAAGCAACATGCTAACAACCACTCAGAACATCTTGGCAGCCACACTTTTGCAACCATTCAAAATGCCAAAAAAAAAAAAAAAAAAAAAAAATCAGGAAATGTAAAAAAATGTAGCTTACTGACATTCAGTTTCTATATCAAACCATCATAATAAGCACAAATGACCTTTTGCACGTCAAAATTCCCATATATTCTCAAGTTAGGGAAGTTGACATCCTAAGTACACCACTTAACGTGTCATTTTGTTCATTTGTAACAGTCGAGTCGCTCACTTTAATAAAGCAATAAATTCCGTGAAGAGTCCTTTCTTCCTGCACAGAGCACCGTCGAGCACTGCCTGATCTTCCCAAACGGCCGTCTCTGTTCATTAAGACTTCTAAATGACTCCTTTATAGTGTGCTACATCTGCAGGACTCATGCTACATGAAAAGAATTAGCGCACAGATCTCTAATAGACACTGTGTGAAGCGCTGGAGAGCCGGCGTTTAAATTAGGCTACAGTTTTATGATCTAATCGCACCCGGGCCTTTCACCGGCTCACGGAGGGAAGCGGCGCCTTGCATTCTCTCAATACATCTCAATATGCTAAAAGCAGATGGGCAGAGAGATATCATCCACTCTGAACCGCTGAGGCCTGACACTTCTCTCTGAGAAGATGAGGAGCGACTGGGAGAAGGCTTTCTGAAAACACTATTCAAACAAAAGCTGAGGGGGAGGTGTCCTGAAAAACCATCACCCACAGCTTTAAATGTCTTTAAATGACTCTAGAAATACAAAAAAAAAAAAAAGTGTAAATATGATATATTACCATTCACAAGTTTGGAATTGGTAAGATTTTTTGAATGTTTTTGAAAGAAGTATTTTATGCTCACCAAGGCTGCATTTATTTGAATGAAAATGCAGTAAAAGCAGCAATACTGTGAAATGTTACTACAACTTAAAATATCTGTTTTCTATGCAAAGTTGAATTTTCAGCATCATTACATGATCCTTCAGAAATCATTCTAATATGCCGATTTGTTGCTGAATAAACATTTCTTCTTATTATCGATGTTGAAAACCATTGTGATGCTTCATATTTTTGTGTAAACTGTGATAGATTTTCTTTTCTTTGATGAACAGAAAATTCAAAAGAACGGCATTTTTTAAAATAGATATCTTTTGTAACATTATAAATGTCTTTACTGTCATTCTTGCTGAATAAAAGTATCAATTTCTTTATTTCAGTTCAGTACTAACTAACTTCAAATTATAACGGTAATTGGTTATAAATCAGATAGAATATTTAACAAAAGTAAATTTGCAGTCATTGTATGGGACAATTTAATTACAATTAAAAGCTCAACAAATGTGAAAATCTATTTTTTACGCAGCTCCGCATGTATTTTGCTGCATTTGTCATTAAAATGAATTACCAGACCTGCAGTTACAGATTGTTTTTTAATGCAATAATGAGAAAAAAAATGATGATTCATCACTAATGAGTGACATTAAATTAAAATACTGTTATCTCAATTTAGTATTATTGCATGGTATGAGAAACTGGAATGGTATGCTAGTATCTATCCAAGCCTTCAGGTAATGCCCTGGTTTCATCACAAATATCAAAAAATGTGATTTACTTTGTCTGAATCAAAGCTGATTACATAAGGATACATCAGTATAAGTCATGTTTAACGGGAAGATCTCAGAGAAATATAAGTTTTAGGGTACGGTATGATTACCATTCACAAGAAAGACATTTAACAGATTCATGAAATGTGTCACAACACTTCTTGCATCGAAGTCATGTTTTAAAAGGCTACTTCACTGACCTGCTTCGATTACCAAAGTTCAAGCCCTTTGCACATGTTTGGCTTATTATACTGCATTCATTGCATGAAGAGACCTGAAATAATTTCAGAGACCGCAAACGATAAGAATAATGACTTTCTAAACGACTAGGCCCGCACTCCTAGCTCATTTTCTGATAGTGCTGTAGCCCGCTATATTTAGTTGTGTACTGTTTAAAAGTCTGTCACAATCAATCTCCTGACGGCTGAACGCTGGCTGCAGTTTGCAGATGCTCGGAGGGGCCAAATGCGCCGGACGCCGCCCTCTGACACCATCAGAGAATCGCTTGAACCCAAGAGAGAAAAATCAATGAGACCAGATATATTACGAGATAGAGCGAGACTCTCGTTAGATGAAGATTCTTTGAAAATGAAAGTCATGTGAAAACCGCAGGCTTTGTGATCCATTTTACACAAAACGCTTTTTGATGGTCTATTGACGAACTGCAGCTTTTCAGCTAGCAGTGGAAAATTGATCTGTGTTGTTAAGCTAACAGAAATTTGTCTCTGTTAGTCATATGCTGACAGAATTGTTGGATGTATGCATAAAAGCACAAATACTACAGTGAATTAAATGCACTGCATAGGCAAAACATTTGAAGAAGTACTGTTTATGAATGCAACCTATTTAGTGCAACCTATTCAAGCCATAGCAAGCTCAAACATGACAATTCTGTCATCAGTTATTCACCCTCATCTCAGGGACTTAATACAGGGAAATATTGGGCTTAAGGTCATATGGTCTACTTTTGTGATCCTTTTTTGAGCTTGAAAGTCCCTGGTCACCATTCACTTTCACCGTATGAAAAAGAGCTCCTTTAACATTCTTCTAAACATTTGCTTTTGTGTTCAATGGAAGAAATTTTGACAATATTTTCATTTTTCGGTGAACTGTAAGACAGGGTTTCCCAAACTAGGGATTCAATAAAAAAATTATTGAATCTTTGGTGATTTTTATTTTTATTTTTTGCCATTTGTGTGTTTTTTTGTTGAGTATCATACTTGATACATCAGGCTTTATAGGAGAATATGGAACTGAATATACTTAAGAAGGAAAAATAAATATCAGGTCACTCGATATCTTGTACTGTATATCTAAAACATTTATTGCAATGCAATACAATAATTACTGAGAGAAATAAACATTCCTCAAAAGAGTAATGTATCATATTTGATATGACTGACATTTAAACATTATTTTTCTAAAAAAATGACATGTGGATTGGATAATCAAACGTAAGCTGATTCTGTAAGTGTTCATCTTGAAATATTACCAATAACATAGAAGTTATTCTTACGTTGACTTTATAAAAATTTGTGGATATTTCAAAAAAGACCACACTTGAAGGTGGACATTTTTACAATTATAGTAAAAGGCCTTTTACTTACTAAAACAAATCTAAACTATAAAGCTCATGACAGAAGGCATCTATCAGATTGCATACAACAGTTTTTTCAGCAAAGTTTTGATAATATAGAGCCCTTAGAAATATGGGTTAACTTAAAATCTTAGGGGTACTTCAAGTAAATATATTAGGTCCAAGGTATTCGGCTGACAAAAAAAGTTTGGGAATCCCTGCTTTAAGAAATCATAATAAAACTCCACAACTCGAGCTGCAGCAGTGCATACAAATATAGCACAGCGCTACCTCACATTCACATGATCCTCTGTTCACCCAGCGACCCCTGCGAGATAAACATCAGCCCAGAGATGCAAAGATACGTCTGCTCGCTGTCTCTAAACAAGACACGTGCTGGAAATATGCGCAAGGGAAGCCACGAATCAAAAAGTCATTGCTAAATTGATCATTCACAACGTGTCACCGCACTTCAAATCTAAACTCTGGCTAACCCTGACGAGCCTTAACAAGTAAGAGGAGAAAAATGAAATTATTTTGAAATTGAATTCTAAACTTCAAAACAAACGGGTCGGTGTTGAGGATTGGCCGGCGGAGGGGCCGCGTGCGCGCGTTTGGAGGCGGGCCGGGGCTCGTCTGGGGCCTCTGATGGTGATAGCACACTTTATCAGCGGGAGCCACAGTGTGGAGTCCCATCACAGTCTGGGTCTTCTCTATGGCTCCTAATTAGGGTAGAGGTAATTGAATCGCATAGAACAAAGCAGCAGATCTCTACAAGCATGGAAATCATTCTGCTCGCACCTACAGCAGTCGTTTTTTCATCTGGCTGCGCCATTGAAAACGGGACCGAGCTTGGCCCGAGGATAAAACACACAGCGAGCACCTGAGACCCAACACGAATACATAATGCCGCGTGAAGGCCTATAGGGACGTCCAGACCGGCCCAAACCCTGCCAGACTTGGATGGAAACCTGCCTTTTGTGGGCCAAAGACAGATTCTGGTGTGGTGTTGGGACATTCTGGTTTGAACACACACACACACACACACACGTCTCAGCGCAACTCTTCTGAAGCTGCTAAATTGTTCGGTTAACCTCCATTAGATTCACACATGCAGGATTTGCATCATATTTTGATTGAACTATACTGAAAAACAGCTGGTAGAACATCTTTACCAAAACATATAGAGAGTGAACTAATATAACCACAGAGTGTTTTTATCCTAGACATCAATGAGATTAAATGGAGAACAAATGTACACCAAAAAGAGAATATTTCTCCTGAAAAAAGTGATCTGACATCTTTAGAGTTTGAGAAGAGATCTTAACAATGTCTCAAACTGTGCTCAGATTTATCAAGATACCACAGAGATCTCAAAATACACTCAGATAATTTCCTATTAAATTATTCCAAGACCAAAATAAGTGTATTGTGCTATGGGCATTAATTTTATAGTCCTACTTCTCTTACACATTTTTTAGCCTATTTGTATTTCTCTTCAAAAATGTAAGGAGAAACATATGAGACAAAGTTGATACTGGAATGAAGTATAACTTTAAATGCATTGAAATGCAACCTTAAAGAATCAGGGTTCATAAAGCTTTTGACCATAAAACCTCAAAATTACAGTTCTCTTTATTTATGGAAATTGCACTCAGAAAGATAATATTTCTGAGAATAATTGGTTTTATGATATTTAGAATATATAATATTTATATATTTTAAAAAGTCTCTTTTTTTCCTGAATGTTTAACATTTTTGGATTTCACAAAAACATTGTGGAAATGAATATAATCTTAAAAATCATGCAAATCCCAATTTTTCTAAATTTGCATGCCCATAGAATCCTTTTCCTTGAGTAAAAAATATTTTTATACATAAAATCAGTATATATAGTGTTTTTCAAAGCTAAACATCTGAATATATGCATGGTTATTGAGGCCAAAACATCTGGTTATATCTTAATTAGGTCATGTTATCTGGGTTGCATGTTTAATGTGTTTAAACTCACAGATCCATGATTAAAAGATTCAATTACTATAGCAGCTAAAGTCCATAAAGATCAAATCAGAACAGAGTGTTTCATAATCACTGTGAAAAATCACACATGTACATGCTAACAAACAGCAAAGCCTCTCTGAGCTGTTGAGTTTGCAGAGTTACTGGATTGTGTGCATATGAAAGTGAGACATCCTGTGTTCAGCATCTAGTAGACCGGAATTGGAGTGGCATAAAAACAGGACTGGCATTTGACAAGGCCATTAAAATGCTGGAGGCGTTTCTGAGCGAGCTGATGGGCTTCAACAGATGCCAGAATCTCAGAGCCTCTACTTTTCTCTCTCTCTCTTTGCACCCAACTGGCAGTGCCACACGCCTATTAAAGGCTGAGGGTCGTCCTCCAAATGTTCAACACCAATCACAGAGACCCTGCTCTCTGAAGCTCAGGTGTGAGTTCTCATTAGCTCCTGTGCTCTGTCCCAATTTGGACTGGGCCGTCTTTCAGAAACACTCTCTCCGATTGCTCCACATCAACTCCAGTGAGTTCCAGTGAAAGACATTTACAAGTGAACGGCCTTCTGCACTGGATTTCTGAGCCTGAGGCGAGGTCACACTACACTTTAATCACGCAAAATCACTTCAGCCTCGCAACAAATGAGGGCGAACAGAATGTTGCACTTTTAATCTTCTGTTTTTAAGATAAAATGCATTATGAATAACTAATAACAGCAGAATCAAGATGTTTAAAATTGACACATTTTACTTTTTAAATGAACATTTCTAGTCTTATTGCAAACTATTTATTGGTGGATAATATTCTAAGTAAAAGAAATGTTTGGCTTTGTAATCTTTGTCTTCCTTCATATATACGCAACAATTTTCCTCTGACTTTTCAGTCCCTCCTCTCCAACCAGTTGGCTCAATTGTTGTATGTAACACTAATTTTTCACAATCCAAATCAATTTTCGATGGATAAAAGCAAGTTCTCTCCCATTTTTCCTGAATACCTTCAAAATATACCACATTATGGTATATATTAGGTTGTGAAGAAAATACACCAGAAAAAATTAGATGTAAATGGCACTATAAATACTGTATACTATATCATTCAAATATCTTTCGCTATAAGAATTTGAAATCGGATTTTTAAAAGTTTTGCAGTTCAAAATTCTGGTCCATATAACTGTAACATTAACATTTTCTCTTTCATTGTGAAAATACATGTTGTTATTGTTGTCTCGTGCCTGCTTACAGTCTCAAAAATAAAGGTACAAAAGCTATCACTGGGGCGGTACCTTTTCAAAAGGTACACTTTTGTACCTATTAGGTTCAAATATGTACACTTTAAGTACTAATATGTACCTTTAAGGTACCAAAATGGACCCTTTAGGTACAAACATGTACCTTTTGAAAAGGTACCGCCCCAGTGACAGCTTTTGTACCTTTATTTCTGAGAGTGCAGGACATAATTTCTGTCACCATCCAAAAGCTGATGTCTTCTGAGAATGAACGCTCTAGAGCTCTCAGTGCTTTAGTTTTAAATCAAGACCATTTTATATCAAGGAAATAAATGAGGCGCTTTCAGAAGAAAGTGATTGGAGTCTTAAATACTTGGAGATAAAACAATGTTTCTCCATCAAGGAACAATTTCTGAAACGGATATACCCGCGATTCCAATTTCACTCCAGCAAGAAAGAGGCGGCAGTTTTTTTAAGCAATAAATTCCTCATTAATTCAATTCTAATTTGCCTCTGGTTCCTATTTCTATTATTGATAGTTCCACTTCTTAATACCCCAGATAAAAATAATAATACAAAAAAAAAAAAAAAAATTCGCTGCTCTAACTCTAAGGAGACAGAATCCACGATAAGATCTAAATATTACTCATGCCAAAGAGAAGTGTGAAGTCTGATGAACATTTCAAAAGAACAATTATTTATGGATCAGCTAAATCTTTTCCACTTTTTAATTAAAAGTAAAGAAAATAGAAGCTAATTATCCTGTAAAGATTAGCTGGTGGGCATCTTTCTGTAAATTAGTTCTAATTAAAAGGAAATTGTCAAATGACATTCAAAGTGCTGTCCTTTAAAACAGACAGAGGGCGGGATTTTTTTCTTGCCGGCTCTTAAGTCTTGATGTGGTCGTGTGAAGCTTACGGAGAGAGATTAAAATTCCGTCAGAAGCCGAGGCAGAAGGGCCCGTTTTGCCTCCTGAAGACGCTCTGCACTGGGGAACAAGGCCTCTATTGGGCGGAGTCCTCCTGGAACATTATTTGATCTCACTGATGGTCTAACTGTTTAACGTGTGGGTCAAGTGTGAGACAATTTCTACTTCTATGATAACACACCGGAGGAACATCTCAGTGAATTCATCTGGGCTGCTCTGTTTCTAACCTAGAAAGAAATTTTATTGCCCAGAGGTTGCACTTTCATTAAAGTATCAACTTTGACTCGCCCAAAAATGAAAATTCTGTCATTAACTAGTAATTACTCGCCCTCATTTTGTTCCAAACCTGTAAGACCTTCGTTCATCTTCGGAACATAAATTAAGAAATTTCTGATGAAATCTGAGAGCTCTCTGATCCTCCATAGACAGCAAGGATACGATACAGAAATGTAGCAAGGACATCGGTAAAATAGTCATCAGGGGTTTAACCATAATTGTACGAAGCTACGAGAACACTTTTTGTGCACAATGATAACAATTTATTCAACAATTCTTCTCCCCGAGTTACCGTCTTCCACCATTTTGGAGAGTACCCCAGAACGTAATCAACTTAATCAGCATTGTTTACGTTCAGTAGAAAGCGCGCGCAAGCTGAACGTAAACAACGCTGATTACGTTGACTATGATCTGTGGTACTCTCCAAAATTGTGGAAGACGGTAACTCGGGGAGAAGAACTGCTGAATAAATTACGTTATTATTTTTTTCTTTGCGCACAAAAAGTATTCTCGTAGCTTCGTAAAATTCCAGTGGAACCCCTGATGTCACATGGACTATTTTACCGATGTCCTTGCTACGTTTCTCTGTCTTGATCGTGATAATATCATTGTTGTCTATGGAGGGTCAGAGAGCTCTCAGATTCCATTAAAAATATCTTCATTTGGGTTCCGAAGTCTTACGGGTTTGGAACGACATGAGGGTGATTAATTAATGACAGAATTTTCATATCTGGGTGAACTAACCCTTTGAGAAGTATATGAATTTTTTAATATTAACTATATGACTTACAGTTAACCCAAAAATAAAAAATTCTGTAATCATTTACTCACTTTTTGGACTATAGCACTCTTCAAAATATCTTCTTTTGTGTTCCACAGTTGAAAGAAAGTCAAGTTAAGTAATTTTATTTATTTTTTATTTTTTGGGAGAACTGTACTGTTAACAATATGTCAAAACTTTGCTGTTTGTTTGAGGACACCAATCTGTCCAGGGGCATGGGTTTGGGGCGGACTACTTTTTTTCAGACCGATGGAAGATGACCCTGGAAAATTAAAAATAGGCACAAATGAGGTAACTGCTGATGTACCGAAAGCATATGGAGTAATAAAATAATTGTATAGCTCAGATAATCTGAGAAATCTTCAAGTTCAGTTGGAGACACTGTTGAGAGTCTCAAGGAAACTTATGAGATTACTGGGGGTTCTTTCTCTCAGGACAAAAGCCTGAGAAGCAGCGAATGTCTCCATTTAATTTTTTCCAGGAGAAACAACTGTGATATTAAAGCCATTTCATCTGTGATGTTTCTTTCCTATGGGTAGACACTTACGCGAGCTGCTTGCCGAAGATGAAGTCTCAGGTTTCGTGTTGATTTCATCATGTATCAGAGACGCTCCTGCAGTGTCACAGTCAAATGTTTCTCAAATAGCGGAACCAGGGGCCCTTGGAGGCCTCACCTACTGTCTTCACAGCGTCTCCAGAGGGTATTTACACTCAGCTTTTATAGAGCAGCACCAGTGTCACTTCTAATGATCCTGACGGTGAGACTTGCGGGGAGACGCTTCTTCCTGTATTACAATGTTACTCATTTAATGTCGTCAGAGAGTTAGGAACGCATCGGCTCTGTCCCAAAACCTAGTGAGCTGTCTGGCTTTCTACTGCTGCTGGCTTCTAAGGCAGCATCATGACTGTCATGGAATCTCATAAGTGACCAATTTATAACACTTGGTAACTTTTCTTAAAGCCTTTATGTATAATGCATTATAAAAGTAGTTGTAATGTATTAATTATACCTTGTAATGCACCTTATAATGCACTGTAGAATCTCATGAATAATTGTAACTACAGTTAATACATTATAACACTTATCAATTCATTGTTAGAGATTGTTATAGAATCATTTACGACAAGATATAATGTATTAAAATGCAGAGTTTGAATAATTATAATGCATTATACCCTTTAATAACCCTTTATAATACATTATACATCAAGGCTTTAAGTAAAGTGTTACCAAATATCTAAACAGGCAGCAAAAATTAAATCAAGATACATTTACTTCCTTTCTGAACAATTTGAACAAGATAAAATATTTTAAATAGATATATCTAAAACAAATATAGGAAGAAAACATTTATTTGCTTATCTTTTGTGTATAATGCCTTAAAATGCAGTCTATATAGGCTGCATAAGGTTTTAGAAAAGCTCCATAATAGCGCAATAAGTGCCATACATGTGTGATGTGTAATAACCACAGAAAATAGAGTCATTGTTTAACCGTGAATAATTACATCACTCTTCTAAATGACAGCACATGGTTTATCACAGAGTACAAAACTCTGATATATACTGTAGAAATATAATTCTAAAATAATACAAAAGTACATCTGGGCTGCATGTTACAGTATAAACACTACCTACCTACCTACCTATCGCACACTGACATACATACATATAGATATATATATATATATATATATATATATATATATATATATATATGTGTGTGTGTGTGTGTGTGTGTGTGTGTGTGTGTGTGTATATGTCAGTGTGCAATATTCAATAAAACAGAATCTTTAGTGAACAATAGGGTAGCAGGCCATCTGGACCCGGACCTACATATCTAGCTTCTATTTCAACTGGCGCAGCTTTTGTAGTCTTTATGGTAGTGGACTCCGGTCCGAATTCGTGAAGTCTTTTGACATAATGAAATAAATACCAAACGCTAATTTCTAGTAAATCAAATTTATATCTAGCAGATCAAGGTCATCTCTAGAACCGTTTGGGTGCAGTCGTGTGAGCAGTGATGAGAGCAGAGAGCGCCTGCTGTGCGCAGACAGATGAAACTTTCAGTGGGTGAAAAACAATGGCATTTTCAAAAATTTGGAAAGTTGACGGGTCGTTAAAAATCTTAAATGTTACAAGAAAGTCTTAATTATGATTTCAGGAGGTCTTAAATGTGGGGACTGAAAGACAAGAATTGCGATTAAACTTAAAAAAGGCTATTCATTGAATAAATATGAGCGCTGCATGTTTCAAAGTCATCTGTTTCGCTGCTTTGTGGAGTCTGTCTCTTGGGCTTTGTGTACTGCCATTCCTAAAGCGCCACCTGCTGGAAGAGAATGATTTTCAATTTTCAATCAGCCCACACGTCTGCTGTTGTCAAAGGCCAAAGGCAGTAAAATATATTTATATGTTATTTAATTAATATAATACTTGATTGTTTTTGTGAAAACCAGCATCTGAACTGTAAATCATGCTTTTTACAGTCATTTAATTTTTTATTTATTTTTATTTTTTTGTGCAGGTCTTAAAAAAGGTCTTTAAAAGTCTTGAATTTAAGCTTAAATATCCTGCAGATACCCTGGCCTGGCAAAAACCATCAATTGTTTTTTATATATAATTGTTCGGACCTCAGCTGGTGGGGAGGGTTCATTACTGGACCTCGAGCCGTTTTAGTTGAAGACCCCTGGTCTATAGTATTACTGGCTAATATCATTTTGAGAAAATGAAATACACTGTCAGATGAAACAGATCATTAAATATGAATCCCAATGTCCAGAACCCTACTTAGTTAAACTACAAACCCATGTGGAACAGCATGCAGTCTCTACGTGTATTATTCACTTCGTTACAGTTGGCAGCAGAAGCAAATGTGAAGGGAGAGAGACGTCACCTCCAGAGGGAGAAACAGACACTCCCACAGTAACACACAGAAGACAGCGCATTGACCTTTAACTAAAGCTGGGAGAGAGACCTCTGTCAAAAGACTTCATGAGAGACACCCATCCTGACAGGGAACACACACACACACACACACACACACACACACACACATTAACAGAAGCTCTTACAGCAGCCTACTCAACAGATTCATAAGACAGCAAAAGATGTGCCTGATGAATGTTTGCAATTAAAGTCTTAGTGTAGCTTTGCAGCACTGCACACTGTATGAGCCATGTTTACATATCACTCTCACTACAGCACATTAGAAACAGTCTCATCACTGTACTAACATCTACTCTATATTCCATTTCTATTGTATTCTATTCTATCCCATTTATTTTTCTATTGTATTAATGTTCTCTATACTTAATTTGAAAAACATTTCATATCATTAGAATATAGTAATTATGCATAATGTTATTATTATTATTGTTTTGTTGTTTTATTAAAAACATTATATTAATGTTATTATATTATATGTTATATTATATTTACTAATAGAATCTAAACAAATATTCAGGGTTCGTACAAATTTTGACTTTTCTATGACTTTGAGGTAAATATTCATGACCTAATGTTTAATGAAATGTCTATGTATACATGTTAAATAAGAAGAAAAATCCATGTTTTACCACAGCATATTTTTACTAAAATAAATGACAAGCTTTGTAGTTTAGAAAACAAAATAACCATTTATTTAAATAACATTTGCACAGTAACAACAGTTACATAAAATAATACATCAAGCCCTGAGAACTCCTTACAAAAGGATTAACGCAAGTCCATGGGAGATAATTAACATAAATCAATGGGAAGCAACAATGTTAAACTAAAAAAAATTAATAAAAGTGTCCAGCAACATTGTCCTTAACTTTAACTGCCATAAATTAACCTTGCTGGATAACTGTCTTTGACAAGTTAATATTTTTATTCAATTAAATAATAATAATAATAATAATAATAATAGTTGTTATTATTATTATTGTTGTTGTTGTTGTCGTCAATAATGTTGTATATAATAAGTAAAAAAAAAAGTGTTATAAAATATTATATTTCTTAATAGAAATGCACACTTTAGTTTTTCTAATTTTATGTTATTAAATAATAAGTAAATTAAATTAAAAGCAAATCTAATATATAATCTATAAATCAATAAATATATAACAATAATTATAATTATTATTATTGAAGTAACTAACAAATAGTTATTATTTAAAATGATTATTGCTGTAACAATGATAGAATCTACATTTGCATGTAACGGTGTTCTTATATAACAGCTTTGAGCTTTGTGAGACTGACCCATTGCATTATAATGCCGTCAATCTCCGGCATGCTGAGAATCCTCCAACCTAAATATCACAGTCTCCTTTTTTACTAAATGCTACCATATTACAAGCAAATTACTAGTGCAGTGAGAAGACGCCAGCGAGGAACAAAGATGGGCAGCCATAATTATATCGCCGCGTGTGCCGCATGTCAATGGGCCGTCTTCCTTCCGGAGGGCGATCCCCTGGGCCCCCGGGCATCAAAATGATGGCCAAATTATTTTGTGCTCCGTTGCATCGCGACACAATTATCATATTTACTGCGGCCGCATTATGACAACAATGCTGTTTACACCTGTCTCCGGGAGAAAGGCGAGGTTTGCACTCTCTAATTTAGCAAATGTACAGTATGCATATGAGCTTGCTGGCAGGGAGTTAAATTAGGTCAGGACTGGAATACATCAATAGCAACCCATATGTGCAACATCTCCCCCTCGACTCTCTCTCTCCCTCTCTCTCTCTCTCCCTGTGTTCTCGTCTTTGCTCAGAAGCCCGCCGATGTGGCAGCCTGACGACTGCAGAAGTGTGATATGTGCAAATCACATTTGCAGATGAGCTTGAAACTCTTTTAAATATTCAGATATCAGACATCCAAAGCAGCAAGCCGCTACTTAAGACTCCATCCCGGCAAGAGACAGGATCCCTGCTCATTAAGGGAACGCTCGTTCGGTTTACACTTGAAATATTTCACACCAAAATGTACAGCCGAGGAAAAACATCAGCCTTATCGGCGATAACAATGCAAATTGTCAAAAGCCCGCGGAAGATTTCGGGCCAGAAATCCAAAGTCGCTTTTTGTAACAGCTCTTTCTTGTTATTCTGTCTCTTTTTCATCTCGCATTTCTGCTGCTTATTGGTGCATTTGAATTCTTTTTTCAGGCTCCCCAAAGAAGTCACGTGGTGAAAGGTACGGCTGCCACGAGACGCGGGGAACACGTGTGTCTGTTTCCTGCCAATCGAGCATCAAATGTGGCACAGCGGGGGACTCGGCCACATCCGAACAGGGCCACACACATCAACCACCAAAGACCGGGCATTAAGCTAGACTCCCAGTTAGACATTATCAAAAGTCTCTGACCTTCTTTAGTAGGTATTAAACTAGTTAAACTAAAGGACCGATCACAAGTCGACACTGTAAAGAGCCAATAAGCCTGTCGGGTCCATGGTTCAACTGCACCGGCTCTTCCAAACCTGCTCTTTTTCCTAATTGGCTAACAGCATTTCTAAAAGCTTCCTCCTTCCTTCCCCCCTCCGCGTCAGCTCCGTCTCCCGCTTGTTAGCCCCTACGTCAAATTTGTCTCCGTGCCATTTTAATTACAGCCCCAGCAATCTCTCCTGTGGCATTCTGGGAGAACACTGATCTGCAAAAAAGGTGATAAGTGAAGACGACACCCAGCTTTGGTATCAGCCATAAACAGACACTTAATTGAATCATTTGACCTGAGAGGCTGATCGCCCGCAATAGCATGTAGCAAAGCAGGAAAAACGGTTTTGGATTTGAAAACGGTGGCGTTCTGCGCACGCGGCGCCAGCTTTGGCCGCCTGCCCGCCATGGGATTGATAAGTGCTCCGCGCGACATGTCCGCAGACCCTCGCTTTTCTCCTAGAGACGGAGGCACGCGGGTTTATTCGTTTGCTCGCACACGCTCTTGGTTCAGAGCTGATCTGGCTGCTCGCGCTCGGCAGAAAAGACTATTTGCCGACGTAGGAGTTATCAATCCGAGCAGACGCGCGATCCGGGTCCGGTGTCACTTCCCCTCATTATGTTAATGGTTAATGCATGCAAATGAAAACATTCCGGCAATTTGATTTCTTTGAAGATAGTTTGCATATTGTCTTAGCCGTAATGACGGCACACTTTCCATCCGGCTTCGATTTATGCGAGGCTAGTTCATTTTTTTATCAGTGCTGAGTTCATTTCTAGGGCTACTGGAATGTGTTTTTCCACTCACTATTTAACTAATTAGGATTCAGGTAACATAAGCAGATTTTTCACGCTATTGGTGTTTTTCTTAATTAAGAAACAAATGAATTCTCCCCAGCAAAAGAGATGGAACACTGGGATACAGTGCCAGAGGCCAGATGCTGCTGCTCTTAATTAGAAGTCACTCTATTGTCTGAGCTTTTTTAATGAAGCTCCAATCTAAATGGATATCAAAAAAGACCGCTGGAGCAAAGGAGAGGGAAAAATCCGGCCATTTTAAATAATAAGAAAATAAAGATAATGGAAGACAAAAGATATGTCCTGGCAGCAGTCTTCCAGAGACAGTTAAGCGGAGAGAGCGCACCCCTCACCTCCGCCCAGAGTTTCTTTTAAAGCGAACGCGGGGCCACGCTTTCACCCGCCCACCGCCTGACGCTTTCATCGGCTCACTCTCCATCCAGGTTTTTGTGCGGTTCAAAAAAAAAAAAAAAAAAACAGTTGGCTTCTCAGCAAAGGTTATGTATTTTCATTGAAAGTCAACATTCACGGTCGCTTCGAAGCGAATCCAATGTGAGGAAAGCGCGTAGCTAGCATGACACATGACACGCTTAGTTTTGCATCTAAAGGCCGTTTGGACTGTTTTGCATTTCGTGTTTATTCATGCACCAAAAGGAAAAGTATACTGAAATAAACGCACGAAAGCAGAGCTTGTTTGCAAAGTTCTGAGGGAGGCGTTTTGTGTGAGGCGCAGTCAGGGAGGTCAGCTGGGCTGGGCTCAGAGAGGTGGGCAGCGTGTTCGGTGGCTCAAGGCGATAACATCGGGTGCCCACGCAGGCAGGCGCCGCATGCCCACATGTGCTGCCAAGCCCATCGGTTCTCCTTCAGACAGCATGGCTTAGGAGCTCCCAGCGGATGGGCCAGTGCCCATTGATACGTGCCCAGGACCGCCGCATTCGGGCCAAGCATCCTCGCGCCCAGGGGCTGCGCCATCGATGCCCGCCGCGTTTGCCAGGCTGGATGCCACCCAGCAACCCGTTTCAAAAGGGCTTTTTTGGTGGATCAGGTATGCGGTGTGATTTCCTTTTCCCTTTGTAATGGACCCGGTTAAAGGCGAGCCAGGCTGACTTTTAAGTCGAACGGTGCCTTGCCTTTCATTTGAGCTGCAACTCGTAATTGATTTCCCACTTTCCAAATTTTAAACGTGTTTTCCTGTCCTTCGACTGGCCAGCTAGCATCATGGAGGCCAAAGGATATCGAAAAGCATTTGACAATCTGCAAAAAGAGGTTTTTCACGCAAGAAAATTCTCACAAGTTCCCTATTAGAACGACCATGTTTCAAATACTTCTACTTATCCCTTAAAAATTACCATAATCCTCCTGCGGTTCACCCATGCGCGGTGCCTCATTCATAGACCTGCTTGTTTATTTCTATCTGCCGGGAAGATTAGAGCGGCAGATTAGCTAGTGCCGAAACATGAGTCGCCATCAAAGACGGCGAGGATAATGTCACTCTTTCTCTCCCTTCTATCCCCCGCTTCTGAAGACGTCGGAAGAGTATTAGAACAATGGGAATGCGAACGCTCTGTAGAGCGTGACAACAATAGCAGCCCATCCTGAGGGACCCGGCACACGTAAAAAAAAGAACACTCTGAACACGATGCATATTAAGCTTGTGCAGATCACATGTTAACAGTTAGTAGTCTTTTGATCAAAATGATCTGATAAAACAATCTCATTTATCCTTTCTTGTATTTGTGAGCACTGTAAACAGTAAGCTCAATAGAGTGCTTACAAAGCAGGACTGCACTGAATGTCCTTATTCTTTTATTTTTCCCCCCAATTAATTCAGCTTGAACTGCTTAATCTACAGACTCCAAATATTGTTTTGCAGACCATTTCTTTCTGAGAACTTATTCTTTCAGGATATTTAAGATAAACAATTTTAGAATTCTAGAACTCCATCTAAAATTAATGACATCTCTGAAATATTTGCATACTGATTGGTCTTTTCTGGATAAATGTAATGGAGCATTAGAACTGCCTTAGACATTACTGTTATCATTAATGTTGACCAAGAGTATTAGAATAATGGGAACAGTGAACTCAGGGAATGGGAACAGCATAAAACAGTGAACTTAATGACAAATTCTACATGCCTTACGTTTATCTTTAACTATCTTACAGCGAGTTTCTTTTTAATTTAAAAAAAAAGTTCTTTTAAAAATCATGTTTCAAAAAAAAAAACTTTTAAAAATGCATATCTGATGAATTGTACATCATGGAACTGCTAAAAAAATAAATAAAAAAATAAAAAATAAAATAAAATAAAAAATAACAAAATGTAAAATGTGGCCACTTTTGGAAACGTTGCCAATAGTAATTAGTGAATTTCGAATTCAATAAAAACTGATCATCGCTTTGATGACTCATCATTCCTGCAACTTAATCTCTATGACAGGAAATAAAAAGACAGTACTCTAATGAACTTCCTACTTTACACAATATGTATTACACATTTTTTTTTTAAAAAGCATAAAAGCACAACATTAAAAACTTTAATATTTTGTAACTTGCATAAGGCGAAACAACCACGGTTCACAAATATGACACAGTTGTCAGCTGAAGCTAATAATCTCCTATAATGCTCCAATATCTGCAATTAATATGCCTGCTTGATATACAGTCTATCACAAGCTGTCATGACACTCAGAATATTATGAAAAATACAAAAGTTCTACTTATAAAACTTTAACATTAATCCTTTACTGCCTTGCAAATGCTGATACTGTATTTCCTTTAGGACATGCAAATCTAGTTTGAGAAATGAAGATATAATATTTATCATCCGAACAATTGCAACAGAATATACAGACATGTTCCAAACATCTTTAATCTAAATGTTTAATAACCATCTTTCTGAAGGATTAGCTCATAAGTGGCATGTCAAAGGGAAATATTTCCCTGCGTGATTATTCAGAGCTGGAGATATTCAGATTAAATGTGCTTTTGTTAGCGATACACATTCATTATTCAATGCAGTCAACCTTCAGAGACTTTACAGACTTTAGACGAAAATACACTGAAGAATATCCTCCACAGTAGAAATGAAAAGAAAAAAACACCTCAGAAATCACTGACACTGTTGACTTCAGAAGAAAAAGAAAGTTGTTTTTTTCTTTAAGGCAGGATTTTTTGTGAAGCAGCCTAATTATTTATCCAGTAGGTGCTTTATGGCTCTCATTAGTTTCTCGCTCTCTTTCTACCGTACATTAAAAGGCTGAAGTCAATGCTCATCTGGTGCTGATAACACGCCGGGTCTACAAGCCTCAGTCGTCTGAGGGTAGAGAACGGCAGCGCTCCGAAACACAGGATAACGGCATTAGAAAAAGCTCTCTGTGCCCAAAATCCGCAAAGATGCACTGCCTAGACGCCAATACTGGGAATTTCAGGTTGCATCGCTTAATGCCAGGCAGGTCTCACGGATCAAATAGTGGCATAAAAGAGGAAAACAGAGCTGGAGAGATACAGTAAGAGGATATGAGCAGGTGTAAGCGGGGTTGCGTGAGAACTACAGAGGGTTTGGTGAACAGATTTTGATGTAAATTGGAGGAAAACACACATTCTGACCTCCTCCTGGGTGAAGTTTTGGGGTGAGATGTCACCTCAGTGTGGGCTCTCATGTGGACATCTGCCACCAAGAACTTCTCCAATCTGGATCCATCTCACGCCAACTACAAGAACTGATCGACACCATCACAACCAACATTCACTCCAATTGCTCTCAATCTCATCTCATTACTGGCCAGGAGAAACAACTGAGGTTTTTTCTTTTCTACGAGTCAGCAAAAGCACTGGATGATAAAATGAGGTCCTGTGGTCACATCCAACAATACCATGCTCAACTTTGTGCAGTCACATTAACAGTAACACTTCAGACATGTTGCCATCCCTTAGGACAACAAACTTGATTTTCACTCAACCAACAGTCGATCAAGCTTTCTATGCTCCCCAGTAATGGTACATGAAAATTCAGCGCTACATCACAGAAATAGGCTAAATGATATTTTAAAGTACATTAAAATAGGAAACCAATATTACAAATTGCAATAATTTCACAGTTCACAATATTACAGTTTTTAGGGTAAACGTACCTATTAAGCTCACCAAAATCTACGTTGAGACATTTTTAGTGCACAAGATATTGGTTTCAGTACAAAAAGTTATGTTAAAATAAAATATTAATCTAACACAAAAATATTTTATTTTATTTTTAATGACAAAAGCATTTTAATTTAGATTAAATTTTGTATCCTTTAAGCACACCCCTGTTCCCATTAAGCTCATTTTAAGGAAAATTTTTAAAGAATAATTGTAAAAATATATATTTTTTGAAGGTACAAAGTCAATCACAAAAAAAAAAAAAAACAGAACACTAAAATCAAGCAATAAGGCATTCAGTTTGATCAGTTATATATTCATAGCAAAGTGTCATTTAAGCACATTGCAACAGCTAGACTAGTCCACGTTCATCTAAGTAACAGATTCAAAAATCAAATAAAACATTTAATTCATGGTGATGAACACAGAAACTAGCCTTATTATGAAACCTCTTATTAAATGGATATCAACTTATCTATAGTCTATAGTAATACACTACATGATTTTTGCCAAGATTTTCCACCAATTTACAATCTGGAGAAGCTGATGCTAGTTGCCAAAGGTCAGAGCCATTCTGTAGATTTGAGTTGATAGAATTCATACAAAATCGCATTGTGTATGATGGTCACAGATTCCGATTTTTTAGCTTCAGACTTTGATTCCACTCAGTCGGAGGAGATCAAACATGTTTGATATTTTCAGCAGATTTTACAATACATATTGTTTTCATTTCATTTCACGTGTCTCCTAGCAACAATGCTCACGTTTCTGGATGAGTTTGTTGTGATCGGAACAACTTGAAGGCCTGGTAGTGTATGATCCTCATTCGTTTGGTGTATGATGCACAGTCTTGGCCATCATACACTAAACGACTGAGGATCACATCATACACTGGTGTTTTAAAAATCTGTTCAAATTTTAAAAGTCGTGTAGTGTATTCCAGCCTTTAGTCGCTTTTTTCCTGGACAGATACTACGATTTCTGATGGCTCCTTCATTGAATGGATGACATGCCTCTTTCATCTTTGGGCATAAACTATAGTTACGTCGCGATTTTGTCATCTTAAAGCTGTGAAATTAAGTTATTAACCATTTTATGAAGATTAACTTAAAGTGACAACCATCAGTTAATATTTAAAGTCTGTTTATGAAGTATTTACATATATGTCTTCAATGTGGAAGAGCTTAAAGAGAGCACACTGAGCTTAATTGGAGCAGCAACAATTTTTGAGAAATTTCATGTAATATTTATTAAAATGACAAGATTTTGCAAATTAAATAATCTAGATTATGTATTAAGTTCATACATATTTTATTATGAACAACTATTATTAACAATATCTATGAAATTCTACTTTCTTATTGATGTCACACTGAAGCTGTGTGATTTTCATAGTAGTGCACCCTTTAAGCTCACCTTGCAATAATATGAAATCTTTACAAATTACAGCACTGTAAAACCACAGAGCAGCAATAAACTGTCAATTTATAATATTATGGATGTAAAAGTACAAGCCAGTAATGCATGTGAAGTAATATGTTAGCGTAGCACACAATCTTATACAGCTAGTCAGCTAACTGTGTTCTGCAGCATCTGCGCTGTGTTGCTAAAACTATTCGCCAGACAGTGTGAACACATGGAGACCCGTATCTCAGCGTGCAATGATCTGATTGACTAGAAATTATAGGAGATATATAATAACAAACACATCAATTGGTTAAGACTTCAAGTAGGACAATACATTATTTTTTCTTTTCATAATCTGAGCTCAAATATGGAATTGTGCTTAACTGGTACGTGAATTTAATAGGTACGTTTACCCTAAATACAGCCTTGATGAGCATGAGACTCCATTAAAACATTAAAGATAAATACTGTACATAATATATTGATGATAAAAAAAATAATATGGTAAAAAGTAATCATTTATTATAGACAGACAGGTACTCTCACTTAAAAAAAAAAAAAAAGTTTGATACATTTTTTTACATTTGTTTTATAAAAAAATATCATATTTTTCAGCGTAATAATACTATTTAACAATGAAAATAAAAATAAGTATTGTATTGTATAGGAAGAAATTTTTTTTTTTTAAATTATTATTTGCCATGCAAGCATCCCGATTAACATTTAAACTAGCAATCAACAACAGAAGATGTGATTATGCCTAGTATAATCAAAACCATTGGTCAATTGTGGCATCTTGTGGTGTGATACATTTTGTAATGACTGTTAAACTGTATAATTGACATGTTTCATGTTTCTTGTATCATGTCTTTCTTCTCACATAATCAGAAGAAATCATTGACTTATTTGGTACATAGCCACATAATAAGCAGGACAAATGGACAGTCAGTGGGTCATTATCATCAAATAAACCCCTTCAGGTTGATACAAGACCCTCCTTACCAGATCGTGTGGGTTTATTTTAATAGATCAGAAGTCAAGAGTACGAAATGACACACAAGTACACACCGATACGAACTCACACTCCACTTTAAAGGTCTCTAGCCTTGTACACTATTATTGATAAAAAAAAAAAAAGCTGGTCAATATACATCATCTGGCTGAAAGGATTATATTCTTATCTAAAATGATATTCAATAAAGTATGACCACAGAAACACGACTGGAGTGCCTCCTGGTCCGGAAAAAAGGAAACGTTTTATTGGAATTAAGATCAGTGTCGAGATTAAGAGGAGAAACAGCAGTATGATTCCTGTTGAAGCCGATATTGCACTTTGTGTTATTATTTTTTTCTCGTTTCTAACACGTGGAGTAACAAAAACAGGGCTGCGGCTCAGAGAACAGCACCTGTACTCCTGCAAAAGCTTTTAGTAACAGACCTGAGATGGGCAGATCAGCGGCCTTTAAAAAAAACTCTTTGGATATTTAAGCCATGCTTAAAAACGAGTGAGACTCATTGCATTAGATAACAAAACATCAAACCAAGTGGCATCTGCATAAAACGAACTCTGAACTAACTTCACTTTTCTGAGACATTTTTGCAATGACTTTTAACCAACTGGTGTCAAGCCCTGCATCAGAATCTGCGTACCTGCTACAAAGTATGCAAAAAGCAGTATGTCAAACGTCTAAGGATACTACTTGGTATTCATGATACTGGAGGGGAACAATACCTGGATGACCTACAACATCCACTGGGATTCGGGATTGTGCAGCCACACTTTAATATCCCACTCTGTAAATAAAACAAAGATTATTTGAGTACATTTAAAAGAAAAAGTTTTCTACTTCAAAATTTGTGTAATTCAAATGTCAATTTCTTTGCAATTAGCAATATCTGAGAGAAAATATATATTTTTTTTTTTTCAGTGCACAATGCTGTGTCTGACAACCAAAAATAAAAGTATTTTGTTGTCATTTTGAATATTGATTGTTCTTAAACTTATTTTGGTGAAATATGTAGTCTTTCCATAAAATAAATTCCACTTGGTTTGATATTTTATCAAATGTGATAACATTTTAAGTTTAATATAGATATTAAATATAATATTATTATTATTATATTTATATATTAGGTTTAATATAATATAATATAATATAATATAATATAATATATGACATGATATGAATGATACATGATATGACACATGCTATAATATAACATAATACAATACAATACAATACAATACAATACAATATGTTGCTTTGTATATTTAAGTCAATTATGTATTATATAATTTATATTTAAGTCAAAGAGGGGGGGGGGGACTAAGAAACAAAAGAAAATCCGACACACACTATACCAATACTTGCAATAGTATCACAAATTTTAATTTATTGACAACTCAAAAATTGTTATTTATTGACAATCTTATTGACAAAGGTCTCATGACCTTCATCAGGCATATTAAAACATCTGATATTTACATCTTTGATATTTAAAAAAATTAAATAAAAAATCACATTGACCTGCTTTAGATTTTCAGAGCAAAGCTTGTATTGCAGCACTTCTGTCTCCTTAGGATAAATTACTGGTGTTGAAGCATTTCTCATCTATAAGTGACTTTGGATAAAAGCATTAGCTAAATGAATAAAAGTTAATAAAATGCAGATACTGATAAAGAGTACAATTTGTGTGCAGAATTACAAAAAGTACAAACTGTCCTGCTCGTGTTCTTTGCATGAGCGAGGCGTGACATGCTGTCTGTCTGCAGTAATTTTATTAAAGCAGGCTGGATAACATGCACTCATTTGTGCTGCCTAATTAAGCGACACTCCTCCCCTTTGTTACGCCCATCAATTACAAAGAGCTCATTTGCATACCTGGGGGACACGTGTAGGAGGAAACTCAAATTAAGCTCTCGAACTCATTCAAAGCTCAATGTCCCGTTGGTCAACGCTTAAAATAAAACAGATGTTTGTTGTTAAGCCCTGTGGTATTAACCTAATTCTGCTCTTCTCCTAATTGAACTCTCTTTAAATACCATCCGAATCAAACGTGATACATGCTTTCAGCAGTAAGTGACAAACTTAGACTGCGTTCAGAATGGAAACTAGTGTACCACTTTCAATGTTTTCCTCATGCAATGATAAACGCTTCAAACTGCAGTATGAAACATTGATAGTCACATGACCTCATTAGGTTTTAAGTCTAATTCAATAAGTAAAATATGGGTTTGAATTTCTAATTCAGTTTTAGAATACAAAAAATGTCTTTTGGCAGTCTGATCAAATAATGATTTAACAAACTGATAAAATGTTAAAACAGCAGCTGATACTTCTGGTTTATTCATCACACTGGAAATGGAAAGTCAAGTTTAGTGCATTGTACTGTGGGGTACATTCATATCTCATAAAGTGTGCTGTGTACTGTACATTTTGGGAAATATAGCAGATCTTCAGGGTATCTTAGATCTTCACAGTGAACAGTGTGCTTACTGTTTAGTGTGCAATACCAAACATACATGTTGCCTTTAAATTGAATGTTATTAACCCATAAAACTTTAGCAATTTATCAAATTTATCTATGCAAATAGTCAACAATGCCTACCAAACATCCCTTTTGTATGGAAGGCAATTTCGGCCATAGGATTAAAAAAAAAAAAGGAACCGTTTCTTGAAATTCTTAGATAAAAGCCAACATTTCGAAATATAAACTCAGAATTCTGCCTCTTTTCTTTTGCAATTTGAGTGTACATCCTACAATTTTTTATAGGCTATATCTCTTGAAATTCTGGCTTTTTTGACAGATTTTTGTTTTTTCTCAGAATTCTTATTTTTATCTTGGAGTTGTGACTTTTTTCTCTGAATTCTGTGTTTATATTTCACAATTTTCACAGTTTACATCTTGCAATTGTTTGTTGCGAGTTTATATCTTGCAATTCTGACATTATATATCCAAACTATGAGATTTTATTTTTACATAATTCATACTTTTGACTTGAATTATGTAAACAAAATGTAAAAAAATATTATTTTTACAAGTAAAAGCATAGGAAATGTGACATCAGTCTAATAAACCACCAATGAGTCAACACTTTCAGTGAGAGAGCACTAAGCATTACATAACTTGTTTCATATGTGATATGCGAAATGCTTTATGAAAAAAACACCACTCTCTGTGCCACTAAATTCAAAACAGATATATTTTTCCTCAGCTGTCTGACAGATGATAGATGTGACAAACACATTCTGCTTTCACTTACAAAAAGGACAAATGTGGCATTAAAATTTACTGAGAAACAAAAAAGCAACACAGTAATATCAACCTCACCACCTAAAACACACACACATACAGACTGCCAGAGCACTCAGAATCAGTGTCTTTAAGGAGAGAGAGAGAGACAAAGTAACGCACACACACTCAACTTTGGGTGTGTTCAAATTGGATGATGTATGCAGGATTGAGTCCATGCTGGAGGGGTGTCAAAAAGCAATCAACGTTCCATCTCTGATGAGTCCGGCGACAGCGTGATTCACATCGAGGATGGAAAGCTGATGTGCTGGCCGAGACGAAGGCCAATGTTCCCTGTCGACCCCCTCCTTCCCCCAGCCCCCTCCGAAATGCCACACAATCACCAGAGATTAGACATGCATCTCAACTCCAAAGCCACAGAACAAAAAAAAAATAAAAAAAACAGAGGACATAATTTGTGTCCTGATTATGATAGACTCTTTTATTCCACTTCTCGACACAGCTGCGGAGAAAGCTGACGTTGAGGAGTGTTACCATTGACTTACAAATGTCAAAATATGGAAAAAATGCACCCAGCTTAACCACAGAATAAGACTGACTGCCAAAGCGCCGTGAAATGGATGCGAGAGTCTGAAAAGATGTCGTACTCGTTTTAGCTACTCGTCTCAGTGTGCTATCAAGCACAGATCTAGATTTTTAGACGATTATGAAATACAACACCATTATGAACAACATCGTAAACAAATCAGTGAGCATGCGCCTGAGGAGAGAGAGAGATAGTTGATAGTAGAAAAAAAAAAAAAAAAAAAAAGTCATTTTGTAAACTGAATGGTTAAACTGCAAGCGCTTTAAACTATTTCGGCTTAGTTATTAGTTACAGTTCATAACTAGCCTACACAGAAATTATGAAGTCCTATGGGGGTCACACTAGACTTTCAAGAGAAAAGTATGGAAGCTTGTTTCTGGCACAAGATAAAAAATAAATAAATAAAAAAGGCAATTGCAACATTTTCTCTCACAATTCTGTCTTAATTCCCCACAACACTGAGTGTGAGATATAAAGTCAGATTTGTGAGAAATGAACTCAGAATTGCCAGATATAAACTAAGAATGGTAAGTTTATGCACTGTGAGATATGAACAATTCTGAGAAGATAAGTCGGAATTGCGAGATAACCATTTTTGCATTATGCAGTACACAGTGCAAACTATAAAGTGATATATCTATCAAAGTGTGCAGTACAAAACAGAGCACCTTGCTTGAAACACTATTTCACATAAAGCCTCATAATGCATAATGCACTTATCTTGACCATATCCAATGTGTCGATTGTAATTTTGTCTTTGAAATTCCTTTTTTGTGGTAGTTCTATAGCATCATTGTTGAAGAGTAATTAGGCCTAGCTGGTGGATATATTGTAGAGTTAAACGAAAGTTATTACAGGCATTGTAATGTTCGAAGCGGATTTCATAACAAGTGTCAGTAGACTGGGAAGATTTTAAAAATGAGCAGTTCATTCATAAATTTGTACAACCCTACCTAAACGCTGTGGAGATACAAACTGGAAGACAGAACACAACGACCGCAGTACTGAAAAGGGGCGGAGCTACATAAGATCTATAAACTGCAAATTTTTTTTTACTTGTTTTAATCTCATTTCTCCCACTGCTAAAAAAGTCAGACATTAATACACAAAATTTGATTACAAGCACAAAAGATTAATTAATTTAATTAAATAATGAATTATTATTAGAATTAAATAGCAATCAGGAGACAAAAAAATTAAATAAAATGCGAGATACTACTGGCTAAAATATTTATAGTTGCATACTTTTTTTTTTTTTTAAATATTGGGCAATAGGGTTGATTTCAAAGTTATTGAACAGACTAATTAACAAATTTAACATAAAATTGAAATATTTTATGAGTAATTAGTGCTGGGCAACGATTAATTTTTTTTTTAAAAAACCACAAATATTCGAATTGTTATGCACAAAATTCAATAATTAATTCAAAAGTAGTGCACTGTGCACTTTTCTTCATTTAAAAGTACTGCTATATGAACAAAAGTGCAATAACATTTGGTTTGCAAACACTTAAGGTGCTTTTTTTTTTTTTTTACAGCAGTATTACTTTTACATAGTAGCAGTTAAAATATTTCTTGTAATTCTCAATTTATAACATGTAATCAAATGAAATATAAAACCAAAGCTATTTGCCACTGCCAGGGCATTAACGTTTTTATAGAAAATATTTTATAGTTTGTTATAGAAAAACAAGTTATGCTCAGAGTCCAGAGCCTCGATCATAACATTATAACAGGCCGGAGTACAGACCTGTACTATCGCAGGACTCAAAGCATCAGAGTGTGGCCTGTGGCGCGGGACAACGCTTGATGGGCGAGTGTGGGTGTGGGTGGGTAGACGCTCATGTGTGCGGGATGCGGGAGAATAAGGGTGTACTCATAGTAGGCAATCTTAACCGTGCCCGAGCACGTTTGACCGGTTCATTTAGCCGTACCTGGCTTGATTGGAAGAGGTGGGCCAGAGCGCGGTTCAGTTGGGCTCGGGAGTGCCAGTGTAGTGTGAGCGCTAACCTGTTCTGATACGTGCAGCATGATTGCGTATATATAGTGAGAGGGCCGTGTGTCACCACGTCCCAAACGACTCAAAACAATAAAGCACAAAGTTAACAAAACTATGCACATGAAAGCGCTTCTCTGCTGTCTTCACGTGCTATCGGAAACTTCCTGTTTCCCACTTATGAAGTTGTGATTACGAACACGTTGCATTTTTTTTCTGTTAAAAATAACAGTGAACAGTGGTTTGTGAATGTTGATGCTTTGCAGTCTTAGGCCATCCCCAAATGCTCTCATTGGTTGAGACGTGTGATAACGCCCATCCCAAGCCAGTACTGATCAACATCCCACCTCTCCTGTGACCCATGGTTTGTCTGTACACGAATTCAGAGCTAGTGAGCAATGTGCTTTCATAATAATAATAAACTGCATTAATGCGCGATAAGATAATTGTCGGCGTTATAATAACGCATTAACTTGCCCAGTCCTAGTATTAATAAATAAAATGTATCAAATGTCATGTAGCCCTCAAGCATTTCTCAGTTTGGTATACAGAGATCAAGTCCGTACCTGCTGATACTGATACAGATACAAACACTGATATAGTTACATTTGGTAGCAAATTACAGGCACTTCTGATATCTAAACTAGGCAGTATACAGTACACACTGTGTGTAGCAAGGGCTAGTATACCATTCCAAACATAACCTCAATCACTCTTTCTGTTTCCTTTCTATCCTCTGTCACTCAACTATCTCTCTCTCTCTCAGGCTTTGGCAGTAGAGATTGGACTCTGAACTCAACTTAGACACAGAGTTGGGGGATTTTACAGATGGTCGGGAAGAGGCTTTAGCATTTGAGGAGAGGAGAGCGGAGCCCGATTTCACACCGGTGTAAGCGTGTGTGTGTGTGTGTGTGTGTGTGTGTGTGTGTGTGTGTGTGTAAGCAGGCCACCTCTAATCCACTGACTGCAGAGAAGGCCTGCAGCTATCCTGCTGCCCAGCACTGCCCACAATCCTGGCTGCTTCTACAAAGCCATACATGGTGCATTAGAGGCCTGGGCTGAAGGACTCTCTGCTGATATGCCGATAGGTGCTGAACAAAGAGTCCAGAGGGAACCGCACAGACCCACACACGCCTGAACACCAGAGACACATGCAATCACACGCTGAGGCCTATTCATTGTGAACATGCGGCCGCTGACCCGTTCACACCTTAGATCCGGATCAGCACACTTCCACGCTAAAGGCCTGGTCACACTTCCATTCAAATGCATGCAAATTCAGAAACATATGGACTATTTTTCTCAGTCTGCTGTTTTTTGACCTCACAGACCAGGATAGTTGTTAGTGAGAAGCTTGTGTTTTCCCATATTCACTTCAGGTTTTAAAGTCTGTTATGACCACACCTGGGACATCTGTAATACCTGGAGAAAGCAGTCTGTCAGCATTCACATTCATCTCAATGACAGTCACTTGGTCCTTCTAGATTATTATTATATTATATTATTAGGGATGTACAATACATCAGAGGTCATATCAGTTGATAAGTGATATTTTTAAGCCAATAAAAATCCTAGAATATTTATAGCTGGCCTACATATTGAAAACACAAATAAAATAAAATGTGTTTTTTTCTTAATTCTCAGTTACATTTGTGAAAGTTATATTTTTATTTAACTGCAATAAAATTAGTGCTGTCATACAATCGCCATTAATCGCATCCAAAATAAAAGTTTTTGTTTACCATATATATGTGCGTGTACTGTGTATATTTATTATGTATATAGAAATACAAACACATGCATGTATATATTTAAGAAAAATATGTTGTGTTTATATATTACATATATTTATACATAATATAAGAATATAAATATATAAATGTATATACACACATGTAAATATTTTCTAAATACATGCATGTGTTTGTATTTATATATACATAAATATACACAGCACACACACATATATTATGTAAACAAAAATGTTTATTTTCGATGCGATTAATCATTTGACAGCACTAAATAAAATAAAGGTTATTTGTTTAATTTTCATCAAAAGATAATATAATATTAAAATATATAAAAAAATATTTATGGAACGTTCAGGTTTTCAATACTGAAAAACATGATTTTTTTAATTGAAAAAAATATTGGAGTATGTTTTACAGTCTTTCTACTTCACATTGCATTTAATGTGCTACTTACTCTAATTTTTGGTAAATTTTACTAGCAATTTCTGAATTATAATTTTTGTAAATCATTAGCCAAAATGTCCTTTTTGGTGCACCACTAAATATTGTATAATAAGTAATATATTGCAAAAATATCATAAAAAATACACAGTTACACATAAATGACCATCAATAGAGAACCAGCCCAACCTTGACCACTTAACTCGCAGTCAGGCCATATCATTATACTGTAGGTAACTGGAGTCTGAAAGAGTCTTTAAACCTCAGGTGGCATTTCCCATGTTTCTATCTCTCTATATTTCTTAAACGGCCATAACTAAAGAAAGTCAGAGAGAAAGAAACAAAGAAAAAGGTATAGGTAAGAAAAAAAAACTCTTTTAACACAGATAGACATGTGCAATCTTCTCTGTGGAGCTGTTATCTAACAAGAGCCGTTTTGTTTGGAGATAATGTGGTGAAAGTCATTTTACTACATTCATTAAAGTCCTTTCAAATGTACATTTCTGACCACCACCAGGAGCTAATCTTCAGGAAAGCATGAGAAATGAATAGACACGGAGATCATTATGATTAAACCGTCTATGAACCGGGCAGGACACGTCCTTGATTTCAGTCCTTTCAAACAATCGATGGTGCATTACATTCACACATTACTGCACTCACAAACCCTCCCGTATCGCGATCAGACTGAGGTTCTGTCCTCCATTTGAAGTGCAATGGTTCAGGTTGATGCTCAATGAATGTTGGTTATGATACATTATACATTCAGCTTGAGTTTCTCTTCATTGACGCATTAATTTTTCCTTTTTTTCTAAAAGATTTCTAAGGAGAGAAACAATTCTGGTTCTGATTCCACACTTTTGGTTCCTTAAACAGTTCCTTTAGCACAAAAGGCAAAGACATGGGGTCCTTTACATTTGCATACTTACTTTCTTGTGTCAACCTCAAGCCATAAGCACACAGTTGAATATGTAATGATTGGTTTTCAGTGACTCCACTTAGTGATTAGTGAGCCACTTAGTGATTCAATTAGTGAGTGAGACATTAGACAAATTTCAGTTAAGTTCAACACTGATTTGCGAGTCATTTTGGCTCAGTCATTAAAAGAAGAGTTGTTTCTAAACCTGACTAAGAAAGACAATACATTTTACATAAGTTTAAATTTAATTGATCAACTTTAGGAGTAAAGCAGCATATACTATCCTCAAAGCTCACAGACATGGATAAAACTGAAAAATGCAAATCACCTCAGCAGAATCTGCGACACTTGACCACTGTGCTGTGACTAGCTTCACGAGACCAGTAGGAGATGAGAAAGAAGAAGACGAATATCTGTGACCTTTTTGTCCTTCACATTTGCCGAATTTCAATCTGAGAGAGGGAATCAAACACACACTGATCCGAAACTCGCTGTCAAACGCAGAGCCAGACATCAATCAATCAGCACTTTCTTTTTTTTTTTTTTTTACTCTCTTATCATTTGACCCATGCGTTATCCTGTTTCAGTGGCTTAAGCAAGTTGATGATGGTCAAATGTGTGCAACATACACACACTTATACACAACTACTTACTCATATGCATAAGAAAAAACAGATCTGATCTCAAACTAAATTGACTCACTCAGACTAAAAGAATACAGAATAAAAGAATTCAATATTTTAATATTACAGTGTTTCACACAAGAATGAGATTTTTGTGTGAACTTTCCCTTTAAAGTCAAATCCTGGCTCACATTCTGTGTGCACTGACACATATGAACGCAAAAGGACAGATATGCATGAATCAGAGGATAAAACAGAGTTTTACAGAAAGTCCATATCATGACAAACCTCAGACATGCGGCCCTGTCAAATCAATGCACAGCTTTGCCCTTAAAGCCTTAACATGTTCTGGAGGTTTACTTCTCATTTCTTACTTATCTGACGTAAATTGTTGATCTGTTTATTTTCCAGAGCTTTGTCTCTAGTGATTTTCCAGCCCGTCTGAAACATGATGTCCGCTTTATATTACAAGCTTGAGGAAATGCTGATGTACAAATTGAAGTGAAAGCCCTGATGTTTAATCCTCCCCAGCACCTTTTCCTTAATGATGTTTCCCAAGAAATGCCAGAGAAATGCCCAAACCCCTCCATCGATAGAAACGAGCTGCACTAATTCCTGCCAGAAACTCACACTTCAATATTTCTGTCATCAGCTTAAGGTCAGTGCGTATGAAAAATATATTTCCTGTAAAGGATCTTAACGTGAGCAAAAAACTAATATCATCATTATCATCATGAGCTCATGAAGCGAGTTTGAGTGTAGTCAACGTTTCCTATTGCAAAGGAACAGGAAATCACAAGAATTAGATCTCCTTAAAATCTCACTTATTTCTCCTAGACAAAAAGGAAATTAAACTGAATGCAAATAAAAGATTTTTCTATTGAAAAAAAAAAATTGGGTTAATCTCATGTTTCCTCAAGAGTTTCAGATGAGATCTCAAATCCAAACCCAGAAATTGGTAAATAAATAAATACATAAACAAACAAAAAAATGAAATTAGTAAGAAAATAAATAACAAAAATAAAAAAATACAAGAAATTACAAGAAATCTCAATCTGTGCTCAGGTTTCTCAAGATATCGAGTCTGCAACTGAAAGTCACATATCTCTCAGTATGAATGCAAACATTTCTCATAAAATTCCCAAAAAAATGTTATGAGAAACGTCCGAGACAAATTTGAAACTTCAATTCAACAAAGCTGAAAAGTGCATTAAAGAAAAATATATTTTTATAGCTATAAGTTTATATTTAAAATAAAACAACCAAGAACTCAATTATGTCTCATGAGCTCAGAAAAGACAGCAACCATCCTCTGGGCTCCTGAATCTCTTTCTGAAACCGATACTGGCTAAAGTCTCATTCATTCTGGGAAGCACTGGAGTGTGTGTTTGTGTTCATTTCCGTGTCTCTCACACACACAAACACGCTTAACACAAGTCAATATCCATATTCATTACATGCTAAGATTTCCGCTGATAAAATTTTGGCGGGCAGATTGGCGGTCTAACCCGTGAAACACACTTAATTGAGCCGTATCTCCATGGCGGTGATGTTCGGAGCCAAGGTGAAGGAGACGTGCGAGTGAAATGAGTGAATTCATGATGTGGCCCCTTCACTCTCTCTTTCTCTCTCTCTTTCTGTTTCTCCTTTTGGCAAGGGCCAAATAGAGAATGGTAAATGAAGCGATTGTGTCCCCCAGGCAGGAGTAGGGGGGAAAAACGCAAGCGTCTGTGTGTTAGGTTCCCCGGGGGCTATTCTGAGCCTGATGAGGTATATAACCATGCTGGAACCAAACCGCAAACTGGGCTGCAACTGGGAGAACAAGTGGGAAAGACTGTACTCTGCAGACGGTACTAGTACTGGGGCGTAACTAACTAAAAGTTAACTACATTAACAAATAACTTACCTTAACTGAGTTATTTAAGTCTCATTAGTTTATTTTTATATATATTTAATGCTGGTAACACTGTCATTCTAATTCATTTGTTTTTGTGGCAAATACATGGTCTGACTTATAAGAATGTCGTTTATAAATATTATATATATATATATATATATATATATATATATATATATATATATATATATATATATATATATATATATATATATATATATATATATATATATATATATATATATATATATATATATATATATATATATATATATATATATATATATATATATATATATATATATATATATATATATATATATATATATATATATAGAGAGAGAGAGAGAGAGAGAGAGAGAGAGAGAGAGAGAGAGAGAGAGAGAGAGAGAGAGAGAGAGAGAGAGAGAGAGAGAGAGAGAGAGAGAGAATTAACAAAAACATTTTATATTAATTTTCATTTATATAAAATGTTAATACTAATAAATGAATATATAATACAATGCAATATAAAAAAAGTGATTTTATAGGAATCATAGCTAATCATAGCTTTATTTTAGTTATAAAAGCCCCTATTTAAATTTTTAAAACCCTCCATCCAAAAGGAAAAAAAATAAAATATTGCTCGGTGGATAAAAAAAAACAACCTTACAAATTCCCTAAAATAAAAAATAAAAGTAACACACAAATTGAGACAATTGTTGACATACAGGAAGAGGATAGAGATAGAAACATATGAGATATAATATCTCAGATCATTTGTTATTGGAAAGATCTGAGGAAAAACTCTTAATAATAAACTTTGTTATCTCGGTTAATCTGAAAAAAGTTTGAGATCTTTTCTATAGAGGAAATTCTAGAGGACACACATAAGATTACTGGGTCTTTTTCTCAAGACAAAAAACCCCTGCTGTTTAATCTCAATGGTGTCTTGAAGAAACAATTGAGATGTAAAAGAGATCTCATTTGTGATTTTTCCTTCCTGAGGGCAGTATCAGACTTTAAATACTGATGATCCATCCTTCCATTCTTGTCTTGATCTGAATGCAGGCCAAAGAGAGTAAGGAGACAGACAGAGCAGAAAGGGCCCAATCGATGATCTGAGAGTCTAAACTAGATTTCTAAGCAGTTTGCCACTCTCGGCAGCAAGATAAGATAAACTTTCTTTGACCTGAGCGATGAAGTTGCCATGGCGATCAGGGAGTACACTTTCCCTATTGATATTGCGCTGATGTAACAACAAATAGAACCAGATCGTGTGGCCGATAGCGCTGATTAATTAATACCAATATTGATCTGTACAAGCAAGACACAAGGCTATTAACTCTAAGGCTGAAAGTCAATTGTTACCTGGAGCTCAATAGACTGATCACTGATATCACAGCCAAATAAACTAAACAACAGACGACACAGATTAGTCAAGTACAATTTCTGCGATTTGATCTTGTTAGGTCCTTCAAGACAGAGTCAAAGGAAAAAGTTGACTTAAAGGGACAGTTCACACAAAAATCATTTACGCACCCTCATGGTGAACACAAAAGAGGAGACCAATCAAAACGTACTATAAAAGCAGTTAAAAATATCTCAAATGAGTCATTCAGATTATATAATACACTACTCCTCAAAAGGTTTTTGATAAATGCTCACCAAAGCTGTATTTATTTGATCAAAAATATGGTAAAAATATTAGCGTTGTGAAATATTATTACAATTTAAAATAGCTGTTTTCTAAATGAATATATTTTAAAATACAATTTATTCCTGAAATGGAAAGCTGGATTTTCCATATCATTACTCCAGTCTTCAGTCACACAATCCATCAGAAATCATTCTAATACGCTGATTTGCTGCTCATGAAACATTTCTTATTATTATCAATGTTGAAATCAGTTGTGCTGATTAATATTTTTGTGGAAACTTTGATATTTTTTAAGCAGAATTCTTTGATGAACAGAAAGCTCAAAAGAACAGCAATTATTTGAAGTCTTTGCTATCACTTTTGATCAATTTAATAAGTTTTTAATTCTTAATTTAATTTTTAATTAGAGACACAATCTTCATTTTTGTGTAAACTATTCCTTTCATCAACTGTGAAGAAAAATACTGAATGATTAACAACTACCAGGCTTGTGAGAATTAATGAATTCAGAGTTGAAACTAATGTGAATCTGAAGTGACAACCGTAAATTGATGAGTTGCTCTCGAGATGAATATATTGTTTACAGTGTTTCTTTCTGCACAAATATCAGAGCAAAGAAAGGCAAACTGTCAGCTCTGGAATCATCTGTGAGGAATTCAGGAAAAAGGAAGATAAAGAGGAAACTTCAGCAGGAAATGACCTCCACCTTTTGAAACCACTAACCCTGATGCATCATAGACTGTTTTCCAACACAGCAAGAGAAACAGACAGACAAACTGACAGCGAGAGAGGAAAGGAAAAAGGGGAATGTTTGGGAAAAAGGACGGATCAGAGAGAGAAATGACAGCATTCCTCTTCTCTAATGATGGATGTGCAAACTCTGCACACACATCTGTATTTTCCTCCCAGGAAGCGCAAACAGACACTCTACATGCACACTCACTCAGTGGAACTACAACTGTGGCGCTCAAATAAAAACACAACATCAATTCATTTCTCTGGTAACCAGTGATAATAACAAGACGACATGAAAAATACACTACACAAGTACGTAAATGCAAATGCTTCTAGTTGCACAAGCTCAATTGTGTGTATTGTTGCATTTGGAAATGGGTTTTATTGTAATTCATACTGCAACCCAAGTTTTTCAACAATCATTTTCAACACTGATACAAAGGGGGTTCTGTTGCAAACTTTAACAGTTCTTTTATAGCCAGTTTTGTCTTTCAGGTCAACTGTGTGTGTGTGTGTGTGTGTGTCCGATATAGATATAGATATAGATATAGATATATATATATATATATATATATATGTGTGTGTTACTGAGAAACAGTGTTTTTTGTTTTTTATGAACAACATGGTAAACATCCAGTTGAGAACAAGAAAGAAAACTAATAAAAAAAGGGTATATCAACAGTTCCATGTGTGCCAAATATCATACTATATAATAAAAATATACAAAGTATATAAAGAATCAAAAGTAGAGATTCAAGGCTTATCCATTTTTTTTATTTGTTATATATAGTATGATATTTGGCACACATGGAACTGTTGATATACCCTTTTTTATTAGTTTTCTTTCTTGTTCTCAACTGGATGTTTACCATGTTGTTCATTAAAAAAACCTACTCTTTTGCAATCCTGACAGTAAAAACTATTGTAATAATGCATGTCTATTTTGAAATGTGCCAGAAATTGTGAGGTTTCAGAGAAGCTGCTAGCTAGTTAAAGTCAATATTTACAGCTAGTTTTATGATTGTCACATCAGTGTAACGGCACAGACATTCGAATGAAACTCGCCCGTTTAAAGGGTTAGTTCATCCAAAAATGGAAATTCTGTCATTAATTACTCACCCTCATGTCGTTCTAAACTCGTAAGACCTCCGTTCATCTTCGGAACACAAATTACGATATTTTTGATGAGGTGACGAATTGTTGAATAAAGTCATTCTTTTTGTTTTCTTTGAGTACAAAAAGTATTCTTGTAGCTTCGTAAAATTACAGTTGAACCCCTGATGTCACATGGATTATTTTACCGATCTCCTTGCTATGTCTCTGGACGTTGATCGTGTTAATTACATTGCTGTCTATGGGAGGGTCAGAGAGCTCTCAGAATGCATCAAAAATAGGGCTGTGACAGTGGAAGATTTTTACCACCACGATGGTAATGGACCAACTACCGGCGGTGACGCGGTATATATATAAAACTTTGAAACAAAAAATAAATAAATGTGGGTGCGGCTCAAACATCAATTAACAAACGTACGTGTTTAATTTTAGCACTTCCGTCAGTGAACAACACGCAGCCTGCAAAACACTAAGCTATTAAAGAAATAATACAGTTAAATAAGAAAGTAGGATAAATAAGTAGCCTAAAAAATTCGTAACAACTTCAATCACATGCTGGAAAATCTGCGTTGGCCTGATAACAATTAGAACGTAAACACTAATGCTTAAGCCTACCTTTGGCTTTTATATAGGCTAATGTTATATTTAAAATTCTTTTGACAGAAAAACAAACATGTTGATATTGTCCGGTTTAAGGGAGGGCCTCATTGTTGTTACGATGTTTCCAGCCGCACTGAACACGAGTTAAGATGGTGTGCTTGTTGCGCAAATGCATTTTAAGCAACCGTGGCCAGGTATCTTGCATCATTATTCCACCACCAAGCAAGCAGGTCTTCGCTGGCCTCCTCTCACAAATAGCAACTGGAAACGGCTCTTGAGATATGAAGTGCTTGCCCATGTAACACTTTACGCACCGCAACAGCTAAAATCTGTCTACACTGGACACGGCAAAGCGACCGTTAAAAATCATTTGAACTTTCTGTGTCAGCACGTCATAAATAAAACGAGGCATCAGTTTACTGTCGGGGATTTGTCGTGCCGCACTGCATCCAGTGTAGACAGCGTCACTGATTATAATGTATTGTGTTCTGATACACAGTAAATTCCCTGGTGTTAAATCAACACCGCTTGATTTAACACCGGGAAATTTCCCGTGTATTTTGTCGTGCCGCGCAATGCCTCTCACGTCCGGTGTAGACATGGTGTTGCCATGGAATTTAAGGAAATTTGTGAATTTTGTGAATTAACAGTCTAAATAAACCAATTTACAGCTAAATGGTATATGCTATAAATACCGAATTCTATTGCAACTGTTACTATTATTGCACTTGTATACAAAACTTTGTATTTTATGCTTGTTATAGAGTGTGTGAAGTCACACGCATTACCGCCGGTGGCAATCAACTACCGCGGTGACGCGGTTGTAATGGCAACCGTCAAAGCCCTAATCAAAAATATCTTAATTTGTGTTCCGAAGATGAACAAAGGTCTTACGGGTTTGGAACGACATAAGGGTGAGAAATTAATGTCAGAATTTTCATTTTTGGGTGAACTATCCCTTTAAGTATTGAGGTTTGGTATAGCCATAGCAATGCAAGAAAGTATATGCCGAGCATATGCAGATATTGGTCAAGCATTTGCATACTTGATAAAAGCAGCCGATTAAAATCTTGTCTGTCTATCAGAGCATTTGATTTCTATAAGTTTGGGAAGTCAAATGGCTCCTTCAGCTTAGACAAGGCAAAAAAACGCACGCTGTAATTGGCAGCCAACAGATGTTGAAAAGGAAAGTTGGCATCCAGCAGCCATTCGTCATGAGACAGATCTATGAGGAACACAAAAAAATCTGCACACTTTCATCAGTGGAATCTACCAAAGAATGGTCTCAAGTATGAGAAAGTCATCTCAGAGGAGTTTCATTATTATCACAACAACATTCTCCTCCAAAACCATCGGACGCTTGAGCTGGTCAAAAATTTCCCTAATGATGAAACACATTGAGCAGACCGCAGACATAAATATGTAAGCTCCATATCCATTCAATAATTTGATCAAATAAAAAGGCATAAAAATAGAACAGAATATAGTAAACCAACTGACTGGTAAACCACAGAATTCAAACCACACACACCATCCGTTTCATCTCCAACATAAACATATCCATGCACACACACACACTGACATGTTGGCAGCCAAGTCAGCAAACACTCTCACTGCACCATTATAAGTTGAGACTGTGATAAACCCCATCCAGAGATAGACGTGTCACCTGATAGGCCTGACGGAGCTCTCGCATGACATCACCATCTACTGGGCGGAGCCGAGATGATAATCACACACTTATTATGAAGTCATACTGAAAGTCGATTATACACGCATTCACAAAGAGCAACAACAAACCTCCACCCGAGATCTCTCTGACTACCATTTTCCAGCAACGAATGCTGGCAAATCCTCCTTATACTTCAGTTTGAGCGTAATAATCATTTGGATCGGCTCTGGAACTCAATAAAGACACTTTAAAAGTAGCTATTTCAGTCAGACGTGTTTCCTTTGTCAAATGTCAGCTGAAATCTGAGAGGTTTGAAACAAAACTGCACTTGCCTGTGTTGTTGAACCCCTAGTGGTTAGAATTTGTTTCTCTAGCAAACATCCTACCTAAACAGCATGTTACTGCTGCTCATTTGCATAAAGTGACATCACCTGTAGTTTGTTTGAAATGAATGACTTTAGGTCGCTACAAACTGCTGGCAGACCCTTGGGACCCTCATATGGGATAAGGCAATCCCAGAATGCACTGCGATAAGCTCAGTCAAAAAAAAAAAAAAAAGTTGATCAAAAAGTAAATACTAAAAGACTAACCTATTTAAAAATTTACAATTGTATAAATAATGTCCGTAGGCCATGTCTTGAATACTTTAACCATTTAAAGAAATGTACAATTTTTTTTAAAGATTTTAAGGGAATAAAGAAAAGAAAGAAGAGGAAGAGTATAATTTATTGTATGATATGACGTAATCAATTTTTCTAAAATATGCACACTTTCTCTCATCTATCATACACCTAATTTTCCGAAAAATGCTTTGTTCATTTTTTTGTGTTGCCTCACATGAATCAAAAGCCTATATTTAAATTCAAAACTACAACAAAATTTGCAATTTTGCAATTACCTCGAATCCCTAGGTATTACTGTTGGTCAGTTGTCAAATATTAAATGTCTTTTGTGCATCGTACCTCACACTAACCATTAAAAACTGAAGCGTCACGCTGGAATTCATGTTCTGTTTCTGTGAACAGTAAAGCCTGCGTTGTTTGATTTGATTGGCCATCTCAATCACTTTGACATTGACGTGCACTGCAAGATCGCTGAGGAAGACCAGGCTAAAATTGTAAATTTCAGTCATCCAAATAACAAACAGGGTGGAAGTGCAGCAGAGCAGCATCAAGAATATCAAATATCTGGGGGAGCAATTTGGCCAAGGTCATGGGTTTGATTCCCAGAGAGTGGATGTAGGGATAAAACGCATACCTTAAATGCAATTAAAGTTTCATTTATTTATAAATCAAGTTTTAAAAGTTACATTTTTAGGCTGACCTGCCTCAGCGATCTCACAGTGCTCATCAATGTCAAAAATGATTTAGTTGGCCAATCAAATTATAGACGGTGGGCTTGTGAAAGAGCATGAGGTAAATGTAAATGTTTTAATGATGATTCCTATGCAGGCAATAGACAACAAGGCAGCTCACTAGCTTTTGAAAGAGAGATGAAAGAAAAACCGTACAGTTTAGCATCCCACAAAGCAAAGTGATGTTCAGAAGCGCACAGACCTGCAGCGAGCGTAAACAGATGGAGAGAGGCCTTACCCATCAACCCGCCTGCTCTCCAAGCCCACACGTGCAACTCGAGGGGCTATTTTACAGACAAATTACACCACGGGGCACGCTATCCATTCGCCAACCCTTGTATCTGCCCTGCCTATTAAAGCGCCACCAGGCATTCCTCAGCACAGACTGAGACATCACGCTCTCCTGCGAAGCTAATCGTGCTTCATCCCTAACGCATCAGCTATATTTTCATCTCTTCCTGTCATAAATTTTCACTGGCCCTGGCTCGGCCCGGTTAACAATCGGGCCAATTTATTGGCATATTGGCATGAGGTGATAAGGGCTAAAAACAACAGCGGCGAGCAGCCGCTCGTGGAGATGAGCTGATAACGCAGATATGAGCTCCCATACAAAACATCTCACCCTCCATCACCTCTCTATCAAACTCTTATTACGATGAGAAGAACTGAAAGAGGAGAGGGCGAGAGGGGTCTTCGATTCGCCGGTGGGGGCGGGGACCAAAACCAACGCAAAATAAATATTAATAAAAAATGAAATCAGATGTAACGTTTCACGGCCAAAAAACAAGGAGGAGAAATACATAATTTATCACCACATTATCGGGATATCCAGGCAGCCTAATCAAGGAGCAGTGGATGACTATTTTTTGCCTTATCATCCAAAGTGGTGGAAACGGAGAGGGAATTATCAGCCGGCTGCAGATTGCTGGGTTGGAATTTTAATGGTAATAATCGCAGCTCTGATGGTATATCTCCCTGCCTTATCTTTCCCATTATCTGGCCCTATCTCACAGGCATCGGTGCAAATTAATGGTGCTTTTTCAGCACGGCCTTTTTATCATTGCTCAGAGAGCACCCAAGGGGAGAGAAGAAGCAAAATATTAAAATACTGCATAAATCACAATTTTAGATAACCGGCCAACGTATGGCGGTGGAGGGGGGGTACGGTGCCCAACAACCTTTTTGTCCTTTAGAATGACTCTCGGTCTCTCTGTGCACTGGATCAGACGGTCTCTTCTTCTCTCTTCCTCTTCCTGAAGTGCCGGAGAGAGGAACTACGGGCTCCGCGTGACCTTTCGGAGCCAGAGACAATACCCTGATATTATGAATGCTCTAGTAACAGAGCTGTGAGAGCCGTTAGATAACTCAGTTCCTGGACATCTCAGAAGGAAAATCGACGCAGATCGATTTGCATGCAAACGCCTCGGTCAACAGTTTAATGACTCGAGCTCATTTCGGGTATTCAGAAGCTGTCATGCTTGTCGAATGAGATAACAGAAAGTACCACATCAAACAAAATACGCAAAGATTGCTTTGCACTGACTGAAAGCCTTCAAACATATTTGTATTTACTGTACTGCATACCAGTACAGTCAAACAATATTTGATCTGACAGAGTACATCTCAATGCATCACCCAAGTGACAGGATGGTCAAAATAAAACAGTTGGAAAGGAATAGTTTTTTTAAGTTAAATTTAACTTTATGTACATGAGCTCAACGAAAGCACGTATGATCTCACGCACAAACACTCAAACAGAAACATTTCATTTTACTAGTACAAACACATACAAATATCGAGCGGCGATAAAAAGGCATATGGCTTTTAGAAGTCTCGTGCAAAATTCTCCTTGACTCAGTTTAACCTGTTCCTAAAAAAAACCCAACATTTCACAACAGAGGAAGAAGATTCTTCGTCCTTCCTCCCTGCGGTCCTAACACGCACACACACACACACACACACACACACACACACACACACACTCACAGGCTGCTTCTAAAGGCCCTGACCAGCGATCGCACTTCGGCTCTTTCATTCACAAAAGATGAATGCAACAAAAGCCAGCCTATTTAATTATTGTATAGAAAAACAGAACTGCAATTTTACTGTCTGAACTTTTCACTTCGTGAGGTGCTGAAAATATTCAGGTACTATATTATAACAGTGTCCTAAAAATAGGCCCTGAAAAATGGAAATGCTCAAGCTACTGATGGTGTATATTTTATGAAACACATTATTTATTTAACTCTGTAGAGCTCTGCAGATTATTCTAGGCTGGGATGTGTCATATTTATTAAATATTAAATTTATTTTAGACCACAGAAATACTTTTTGGAAGAATGCATTTAAAGATTGCAACAACTAAATAGGTTTTGTTTTTACACACTTAGATACTAACTAAAAATGCAATTCATTAATTCACACTTTTGCACTAAATGCATTATCATAAATGCATGAACTACATTTCAGTCTTTATTAGCATGCATGAGGGATTCTGGGCGATTTTTTTCTGCCATCCACATCTGACTCTAAACAGACCCTTAAAACCTTTACAAGAAACGCTGGATGTAAAACTACAATGACCTAAAAACTGAATGACAATAATTTTATACAGCTTGCAAAACAACAACAACAACGCTATAATAAATGTCAAGAATAAAAACATGACATTGAAATGTGATAAATGTATTGCCTGTTAATCGATGAAAACATCTTCACATGGTCAAAACACTATTTACACCTTTTTAAAGAATCAGCTGAACGGCTTCAAATCTAAAACTACTTTAAACTAAAACACTGAATCAGTTCATGAGCTTCTCACTACAGAATATAAAACTTTCAGCACTAAACTATTACAAAAGCACTTCTAGAAAAACAGTTGCATTTGATTTATTTTTAATTCTGTTTGTTAGCCAATAATAAACTTGCAATATGCATAAATAATAAATAAAATCAAACATGAAAACATAATAAACAAACGTCACTATTATGAAAAACATCTCCACATGCCTCAACAAATACAAAAAGGACTGACTGTAAACAGACCCTCCTGGGGCTTTGAAAGAATCAGCTTAACATCATCTAAAACAACTACTTTACTCAGTTTCTGTGATCGACACTATATGAAACTTTAAGAATTAAATAGCCTAACCATGTGCATAAATTTTATATCTAAGCAAAGAAGACACAACAAAACTAGGATTAGCACTAAGAATGAGTAAATGCAAAATGAAAGCATAACAAACAAGTCTTAAAAATGTTACATTCACCGTATCACGCGAAAAACAAGCCTCGTTAAATACAAAAACACCGAACCAAGATTTAAAGAAGGGCTGAAAGAAGAACATTTGCACCTGCTGCTACTATCAGTTGTCATCATAAACTGATCTCTCTCCATCTCCCTTTCATCCAACTTTACTCCGCTTGGCTTTGAAACAAATAACAGTATTAATAATAAACAGAGTAACTTACGCTTGATTTGCCGGGGGTTGCTCTGCTTTCTGCGGGACATGTTGATCCGGATGATTATTGATTATTAATTATTATTATAGGTTATTATGAGAGGTTATTATGGATCATCCAAGAGCCGAACGGGTCGCAGAAGGAATGAGGATTATTCACAGGCTCTTGCTCTCACACACGCGTCCCCCTCGCTCAGTGCGTGCGCACGAGTGAGTGTGTGTGTGTGTATGTGTGTGTATATGTGTGTGTGTGCGCCGAGCTGCGGTCCGCTCGGACTGACGGCGGAGGGGAAGGCGTTTCGCGCTTTTGTTTGAACATGAAGTTTGATCCACCGCGGTCGCCGTACACACACAATCTCTCACATATAATGCTGTTAAACTTCTCTGTTCATGCGGACTATTGTTCCGAAAAGCGCTACACTCAGGCCAAACGTGTTCATTCTTTTTTGCCTTTTTGCATAAAAGTTATTTAAAAGGTTTGATAGATGGAAATCCCGAATAAAAATAGACTCATTTATGTATTACTGACTTAATTTATCGAGTATAAGGCGTTTCTATCACCTCACAGATATTACCAAAATATGCGTCCTCATAAGTTAAACCAACAGCCCTAGTGAGGAGGAGAACTGCCCGCGTTTTTCTTAGCCAATCAAATACGTAAATTACCTGCCAATCATTATCTGTGCTCAGGTTTGGTAAAGTCTGGTTGGCTGCCATTCTTTGGTGGGCGGGGTTTTGGAACAGGTGTGGTTGAAGTTAAAAAGACAGATAACAACGCTTTTAAAGTCATCCACTGAGCTACCATTACTTTAAATATCATTGAGTAGTAGGCTACTTGAAGTAATCATAAACAAGAGTCTCAGCTGACAAAAACTGCATGCAAACCCCTTTTCCGAGCGCGTCGTGATGTTTACTGATTTATTGTTACACACTTGACTTAAATTATGATTTTCATAAACTTGAAAAACATGTAAAGAATTGTGTTTAAATGCTTGAAATTAGTTTTGTTGATAAATGTAGTGGCTATTGTGTGCATTTACAAAACATTTTAATTCATTTTTTTAATCATAAATAGATGAGTTTATGACAAATATACAAATCTAAGGTTTTTTAATAGAGAAATAATAGAGAAACGATGACATTTTGACTAACAGGCAACAATTCTACAATTCTTTTATTTTGACCACTGATTGCAGATTCATATGCAGTTTCTTTGCATCAGTAAAACACTCTTGTACCAACACATTTGATCTGTGTGCGTGAATCTTCTTTGATAGCACATTTTTTTCTGTGTATTTGTGAATGAATTTAAAATGTTATTGATTCAGTGCAGTTCAATTTATTTGAAGAGCCCAATAAAAAACTCTAAAGCAGCTATCCAAAATGTAGTTATGAGCATATGTCCTATTCAGAATTTTGAAATAAAGCAATCAAAAAAGTTATTAAAAAGCAGCTATAAAAGAACATGTGTTAAATGGCTCAAATGAATTTCGTCTTTCGTGGTGAGGATTTTTAGAATTTTTTTTATAGAAAACTACATACAAATTTCCTTGACTTTTTCAGTCCTAAATCTGAAATCACCTGAAAACAAACACAAATGAAAAAAGTGCACGTGTTTTAATTAAAAAGTCATCTTCAACTAACTCAAGACTTTCAGTGTGATACTTTCAGCATGCATTTGGTGAAAAATACATTCATATATATTCAAAAATTCTGCAACTTCCACGTCACAGAAAATCCCTTTACTCAAATTTGAAGTATCATTTCTTAAACAGTTTCAGGGCCCGGAAATCGCCTTCTTCAATTAGCCAGTTGAACTGCCAAGTAAGACAAGCAAGTCGCCTGTGAAATTATCTTGTAACCCAATTCCGGGACTTTGGAACGGAGTCTGAAACTACGGCATAATTTCAAGGGGTTAACTAGTCAACGGAGCTGCACCTTGAGGAAACCTTTATCTGCCTCTGTGCAGTTTGCTTCTGCTTTCACCAGCCATTACACTCTGGCAAGAAGTGTGCTCTTCCCAGCGTCCTCTGCTCCAGCGCTGGCGGGCTGTGAGCTCCAGCCATGAAGGAGAATAACGTTAGCGATTCACAGCTGAGTTCTAGTTCTGCTTCAGATCTAAATGATGGTGAAAATCTATATCAAATTTGTATCACTTAGTATGTGTAATGTTTTAAAGCTCATGTTCATTGTCTATAAACTACAACTAGATTAAAGCTGCTTTGTGTCATTTTTGTGACACGTTCAAACATTGCTCTGTTGTTTGAGCAGCCTTCCTGTTCAACCAATGGCTTGAGTTTGGGGTGGAACTAAATATTTGGCCGAACCAATAGCAGGCAGTCATTATTTTTCCAGTTCTACTTGCTGCTATTAGTGGCACACTGAGGCTCATGTCAACATGAAACCAAAGCTGAGCCTTTTTACCTTCTTAAAGCAGGTTCCTGGTCTTATACATGGCTTCTTTGTGCATATTATTCCAAATAATAAAAAGTTAATATTTTGTAAATGTAATGCAATACCATGCAATTTCTCATTGAATACAGATTAAAACACATAAATCACAAACAAAATTATTTTTCATGTTGATTTTAAAGGAATAGTTCACCCATAAATGAAAATTTGCTGAAAATGTACTCACCCTCAGGCCATCCGAGATGTAGATGAGTTTGTTTCTTCATCAGAACAGATTTGGAGAAATTTAGCATTACATCACTTGCTCACCAATGGATCCTCAGCAGTGAATGGGTGCCGTCAGAATGAGAGTCCAAAAAGCTGATAAAAACATCACAATAATCCACAAGTAATCCACAACACCACTCCAGTCCATAATTTAACATCTTGTGAAATGAAGCTGTGTGTTTGTAAGACTTCAGCATACCATACATGCCTCTCTTGATTTTATATTAGGCGATTCAGTGAATAGTATTTATACTGGTTTATAAATTGTTAATCAACCATTTCTGAATCTTTTTCTATATTGTTACATACATTTTCTCATCCAGTATTTTCGCAGCTCATCTCCTGTTTCCTATTGTAATTCATCACTCCAAATATAAATCAGGATTTGTAAATATAGATAAAATATTATAATTTGTTTTCCTCAATAAAAACATGCCAGTTTTAGAAAATTCCGAATTTCCACAGATGCCCAGTTTGTGCAGGAGACTTCCAGAAAACTTAAGGCTCACACTCTGGGCCTACACTCATTCTGACTCTTCCCTAAAAAGCTATTAATTTCCATGTTAAAAAGCACATTATTCTCAATTCATTCACAGCTGTTCCCTTGAACTCTGCACCCCTTGTAAATAAGAGTAATATGTTGCATATATGCTTCTTCCTATTGTATAATTCGAAGGCCACAGGTGTCACAGTCTGTTGTTTTGTGTAATTCCGAATAGGGCCGAGTATGACTTCTCTGACCCTCTTTGAGCTCCTGTGGCAGGTCATTGGCAGCACGTGTGGTTTGTATTAACGAGCACCTCCAAATTAATTAAGTGACCCCAGGCAAGTACAGGGCCACCCTGTCCTTTCTGCGCTGTCTTTTCATATCATTCAAGGTTAGATTACATTTGGAAACATGTTTCATTTCTTCGAAAAGCTGTACGCACATATGCAAGGAATTAAAGGCTGTTTTAACCAATCAATAATTGAATCAAAGTGTTTTGCTGCAGGAGATATAACTGCAGGAGGACGGCGTGTATAAATGCGACACAATATCAGTCACAGTGATCAGGAAATGCTGCTCTTTCTTAATTTAACCTTGTATTTTGTTTCAGGGGCAGATTAAATTAATCCAGGCACACCAGGTCAGATAATAAATATGGCTGAGAAATACTGTATAATAATGTGCTGTATAATAATGATTGCTAAGGTGTTGTTCATCCCAAATTCAAAGCACACAGAGACAGCCACTGCTGCATGCATGTCATCAATTATAGTTGCATTTTGTAGAAGTGCAGTATTGAACTCAAATGCTTCCATTTACAACCAGACCAATACAATATCTAGACTGATTTATCAGATTATATAATTATGGTTGAGGTCATCAATCTGCTTGACTGCCTGATTAAAAGTAGTGACTCTGTCTATTGTTTTCACAAAATATTAAATGTAATTTTCAAAGATGGAAATCATATATTTTGTCACAATCTCACAATAAAAAACATGGCAGAAGGATGTTTTTTTTTGTTTGTTTTTTTCCATAGAACATTTTTATTTAAATATATTACAAATGTTTTTGTTTCAAACAAACACAACATTTTACCATGAATATTTTTCAAACTGATAATATATATATATATTTGTAAACATCCTATTGATCCTGTTTTGTTTTTTTCATTCTCTTTTTTAAATCCCTTTAAAACTAACAAAAGCCAGATTCTTAATGACATCATCTTCTGCAGGAAGTGGCATCATAGAAAGTTAATAAAATTTATAAGATCTTGTTTTTTTTCTTTCTTTTCCACTGTTTCTACAGGTTCTTTTTCATCCTTTTCCATCTTTCTTTTTATTTATTTTTTTAAAATCTCTTAAAAACTAACAAAAGCCAGTTTCTTAAAGACAACATCCTCCAGGAAGTGACATGTTTGGTGGCAGGAAAACCAGCACAAACATCAGCTAGTATTAACAACTAAGTTAATGAAATTCATAAGATCCTGTATTTTTTCTTCCTTTTTCTCCCCATGTATTTTAATGTTTTTTTAAAGCTGATGTTCTTTCTTTCTTTCTTTTCTGAATCTCTTTAAAGATCATAAAAATCCAGGTTATTAATGACATCATCCTCCAGGAAGTAACTATTTTATTTTATTTAATTTTTTAAACTTGAAATTTGAAATTTATTGAAATTGACAAGATCCTGTATTTTTCTTTTATTTTCAATATCGTTTTCATCCTAAACATTTTTTTCGAAATCCCTCTGAAACTAACAAAGGTCAGTTACTTAATTACATCATCTTCCGGGAAGTGTCATTATTTTTGGTGGGTGTTCATGAATTCAAAGAATTCTGTGATGTTTCATGATACATATTTACAGAAATGTGTATCGTGAAACATCTCATTCAACCAAAAGGAGCTGCAAAAATTCCTGAAAGAAAGTTCTGCTTTTGACATTTCTCATGCCGAAACACTCCAAAAATAGCCAGATGTTGAGGCTTCTTTGAGCGTAAATTCAGAGAGTCCAGCTAAATTGTGAACTCCAGATTAATTTCACACCACAGCTCGATCCCTCAGGACCTTGGCATGCGTTGGATCTTATTCTCGCCGCCACGGCGCCTCGTGTTGGTCCCACAATTTGACTGACAGGTACAAATCTGTGTGAGATGGAGGGCGCCTCCATCACGGGCTGCAGCAGATGGTTGAAATAATTAACATGATGCTGTTCTCATCGCAGGGGAAATCAGTGGCATGGAGATCATGCCGCTGCTGCTTTAACACACATACAGTGAAGAGTTTAATGGTAACGTTAAATGAAGGGATTTAGAAGACATATGGGATTGTGCTGTGATGATAAAAAATGCACAGTCATAGACTTAGAGCAAAATATGTATTTCACTGGTGAAAATCAAGCCGATATTTGTCCACTGTCAAAAAAATCTTTGCCTGGTAACCTATAAAATGAGGTAACTTCTAAATGAAGTCAACAATATCAACCTGACTACACAGGTTATGCTAATGAAAGTCATTTATAATGGATCGAGTCAAGTGAAAAACGCTAACAATGGCACGTTTTTGCTTTTAACGTTGCAAAATCACTGTAAACGAGTTGTGTGTGTGTGCAGCTAAATATATCCACGTCTGCCTCCAGCACATTTAAATATGATTTACTGCCGTCTGAACTTCAGCATCAGCATCAACGGCGGCTCTTGAAGTCGCAAGGCTGATTTTCTGCTGTATGATGCCACACCAACTGGCATTATGGGACTGGCTGCTATCCAGAGGAGGTGACTGTGACTGTGTGTGTGGGCGCTGTTAGACAGCTGGAGGAGTGGACGAGCATCAAGGCCATGCATTCATGTCCATCTGCTTGAAAAGAGATGGAAGGTCTAGTGTTGATAATGATGAAATTAATAAAGGCCAGAAGATACGGGGAATAAAACTGCTATGAAATGACGCACAGAATAAAAAATGTGTTGTCAGGTAACCTAAAAATTTGGTGACATCTAAATTGACTGGTTTTATTGAAGTCAAGTATATTAGTAAGACTTTTATGACAGAATCGATCAGATTGCACCAAAGAAAGTCATTTGTAATGATCAAATTACACTATTAAAGAAGCTTTTTTACATTACTACAGCGCTTGAGAGAAACTTTAACATCATTCCACAAAAGCTTCCTTATACTGTAGTAGAAAAATGTTCTTTAGATTTTTAAAATGTTCTTTAGACTGAAAAAAATGGTCCTTTTAAGATCTGTTCACTGAAAGGTTCTTCAAGGAACCAAAAATGGTTCTTCTGTGGCACTGCTGTGAAAACACTTTTGGAACCTTTATTGTTTAAGAATGAATGCCACAAAGGAATTTTGTTTTTCCCCCAAAAAAATATTTTCTTAGTGTCAAGAACATTTTAATAATATAAACAATCTTTTTCCATTATAAAGAACCTTTTGTAAAATGGAAAGGTTCCATGGACGTTAAAGGTTTGAGAAAAACATGTTTATTTAAATTACATTTTCATGTTTCCATCATTTTTTTAAATGTCTGGTAAAATATTATATGTAATTTTTAAATATTTTAAATATAATATTTTATAATAATATCATTAAAAAAAAAACATGGCTGCACTTTAAAATCCTTGAAGGATGTGATCATTGTTTTGTCTTCTACTTCTCACATAGAGAAACTGGAAATTTATTAAATGCTTTGTCTACTCAAAATGTTTCAAGCAAAACATTTTCTTGTGAATATTGTTTGAATATATCAATTTTCCATAATTGAAATGTTCTTTGAGAAAAAATGGCTATTCTATGGCATTACTGTGAAAACACCCTTTTATTTTTAAGAATGAATGCCACAGAAGAACATTTTTCCCCAAAGAACCTTTCAGTGAACAGTTTCTTTTTTTTCTAGCGTGAAGAATATTTTAATAATCTAAAAAACTTTTTTCCTCTATAAAGAATCTTTTATGCAGTGGAAAGTATGTTAAAGGTTCTTCATGGAACCATCAATGCCGGTGAAGAACCTTTATTTTTAGGAGTGTAAATTCACTTTTTATTCTGCAGGATAATTTCTCTTAGATTCTCATAAAAAAGTATTTTGCCCAGACTAAAAACTGAAAGCTGCCAATTATGATATTTTGATCCGCAACATGTGTGTCCTGCGCCGCTCGTGTCGATAGTGTGAGATTACTTTATCATTAGCGCTGGTGTGTGTGGTGTTCTATAGAGACGCAGTGTGTATCTGAGTATAGCTACAGCATTATCAGTGTGCCATGTTCCCGCTGGTCATGGCACCGTGCCCCCTCCAGCATCCGCAGCGTGCCAACAGATGTCTGTGAGCGTGCCCGCTTCTCCACCCCGCCTGCCAAACCCGCGTTCAGCGCCAGCCCTCTGCCCAGCAACACACTTCCACTCTTCTGCTCCACACCTTCTTCTCTCTGCCTTTTTTCTTCCCTTCTTCCTCCATTTCTTTGTTTTCTCTGCACTCGTCCTCTCCTCTTTTCGCTGCTGATTTCCATCCCTCCATTTTGAAGCTTGTCTTCGGATTGTGTTTTGCTGTCTAAGAGCTGAAAACAAGTAAAACACAGAGATGGAGGTTAAAAATAATTTGACATTCTGAGAAAGAGGACTTAGTAAATAAAACAAATTGATAAAATAATAAGAAATTAGTTCCCTTTTTCTTGACTTTGTGAGGAAAGGCAAAAAAAAAATGTGTGGGGGGGGGATTTTTAATGCACTAAAATAATCATGTTCTAAAATGATTATTTTTTATTTCTATTCCTTAATGTTAGATTTCACTTCACACCCCCCCCCCGCCCCAAATATTGATTTTATTTATATTATCACTATTTAAGACATATTCATATACCCCACTGTCAGATTTTCACTGAAACTTAAATAATCAATCAGTCAATGATAAATGTAATATTTTACTGGTTCTTCAAAAAAACAGTCTTTCAAATTTCTGGATTTTTGAAAATTTGTTACATATGCACTTAAACAATAAAGGGAATTATAGGGAAATTATCAACATTATTAGGATGATCTATATCTTGCTAATATAAATTATTAAAAATAACAATTAGTATTCTAAGTGAAATACTATGTTAATTAAAGTAGAAACAGTTCTACTAATCAGTATTTACCCTAATTTTAAGAATAACTCAAACATTGCATTAAACATGGTTTGTTCCTGTTGTCATAACTATAAAATTCTATTAAAATAAAATAGAAAATAAGTGATATTTAACACTAAGCCTTGAATATGGTCAACTATTATATGTAAACCATCTTTCTTAACTCTTTTTTTCCTTCTAAGCAGTGAAAATGACACAAAATGCAAATTGGATTAGTTTTAATCTAATAACCTCTTCAAACGTACTATAAAAAGTAAAAAGGCGTTATTGTTACCATAATGAGTTATTTATACCTGCTCTGACCCATAAAATGACTTTTGTTGCTGTCAGGTTGATTCAATCATATTAAATAACATTTCTGATTTTGACTGGTTATTTTAGATGTTACCAAATGAAGCGGATTATTTTAGGTTACCTGACAAAACATTTTTTACAGTGAAGGCTCAAAGAAATGACAGCAAGCGCTGTGAAATATTGCAACATTTAAGCACTGTACAGCTTGTGAAACAGCGTGTAGAAACATGAAGAGAGAACCAGATCTTTTACAGTTACGTATAACTGACAGTTTTCAAGGACAACAACAATTGTTCTGCACTTTTAATACATATTTAATCACCACTTCTTATAAGACTTCTTATTGCGGATGATCAAGTAAATGTGTGTATTGCATGGACTAAATGTTTGAAAGAGTTGCTTTTTTTAAGAAGTCAATTGTAAATGAAATTGTTACCATTGGAGAGAATCATTTTTAATGAATAACCAGCAGATCACTGGTGTTTTAGAGCTTTTTTACATAATATAGTCCAAATCATTTTTATTGTATCTTACAACCAAATGATCAACATCTTTATTTTTATCCAAATCCTATTATTATGTTCAGCATTGAGCATAATATCCTCCCGAGGGGATTTATTTGCAGTCTTCCCTTCCGTTTAGGTTTGCGAGGATAATATTCAGTGGATATCAGTCACAAACAGCATATGAACTAGCTGTTCGCTCTGACAGAATAATTGCATTGAAATACAGCTGCACACTATTTCTGCAATACCTTCATTAAAGGCTGCCAAGGGAGGAAAATACACAGAATATCGAGTTGATTAATCTATAATTATTAGATTACAAACGGCCGGGCACAGTCCACAACAGTTGCGGTTAATTACATGCTTGCAGGGAGCACTTGCGCCCATGACAGATGTAACAATAACCGCATAATATCACATTTCTGAGCAGAGCTGCCAGTTAATCAGAGACCCTTATTCTAATGCGACCTAATATAATTGTCCGATGCACGGCGTTTCATCTGAAACATCTGGACTAGAACGTTTGGATTTGGTGCTAGTTATTCCTAGGTTGTTCTGCGGCGTGATGGTTTTGGTCAGTATATCCGCAGAAGCAGCAGCGCGACAAGAAAGAGAAGAAAAACACATCTCTGTGTATATTTTCACAGAGAGGTTGGGTGTAGACAGCTCTGAGAAGTGAATCTACATCTGCCAGCCTCCATGCAAATAGCGCCGCCATCCTTAATAGTGAAACCTTCGATGAAAAACAGATAAAAATATTAAATATTCAGGCGTCCCTTTCACCCAGTATCAAAAGGCTCCAGATGTGCGGGGCCGGAGTTGTTATCGGGCGGCCAAACGACAGGCATTGAAAGACATTCCTCTGAATTTCAGACCATATAAAAGTGTTTTATACGATGCAAATGAATGGTAATTTTTGACTATGGAGGAGAAGCAGGGGGGGGGGGGGGGGGAGATGCCAATAAACCCTATCATTTGGGACTAAAAGTCCACAAACGGGAGACACTTTGGATTCGCCTTGCCTGTCTTCCCGCGTTAGATGCCTGAGATTGCCGCGAAATTAATCCATTTAACAATCTGTGGCTTAAAATTTAAGGATTTCCAGTTTTTTGGAATATCAATAAGTTCCAATTGAAGAGAGAATTCTTTTGCAATTCAGGCATGTGCGGGCGATAACGGAGGAGTTGGCATGGAAGGCAGGCAGAGATGGATTAATTATGCAGGGAACATGGAAATTCTGCTTATCAACGCTTAGCAAAGGAGCCCAGCTCACATAATCAGAAAAACCAGGATGAAAAAATATAACAATGCGGTGGCACCTTCCAGCTCATCGTCTTACAAGTTAGATTCTTCCTGTAATTAAAAACTAACATACAATTATATTCATATCTCATAGGCAGACTATGAGTGGTTATGCGTTAAATATCAGCAAGGGGTATAAGGGCTGAGGTGGGGGTATATATGTAAAAAAAAAAAAAACACACACCGTCTTACACGGGGATGGAGGTCTCTTGGGACGGACGGAAGTACTTAGCCAGGAAAACTTAAATTATCATTTAAAAGCCAGGAAAGACAAAGCTAGCGGAGCTCAGAGACACCCGCTTATTTACCGCAGGCAAGCGGGGAGGGAATATCTGCTCTGCTGTGTTCAGTTCTCACTTATCACGGGAAACTTTGAAGGGAACGTCAATGGATAGGCTGCGCAAATCCCAACAGAGCATGTGTGATTCTGGCACGCGGACCTTTGGCGGTGTTTTCGCTAAAGCGATATGGCGAATAATGCCGAATGATGGGTCATTTCCACTTTTGCGTTTAGAAAACTGGGATTTTGCAGTAACGTTCGCAAAGCTCTTTGTTCCCGATACCGTTTGGTGTTGCAAGGAACAGGAATAAGGTGGCGAAGCTTAATCCAAAACAGACCCTGATTTCTGCTGTGTTTCTTTCGTTCTGTTGAAGATACCCCTGTTTCCAGTTTTGTTGTCCTATCAGAACCGCCGTTTGAGCCGGAATGACTATTACGACTACAAATGCAAGGATCATGGAAGTTTCAACACTTCACTCACTGTCCTTTCACCAGCAAGCACCAGTAGCTTTCAAAAGAGACTCCTTGCAAATACATTTCTTGCTCGTGACCCTTCCAAACTTTTACATTTTAGCAAATCAACTGAATTAAATGGTGGAACAAAGCATTCCCACAATGCTTTGTGAGTTCCTTTGACCCAATAGTTCTAAAAAAGCCTAAAAGTCTGAAATTTCATTCACCTGGCATGTTAGCGATACATACGAGAACTGATGAAGTTTGCTTGTGGTTTCTTCTCCATGTCTTTCTTCTCTGCAAATGGTGTTGAGCGCAACACTGTGAAAGAATGAACAAAATAGACATTCTGTAAAGCTGAAAGAAATGCATTTAAAGAAATAGTTCACCAAAAAAGGACAATTCTTTCAGTATTTACTCACCCTCATCCTCCCATGCTGTTAGTTTTCTGTGAAAAAAACAAAATAATTTTTGAAGAAAAAAGAAATTATATTCAACATCAGTCACGTGGAATTGTTGAGACAATTTTGATTGTCGGTATCATCAAATTTTAGCATCATTTAAATATTTTTAAAAATGGAATCAAAGATTTTCTTTATGTATACTTTTGTCTATTTGTCTGTAGATGTAGTTGTTGATTTTTATTACATAAAAAAGTTTACTTACAATAAAAGAAGTGCAACACATGCCTTTTTTCCCATTGATATGTTAATTCAAATGACATGTTAGAATTTCAGCAAAGGGGGGTTTTCCGTGAAAAATGTTCCTAACTATTTTTTTTTTTTTTTTTGTGAGGAACAAACCAAAAATTTAACTCATTTTAGAATATATTGAAATACACAAGTCTTGGAAAATAGCACACTGTCATGCACACTATTCCTTTTTACTATTTTTTGACCATTTTCAACTGTCTTGTGTGTTAAGACTACTTTCCAAAACACTAATTTCAGTTTTTCTTCAGTGTTTCTTTATCTAAGTTCATCTGCATTCATCTAACTGGTGTTTACTCTTGTATAGCAACACCATTCAGTCACCGGCTACAAATCTCCGTTTTTTGACTGCATTGAATTTTCTCGCCTGCTAAGATGTGCCTAAGATGTGCCTCTTCCACCTTCCTGAAACACCTCATGTCTGCCCATTTTGACACAGACCAGCGGATGAATGAAACCAGGGTCAGGCGAGACCAAATCTCCTCAGTTCATTTGCAAGATTCCTGCAGCTTTCAGGGATGTACCGCACCTGTTGCCGATGCCTCGATTCCGTTTTTTTGATCGGGACGCTCTCTGACAAAGAGCAGAAGTGGAGGCAGAATAGAAAAGAGAGAGTGGATGAGATCCTTATCGAAAACTCTCCACTGGACAATGAATTTTTCTCCACCATTCAAATGTATCGGCGAATGCTTGAGCGGTTCATTTCAGCCGATCCCGTGGGGCGACAATGGACCGGAGAAATGAGTGATGCTATCTCTCTCCTGATGTCATTTCCCTGATCCGCCTCATCCTCTGGCCCTGTGTACCTCCATTAATTAGAAAGCAGAGGGATTTCCACTCATCAGCTCATGGCTTTCTGCTTGTCTACTATCTGAAGACCTCTTTCCGCTGCTCAGGAAAGTCAGAAGGGAAAAACAAGCGTCTGTTTCGACCCTACGGCATTTAGGCTTCAGGGTGGAAATGGCATTTAGCAATTCAAAAATATTCATCAGAGTCTGATAAAATGAGAAAATAAATGAAGTGATGAAGCTTTGCTTGGTTCCCCGTGACTGAAAGTTTGATGGTTCACCTAAGAGCGTGTAAAATGACTCCTATCAGTGTCACAAAGATTAATAATAGGTAGTTTCTGATTAGTTTTGTGCATAATGGACCAAAACACCAAAATCAAACATTTTTCAAAATCATTCAATTCTGGACGGACAGACGGACAGACAGACAGACAGACAGACAGACAGACAGACAGACAGACAGACAGACAGACAGACAGATAGATAGAACTCTATTCATAGTTTGAGTGGATAGATTTGAAATTGGAAAAATGTTCTAAAATAATAAATCAAATAGAAGTGTTCAATCTAAATAAATAAATAAATAAATAAACAAACAAACTAGTTTACCCAAATAGATAGATAGATAAACAAACAGACAGACAGATGACAGACAGACAGACAGACAGACAGATAGATAGATAGACAGACAGACAGAAAGAAAGACAGACAGACAGATAGACAGACAGACAGACAGATAGACAGACAGACAGATAAATGATAGACAGACAGACAGACAGACAGATAGATGACAGACAGACAGACAGACAGACAGACAGACAGACAGAAAGACAGACAGACAGACAGACAGACAGACAGATAGATGACAGACAGACAGATAGATAGATGACAGACAGACAGACAGACAGACAGATAGATGACAGACAGACAGATAGATGATAGACAGACAGACAGACAGACAGACAGACAGACAGACAGACAGACAGATAGATGACAGACAGACAGACAGACAGACAGACAGACAGACAGATAGATAGATAGACAGACAGACAGACAGACAGACAGACAGACAGATAGACAGACAGACAGACAGACAGACAGACAGATAGATAGACAGACAGACAGACAGATGATAGACAGACAGACAGATAGATAGATGACAGACAGACAGACAGAGAGATAGATAGATAGATAGATAGATAGATAGATAGATAGATAGATAGATAGATAGATAAAATAAATCCTTTTCTGTTCAATAACTGTTCAGTCTAATTAAAAATTGCTTAGCATTTGCTTGAGTATAATACCATTAATGTAGCAACATGTTAATGCCAAATATTAAAATATTCAATAAAAAAAAATCACTTAACATTTTTTAATCTAATTAAAATGGACTATTTTAGCAAACCTTTGTTTAGCAACATGCTAATGCCAAACTCTGTTGAAAGCAACCACTAACAACATTTCAGCATCATGGCAGCGATTTTTGCACCCCACACATTTTCTTAAAAAAAAAAGAAAAAAAAATCTAGATGTAATAATATATTTGGGTGCATATTCACCCAAAACTTTGGAGGAACAAATATTGAACTAAACACAAAAATCTAAATAAAGAAAAGGGAAAAGACTGTTCATTCTGCAAAGCCACCGGAGGGTGGAAGAGGCAAAAGTGTCATCAATTTTTCATTCTAAGCGGCAGAGCTAAAACGACCAAATTTTTCTGTTGTCTCTGTGTCTGTGAGGACGCTCAGGGGCAAAGACCTGCAATTAGCAGATATGTGGGTGGGCATCTCCGACTGCATCGAAGCACGTTAGCACAATGACTATAGATGAGTTTAGAGCGAGTCTGAGTCTTAGACGTGTCAGTCTCCTGTCTGCAATATGAAGACGTTAACGCTGATTAGTCTCTCTAATTAAAGCACGCTCCCCTGACACCAGAGATACATGAACTCAAGGCTTGCATGCAGTCGTGTGGGGGTGTGTTTGTATGAAAGATGTCGAACTGCAGCCCTATATTAAGATGACGTATAGTGTTTGTGTGGCGGTGCTCAAACTCTATTCATAGTTTGCGTGGAAAAGTAAAAGTTTGCGGTCAAGTTTCTTTGTCTAAAGTTTTACACCTAAAATCCCTTATATACATAAAAAAAGACACTTAAAAATATCCCCCAAAGAAAATTTTAGTGAACACTTCTTAAAAGAAACATTTTTTCTTAGTGTGAAGAACATTTTTCTATTTTTCACTATAAATAACCTTTTGTTCAGTGGAAAAGATACATGGATGTTAAAGGTTCTTCATGGAACCATCAGTGCCAACAAAGAACCTTTATTTTAAGAGTGTAAGACAACATCTGAAGCTATAAAATGAATGTGAATACTGCAGATCAGATTGCTTGGTCTTGGAAGAATTTGATGAGAATTGATTTCATATTAATGAAGTTTACGCAAATTAAGTCTCTCCAAAAGTGTTTGGAGTAATTATTCACTTATCCTTGTTCACAGGCAATATTCACACAAAAACATGGCTTCTTTGCTTCCCTTGGCATGTTTAAGAGAGTTCATGATGGAAGTAGGTCTTTGGAATGATAAATGAGTCATTCTTTTGAATCAATTTTTTTCAATGAATCGACTCCACATTGATCAGTTAATGTCTTGGGAAGCAAAAAGCTGTTTATTATAAACAAATGTATCATTAAAATGTCTTTAATTTAAAATGAGTCATCGTCCATAAAAAGTAAAAAAAAAAAAAAGTAATCTCAGGTGAGAAATATTCGAGATCAAGAACTGTTTACAAGCAAAAATAATCCATATCAGTTCTAAACAAATATATCGCTGGATTCTGATGTGAGAGAACAACAGGGAATGAACTTTTTCACTGGAGAAAGCACAGACAGGTTATAGTTCAAATGTTTCTTACAAGCACACATCTTATCACTTCACAATTACTTGGTTTACTTTTGAATTATTGTGATGTTTTTATCAGCTGTTTGGACTCTAATTCTGACGGCACCCATTCACTGCAAAAGGATCCATTGGTGAGCAAGTGATGTAATGCAAAATTTCTACATCTACATCTAGATCTTGGATGACCTGAGGGTGAGTACAGTACATTTACATTTTGGGGTGAAAAACTCCTTTAAAGTTTATCAATAACCTATATTTTGGAATGTGGGACCACTTTTATGATACGCTGTAAAAAAAAAAAAAGAAAAGTTGAGTCAACTTAAAATTTTAAGGCAACCAACTTCAGCAGATTTTTGAGTTTGCACAACTTGTTTTTGGGGGAGATTCTCAAATTTTTGTTGTATAAACTTAAAACGACAAGTTGAAAAAACTCAAAAATTTGCTGAAGCTGGTTGCCTTAAAATTTTAAGTTGGCTCAACTTTTTTTTTTTTACAGTGTACTTTTACAGTGCCTTTGTGTCTTTTTTGGAAGCTTGAACACTTGATTAACCATTAACTGCAATTGCAAATAGAGAGTCTTCTCTGCCTAAAAAAGTCAGTCATATGGGTTTAAAATGATTTGAGGTTGAGTAAAATAATCCCAGAATTCTTTTTTTTTTTGGGTGAACTATCCCTTTAACCCCAGACGCATGTTCTAATAGGAGATGGATCTGACCGCGAGGCCTCCTCGTCTCTTTCCCCCTCCCACACAGGTACATGACTGAGCAGAAAAGGAGACGCTTCATCTGTGAGATTAGCTCTGGCAGACCGGCCGCTGGACATGGACTTCTGGACAGACTTAGTTCTGGGTATTGAGATCCACTCGCAGATGACAGATGAAATCTGTCTCCTCCGGCTGGACGTGTAGCTGCAGGTGATACATGATCACAGATAAAAGGACATGAGGTGGATGTGGGGGATGGAGACCACGGGGCCCCTGATCTCTGCTGTGCTGATGTCACTGCCACAGGTGGCTCACTAACCCCACCCCTAACTTCCAAACAACCAATCACACACTTACAACCTATCCAGTCATCCCCACTGAGCACGCATTGTGTGTGTGCGTGCGTGTGTGTGTGTGTGTGTGTGTGTGTGTGTGTGTGTGAGAGAGAGAGCGACTCACAGAAGTTTTATCTCATCCCCATCTGTGTGGTCTCAGGCACGATGATTTTGGACCGCAGCCACGTCAACCCTCATGCCATCCAGAACTAGAGGAAAAGAGACAAAGGGAGGAGGTGAATGGATGTCATTTATAAACACTGTGTTCATTCTAGTCCTATTTTAAAGTAAGGTGCAATAATAATAATAATAATAATAATAATAATAATAATAATAATAATGATAATATATAATATGTTTTATTTTTTTATAGCGCCTTTCAAGAACCCAAGGTCACTTTACAAAATAATACAAGCAATTGGCAAACAAAATACACCAAACAATCAGAGGGGACATTCAGACAAACAAGTGTTGACAACAAGGAACTACATATAATTAACAAGAGGTCATGCAATCATATGATGAACATTGATTATGTCAAGAAAATGGTCATGTGTCATACAGACAGAAATTGAGAAAAGGGGAAAGATTTAAAAGAGTGAGGTAAAAGAGTTATTTAGAGAACAAAGTGAATAGATGAGTTTTAAGTTGAGACTTAAAGGTCTGGAGAGAGGAGGCAGCACGAATATTATGGGGCAGCTTATTCCATAGCTTAGGGCCTATAATACTGAAATCCCTACCACCCACTGTAGAGAGTTTATACTTGGGCACAACAAGCAAGTTATCGTTGCTAGATCTGAGAGTCCGTGCAGGAACATATGGTTGTAATAACTCGACCAGGTATTGATAGTTTTCAGTCATGTGACCGACTTGAAGACTAGGAGAAGACTCGAAGTTCTGGCCATTTGCAATCCATATTAAGCACCCGCGGCAATATTTCAATCATAAAGTGCGACAAAACATTGTAAAAACAATTAAAGGGCCTTAATATATTTAAAACAGTAATGTTAAAAGATCAAATTCAGTAATCACTACATTAATGATGCATAGTTTACACAGGCAAGCAGATGAGGCCAGAATATGAACGCAGTCCACTTAAAGGTTCAGTGTTTTCCTTCTAATGGTATTCTATGGGAAGCTATTTAATGTGAAACTTTGCACATTGCGTTTATATTCTGGCTTCATCCTCTTGCCTGTACAAAATATACATCATCAATAAGGTGTATACTGAATCTCGCCTTTTAATATCTGCGTTTTACTACATTATTACTTGATGCAAACTGCGTAAAAATAGCTGACGGTCAGTGGAGCAAAGGTTTGTTTTGCCCGCCAGGTGGGCGTTCCTATAAGGGTGTGACGTCACATGAAAATGATCAATTGAGGTGCGAGGCCATGATGGGCCTTATAAACTAAAACTAAGAGTTTGAACTGAATACGTTTGGCCACCGGAAGCCAGTGAAGTTGGTGAAGGATGGGGGTGATATGTGCAGATTTTTTATTAAATGTAAGGGCTCGATCAACAGAGTTTTGTACCATTTGGAGACGATTAATAACTTTGGCAGGTAAGCCGCTATATAAGGAGTTACAGTAACCCAATTTGAAGGGTATAAAAGCATGGATAATAGTTTCAACATCTCCAAAATTAAGTGAGGGATGTATATAAACAATATTTCGCAGTTGGTAAAAGTATTATTTAACAATCTGACCAATATGTGAATCAAAGCATAGCGCAGAGTCAAACAACACTCCCAAATTTCGCACAGTTGTTGAGGGCCTAATCTGGACACCATCGATAGCTATGAAAATGTCATGCTGGGAGGAACTCGGTGATTTAGGGCCAACCAGCAGGATTTCAGGTTTGTCTGCATTTAGTTGTAAAAAGTTATCTGACATCCAGGTTTTAAGTTCTTGAAGACAGGGAACAATAGAAGGGGGTGGGCAAATTGAGACCATGACGCCTGATGATCTGACACAGTGGCGGCACATAAATGAGAAATAAAAGTGGACCAAGTACAGAACCTTGGGGTACACCGGGTGAAATAGTGACAGTGTGAGATCTATTCTTATCTATCCTAACGAATTGCTGTCTATCAATGAGGCTAATAGATCCACCTTAAAAAAACATTTCACCCCAAAATCAACAGAAAAAAAGGTCCCACTTTACATTAGGTGGCCTTAACTACTATGTACTTACATTTAAATTAATAATTTAATACAATGCACTTACTGTATACATACATGTTTTTACATTGTACTTATATTTTTAAAAATACCTATATGTACTTACATCTGTAATTAATTTCTGTAATTACATTTATAATTACACTGTTGACCCATCACTTACACCTTAATCCACCCTTAAACCTACCCATACCACCAAACCTGTCCCTAACCTTACCCGTATCCCCCCTCAATAGCAGCAAAAGTGTTTTGCAATACAATATGAACACAATAAGTACATTGTACTTATTTTTTGATGTAAGTACATAGTTAAGGCCACCTAATATAAAGTGTAACCAAAAAATGATACATTTTTTAATGCAAAGGAAATTAGTCATTCTGAATTTTAAGGAATATTAAAATCTAACATCTAAACACTTAAACTCTCATTTTATAAATAAATTACTAAATAAATAAATAAAACATAAAAAATAAAATAAAAGTATTAAACTAATGAGAATCTGCTGAAAATTGTAAATGATAAAAAAAACAAACAAACTTAAACATACCTGACATCTGGGCATTATACAAATGTATAGTTTTAACAAATTTGTGATTTTTGTCAACTTTATTTCACTAAATAGACCATTAATCTACTCTCTCTCTCTCTCTCTCTCTCTCTCTCTCATATTCTTACTAATTTATAACTATTATAGAATTTATTATTATTATTTAATTATTATTAAATTAGTAAATAAAATGTAATTAAATTAATTAAATTATTATTATTTTGTAATAGCCCTACGAATTTGTTACTATTGTTATTATTTTTAATTTCAGCCTGATTTATTTATTTATTTATTTTATTTCACTAAACAGATTATTTGTCTGTGAAAAGAGGAGTTCTTTATATTTGGTGAATAGGTGAACTTCACAAAACACATTTCACCTGAAAATTACAATAATGTATTTTTTATTAAAAAAAAAAAATTAATCCTATTTTAAGGAAGATTAATGCTACAAATATATATATATATAATACAGCAACTAATTATAAAAAATGTATTATAACAAATATATCGATTTAAATACATTTTAAACTATGACCTGGACATGGACATTCACCCCCTGTATGTGACACTGAACTCATTTTAACCCTCTGATCTATTTCCCCTTACATTAGCTTTATGTTGTATTCATTTATAGGCCACTGTTCTGTCAACTTCAAAAACCAAAACATTTAACTAAGGTATGTTTTCCCATTTTTAATATTCAAAGTTTTGTTCCATTAAGTAAATTCTGCATTTTCCCCAGTGTTTCTCTCTCTATAAGATGATCAGCCCCGGAGGCCTGTAGTAGTGTAATATAGAGAGCTCCGACTCACTGCTCTCCATTTATCTTATCACGGCAGGACACCTGTGGAAAGGGTGAACACTCGACAATTATGTGCTTCTGCCGTAGAACTAAAACACTGAGAACACTCTCAGGAAACCCATGCAGAAACGAATGGACTCACTGAAGTTAGCGAAAGAGAAACCTAAAGGTTTGGTTTTGACAGTCTGAAAAGAGAATCAATGTCTGGGAATGAGATGCAGTAGATTTAGAGACTATAAAAAGTAAGTTTAATAAAAACACATAGTAGGACAAATTCATGACATTTCAGACAAGATAGTAGTCTCAGTTGTAAACTGTGCCAGACTTTATGAAGATAATGAAAACTCTTGTTATGTGAGACTTTTAATGAGAATACAGGGATTTAATTTTAGCCACATTAAAGTCAAATCTGTAGAGGGAAAAAAATCTATAACTAAGTATTTAGATATTCCTGAGATATTAAATATGGGATTTTTTTCTCCCTCACAAAGGTCAAAATCCCAAGCTAATGCTCTAATCACAGGTTCTTTATTCAAATGTTCTGGTCTCTAGTATTGCTTAATTAATTTCCATAATGAAACATTTAATCAGCTTCAGAATCCTAGGCAATGATACAGAGATTTCTTAAGTTCTCTGTCAGGAATGAAACATGTTTCGGCTAAAAAGAGAGAAGGAAAGAGAGCGAGAGAAATCCAAGACTTAACCCTGACTCCAAAGCCATCAGTCTACCAGCACCAAACGCTTTAATTACCTTCACCTTGATAACGTACTTAATTGCTATTGCACTTTTGTTATGTTTTTTTTTTTTGTGTTGTTGTTGGGGTTTTTTTTTTTCTGGCCTTTAGATTATACTGCACCTCACCTTTAATGAATTAAAAAATAAAATGAAATGCCTTGGAGGTGTTTAATATGTAGTTATATAGCTAAATTAATACAGCCTTCAGTAAACTCATTTTTTCACATGTAAAGACTGGCATCAGTCTGTAAAAGACTCATGAAAGCAAAACAAAAAACAAAACAATATAGATTGCAGATGAACTAATAATTAGTAATAATATTAATTTGAAAAGATCAAACTGCATTGGTTATCAGCAGATAAAACTTTCTGGATATCCACAATAATATCTGAATTTGGCCTTTAGTCAGAATGAGAATGTTTTCATTTCTTTGGCAAGTGGTCCAAGTGTGAAATGAGAACTTATTTTGAACGATGTGATAAATGTTTACTTAAAAGTCTGTTTTATTGAGTATTTTGTGTTTGTTTTGGTAGGAGTGAGTAACACCTGTGTGGAGTCACGCTAATGGCCTTTTTAACGCTCTGCTCAAACCCATTTAAGCACCAATCCTTTCACGACTTCCTTCATTTCTGATGTAATTTCCTCCCTGTAATTACTCTTTTCGTTCCCCTGTTTATCAGACAATGTACCTGCAATGGAAATATAAGACCTTGACTAGCCTTTCGCCGGACAAAAACAAAATTTAATTTGATGTGTTTGGCTGTCGAACATCATTGTTGAAGGGATGCAATTAAGACAATATTATCTGTTTTTATTTTAGTGTTGGAACTGGGACATGTGGAACCTTTATGATAAGCAGTGAAATAAAACTGGCCGCTATCTGTAACGGTGACTTCAGTGGCTTCCAGCGCAATTAACGGCGCATTGGCGGTGTGGAGATTGCTGGACTGCCCCGTTAACGCAGGATGCAGATGTGATTGTCGGCAAGCCAGGTAAGGAAGCAGCCGTTTCCTAAACGCCATGATCCCTGTGTAAAACCACAGACCCCCGGGGTATTAGATACTCCGCTTACATGTTTCTCAGTGTCGGTCCCTCAACAGCATTTCGTCCAATCCATTTCCTAAAAAAAAGAAAATAGACATAAAAAGATATTGAAATGGTACATATCCAAAAAATATTGTATTACCATAGTACTTTGTATAATATACAATATACTTTGTATTGTATAGAATGACTGTTTTCATGTATTATGGTATTTACTTTCAAAAAAGTACCAGTGTATCACCATGGTGTGTTTAAATAAAAGCAAATTCATAAAACAAACAAATAAACAAAAACGGTATATATATATTTATTTATTTATTTTGTTTGTTTTGCTTGTTAGGGAAAAAAATAGTTTGAAATGTTTTAAAAATACCTAATTTTACACTAGTAGTCCAGTGTACATTTTTCAAAAATACATAGTATATTAAATAAATATATAAATATATAAATAAATGCCTACTTCTGTTCACATAATCATTATTCATATACCATGTTCTTTATGTAATACTCTTGTCACAAATCCTGTTCATGCACTTCAGTTCGTTCATCACCAGAGATCACCCGCTCACTACTATGGACTCGTGCACCACACTAACTGTTGCACTTCACTCCGGACTACAGTTCCCATCATCCATTGCACTGATTACACACACACAGCTGAATTCAGTCAGACATGCTACATAAGCCATGGACTTCCTCTTTCTCACTGCCGAGTATTGTTCTGCGTTTATCACTCTCCTAGTGTTAGCTGCTTTACGGAGCCTAGTTTCTAGTTCTACTTAGTCTTGTCATTGCCTTGTTTCACCCTTGTCTAGCCGCTCTGACTCTGTTTGTACCTCATCTGGACTATTGCCAATTTGTTTGCCAATCAATGACCAATCAATGTCCTTGGAGTACTCTTTGTCTTGCCTTATACATATCTGTTTGCTGATGCTCTACCCTGCCTGTGTATGACCACGTCTATGAATGAAGCTTTGCGTATGGATCCGCACGTCTCACGTCTCGTTCGCCCCGTTACAACTCTGAGGTACTTAGACAATGCCAAAAATGTATTATACATGTCCAAAAAGAAAATGTTGATACCTTTATACTATTTTGTGTCTTTCATTTTTCCGTTTTAATTGTTCTTGATGGAAAATTTTGTAGAAGATTTGCCAGATTTGTTAGCAGGGAAAACGCTAACAGCAATGCTGTCAGATCTTCTTTCAACATCAGCTGATAAAGAGAGCAGAATGGCATTTTATTGACAAGCGGAGGATGATTTAGAAGAAAACATCCATGCAAAAAGTAGGCTGTGTTTGTCAGGACTGCATCCCAACAGCTGAATTCATTCTCATTAGAGCCATTCGGGCAGCTTCCACAAATCCCAGGTGGCCTCTTTTATTTGTCAGACTCCTGTGCAGTTAAGGTGTTGAGATGCAAATTTGTCTCCCATTAAAATCTGTACGCGTGTGTAAAAGAGGTCTCCTACAAACTTCACACGGCTTCATGAAGCAACCCAATCCATTGCTCGTGGTTAACAGGAACTGTATGATTTTGCTGATGCATTTTTAGTGGAAAGGGAAAGTGACTGTGACTGACAAATTGCCTGTAAAGAGGACAGCGTTATTGTAAGGTTTATAGCGTTTCAAAACTCACCATGTATGACAGTATCACTTTCCTAGATAACTTCGCCGAAGTGCATTAATCAGGATCTAAACATCATCTAAATGAATATTTTTATTTACTCACCCCTGTTCTTCAATCATTCTTTCCCCCCCCCCAGTTTTTATTCAGAACCTGCTCCATTTACAAAAATGCGATGTGTCTGAACACAGTACTAAACACTTTTCTACTGTATAGTGTGACCAGTCCATCTCCTGAGAGAACATTTCTTTTTAGTGAATCAAAACAAATAACGCAATCAGTAAGCTAATGACTCACAAAAAACCCTTTTTTGCAGTGAATCAAAACATTGCATGATCAGTAAGGTCCAATTCACAAGCAAATGACTCATATGAATAGTTAATGGCTCGTATGAACCCTTTCATTTTAGTGAATCAAAACAAATAGTGCGATCAATAAGGTCTGATTCAAAATCAAAAATATATACCTGATTCCTGACTTAATGACTCTTAAGAGCGCTTTCTTTTAAAAGCGATTCAAAATATACAGAGAAATTAGTGAAATTTGACTCTTGAACAAATGATTCTTTTGAATCAGTTCTATTTAGTATGACACAAACATACAGCACGCCCAAGCAAATGATTCTTATGATACACTTTTTTTGGTTAATCAAAAACATATTTTTACAGACATTTTTCAAACATACAAAAACAATTTTGGGGAATCAAAAACAGACAGTTTGAACTGAAGTCTGATTCCTGATCTAATGACTCTCATGAGCCCTTTTTTATATATATGAAATCAAAACATAGTGCAATCAGTGAAATATTATTCTTGAAATAATGATTATTTACAGTGAATCAAAACTTAAAGACTGATCAAATCATAAGCGAAAATCTCTTATGAGTTGGTTGTTTTAGTAAAGTATAATAATTATTATTAATATATTTTTTTTTTACAGTTCTCATTCCAAGTGGTTTCTGTATTCTATACTGACCCCAGATGCCCAGAAAATACCAATTTCTTTTTAGGGATATTTGAAAATTTTGCCCATTAAGATGTAAATCAGCTGAAGGACATTTTAGTTTTACATCAGATCCTCTCTGCCACTGTTGGGTTGTTATACTATTTTGAGCAAGTCCAGCTTTTCTCAGACACAAGCTATATGTGACTGTCAAGCGTTGGGTGTCCCAGCAAAGGGAAATTAATGGAGTTCAGGCGGCAGAATTAGTTCTTGTGTTTGGTAAGCGTCTGTGGGTGCCAGAGCGCAGGTGGACAGCTGTGGGGGACGGCTGCGTCTCTCATGCTTTACTGCACAGGACTCTCTCTTTCTCTCTCCTACCGCACACAGAACATACGCTGTACCTGCAGCTTTAACATTCATACGCAGCGCTCTGATTGATTGTGTTGACAGATTAAAGTGTGAATCCAGATGTTTGGAAGCACTGATAATTGTGTTTCAGTTCAGTATTTCAATGTAATCCTAATGCATCTGAATTAGGGGTGGGCGCCAATATTGCATCATATTATAAGTCCTTTTATTACAGGAGTGGTATGTATAAAAGTTTATATATATACAATTTAATTCAGTAGATTATTTTATGTAAAGACCTTTTTTTGTTGAATTTCCAACAAAAATAAAAGCTGTAAAAATCATGATTTTATCATAATCGTGTATGTGTATGTGTATGTGTGTGTGTGTGTGTGTGTGTGTGTGTGTGTGTGTATATATATATATATATATACATATATATATACACACACACACACACACATATATATACATACATATGTACAGTATACACACACACACACATACTTATTATTACTATTATTATTTATCTATTTATTATTTTATTAATTCACTAAACAGACCATTAATCTGAAATATACAATAATAAAATCATGATTATGCAGCTTTTTTTTTTTTGTTGGAAATTTTTTTTTGTCTGTATATAAAATAATTTGCTGAATTCTATCATTATAATTATTAAATATGAAATTTAACTAAATGAAAGTACTTCATATCATCTTTTGGCTTTAATTGGGTGTGTGCTACACACACACACACACACACACACACACACACACACACACACACACACTTAATACACAGCATTTTTTTTTTCAAGAAATTCAACAAAAAAAAAATCTACTAAATCTACTGAATTAAATATTATCTTGTATTTCTAAATAATCAACAAATAATCTAAAAAAAAAAGAAATTTTTACAAATGAAAAGTACTCTTTTAGTTCTTCACATTATGGAACTCTGGACTTACAAGTATAAAAACAAATGAATAGTGTATTATGAAATGCATAGTTGTGAATGAATGAGAACCATTCAAAGCTGTTGTAAATACCTAATTCACAATTTATGGATAAAATCATGCCTCACTGTCTTTTGTTAAATATTCTGGTTCACTCAGAAATACATCATGTTCCGGATGAAAAATGGACTGGAAACAATGTATCATGTTGATTTAATATCTAAAAGACTGTGCACTTCACCTTCAAAGAGTCTTGTACACAATTTTCTCTGATTCTCGATCTGATTCTCTGTCCATTCTTCCTGTTTGGACTGGATTGGGACGGCCAGACAGATCAGACTGCAGAGCGGCAGGCCTTGTTTCTTCACCAAACCACAATTAACAGGAATGGTTATTATCCTTGTCCTGCGAGTTCCCTGCAATGCAAATCCCAGATAGAAAGGGTTGGAAAATTATGCGAAAACTTGGGAGGAGAAAGTGGCTCACGTCTGTTTGCCGAATTAATCGCTTTCTAAATGGCTCCGGGCCAGGCAAAAGTTAACATTTGCAGTTTCAAAGGTTTTCAGCGCTTGCAATGAGCCATGAAATTACTGCATGCTGGTGAAAATGGCAGCTGATGAAAAGCCCACGGAGCAGGTCCCACAGGCGGACAGGCGGCACGGCGCGGGAGGGGAACGCAATCGCCCTCGCCTGCCCGACAGCCACGTGGAGGAAGAGGAGGCAGTGAAGGTGCTGCTTCTGAGGAAGTGCTCTCTGCAAATGACCCAACCGCATGGAAATACCTATCAGAATCAAATAGAGAAGATGTCCAGGTATAACGTCATAAAAATTGTGATTAATAAATGATAAAGGCCCCAATAAGCATCTACCCCTGCTGGGAACATATATATTTTTCAATATAAAATTAATATTTTTATAATTGATTTAATATTTAAATTTTTGATTTTACATTTTAAATTCCATTTACAAGTTTATTATTTTACAAATTTTAAAATTATTTATGAATTTATCATTTAAAATTAAAACAATAGTTCATCCATATTTTTTATATATATATATATATATATATATATATATATATATATAAATTATTTATTTTTACTATTTTTCTTATGCATCTTTATGCAGTCCTTACAGACAGTCCAGACTGACCACAGACAGACACAGACACAGACACACACACAGACACAGACACAGACACAGACACACACACAGACACACACACACACACACACACACACACACACACACACACACACACACACACACACACACACACACACACACACACACACACACACACACACACACACACACACACACACACACACACACACACACACAATAAATAATAAAAAGCAACAACAACAAGAGAACCATAAAAGTATTACACATTTTTACCCATTATTTTTACATTTACTGCAGCTCTCAAATCAAATTCTCTATTGTCCTGCAAAGTCATGAAGTCAAAAATGGCTTAAATTTTGGTTGTTCCTCCCACAAAACTGTAGTATGGCTTTAGTAAATTTGTAATAAAGTACATATGGACTAGTTTTATCACAGTTGAAGTACTTTTTTTTTTGCCAAAATGGTGAGTAAATAATGATTCATTTTCATTTTTTTAATAATATTTCTTTTAAAATGATATACACACACATGCATGTATATATTTAAGAAAAATATGTTATGTTTATATATTAAATATCCTTATATATATATATATATATAATATAAATTATATGAATACAAATATATACATATAAATACATGTAAATATTTTCAAAATATATACTCTATGTGTGTGCATTTATACATACATAATAAATACACACAGTACACACACATGCATTATGTAAACAAAAACTTTTATTTTGGATGCGATTAATCGCGATTAATCATTTGACAGCACTAATATATATATATATATATATATATATATATATATATATATATATATATATATATATATATATATATATACAAATGACCTGATAAGATTCTTTCGGATTCTTGTTTCTTTTCTCCAGTTTTCTCGCTGCAGGTAATGACCCATCCATGACCAATTACCCTGACGTAAACAACCTAGGCTTTTGTTCAGCACACACACGTTCTGCAGGAACACCGAGGAGACGCCTGCAGGGAAAAAGGAGGTGCAGCTCCATGAAATACTGAAACACACCGTGCCAAAAGTGAAGTTCCTCTCCAGTGAGGAGGTGCACGGTGCTACACAGATTGCCTGCTTCCACGGGCGTAAATATTCTGATTGATTTCAAACATGTTGAAACCGACTCTGAGAGACGCCTGTTAAGCATTTTGTCTGGAAACGAAGCGTTTTATTAACAGGGCTGCTTTTATTTTCGAATGTCGGGATTGTTGACATCCTGAGGGTTGTTTTTTGGTTTTATTGTCAACATTCTGACTATGCATGCCAATTTATTTTTAGCGGCGTGTATGTGTTTCTTTGTCTCAGTATTAAGGTATGAGAGAGCAGTATGAGAGATGTATTCCTGCAGCACGGTCGGATGTGCATAAAGTGATTCTTTTGAATTCAACCCAGAGGAATCTTTCCTCAGAGATTATATGTTCAAACACATCTTTATCATGTTATCCTTCTCATGAAACCCATCGCATTGGGCTAAAACTGGAATGGCATATGGAGTTTTTGCTTATCTAAAATTTACTAGGATGTTTTTAGTAAATAATTTCCCCAGAATATTTTTACATGAGCTTTATTTGATATCTCCTTCCTTCTGTGCTTTCCTAACACATCTCAGAGATTAACACTCGTCTCAAAGCTACGTGTGCGTGTGTATGTGTGTGATGGGCTACTTACATTTCCACGGGCAGTTCTGTCTGAGCTGAATGTGTCACATGATGCCAAAGCTGGATGTGGCATCTCCATTTAAGTGGCTGCTTTATCAATCAGTAATGATAATAAAGGCATTTTCTGTGGTATTGCACACATTTGAGTCTTAACTGCATCATCCAGGTCTAAGAACCTGCTTTAAAAATAATGAAAAGGAAGAGTGTTAAAGCTGTCCAATAACTACAAAATGATTCACTAAATTGCCCAAAATTGTTCAGTTTTTACTTTGAACTATGCATTTTAATCAACTAATTAACTCAATTTCACCATGGCAGTGTTCATACATTAAATGTGAAATTAATTTGTAATTATGAGAGAATTGCAGGGGAATTCGTGCTGCTCCAGACATCACCTAATGCTGCTAATAGAGTTTCAGAGTATGTTTATCTAGCCGTTGGAGTATCAGTGACATTTAAATATGTTATGCCTGGAACAGGAATCGTTAATATGTTATTGTTAAGTCAGATTGAACGTGTACAGGATGTGTTGGATATTTATAAATGAGCACTTAATTAATTAAAGAATGCATTAGTGCTTAATGCGAGTTGTTAACTTTCTCTGCACCCTCATTAATATGAGCCCTATGGGGATTGCAGAGCTACATTTCAGCATCCTGCAAAGCTGTGCTCGCTCGCTTTCCCTCACACTCCTCCCTTTTCCTCCTTTTTTTTTCTCCTCACCTCTCATTTTCTGAGACTGACGGCTGACAAAGTAATTAATCACCTGCAGACAGGAAGCTCTTCAGATGTTGAGCAAATGACTGGTCAGATCTGAAAAGATATAAGGGTGTTTCTTCGTGCAGCTTCATGCACTTATATCTCAAGGTTTGGTTTTATTGAAACCAACAGATTTAAAGCCCCCCCCCCCCCTTTATATAAAGGTTACATTGAACCAAATTCATCTCTATTGTAACCAAGTACAGTAACTACAAAATAACTTGTTTGTGGACACCACAAATGAGGTACAGTCATAATTTGTGTAAAAAAAAATAATAATCATACAATCATTTTTACACAATCAGTGTCGAAATTAATTCTTATTATTTAAGTCTTTGTTCACATCATAGTTTTAAACATTTATTAATTCATATTTTTTATAATGGCTTGTTATAGTTAAGAGTGAAAGTCAGGGACTAAGACAAAACAATAAAAGATCAAAATTTATACATGGGCAGCAATGATGGATTCATGATAAAAAGTTTACAAGGCACAGAAACTTTTTAGTATGCCTTCATTTATTGCTGCTACATTTCAAATCTCTTTTATATCATTAAAAAAAATGGAATAAAAAATGTGAAAAATATGGAAAAAAGCCAGAGTTGTGAGATATAAAGTCACAGTTGTGAGAAATATTAGTAATTGTGAGAAAGTTAAAATATGAAGCGAAAAAGGTGGCACTTGTGAAGTACAAGGTTACAATTATGAATGATAAAATCCAATGAATACAAATATTATTAAACAATTACATAGGATTTTATTGTTTTAGCCTTATCTTAAACTATAAAAATCCATTAAAAATCCAATAGAAAAATTCTAACTAATACTATAATGATCTAAAGAGTTAAATAAAAAATAATCAACAAATTTATGATTTATATACATTTGGTGTACACAAACAACAACTATGTCATTAAGTTTTTAGAAGTTAGTGTTACTAAGGAGACAAGTGTCAGAGACACGATGTATGAAGAAAACTCACTGTAAATATCACTTTTGATCACCGTTGTATAGAAAAAAAGCTGCCTGAAGATTCTTCAAAATTCTCCATTTGTACTGTAAGAAAGAAAGAAAAAACAGGTTTGGAATGACGTGAGTAAATTTTCATTTTTGGGTGGACTATTCCATAAAATGCTTTTGTAGACATCTGCAACTTCCATCAGTTATCTATTGAAATGAATAGAACTGGAAACACATCTGAAGAGTTAAACTCTCCTTGAGAATGACAAAAGCTCACAAATGTCACCATGTTCTCACACACACTTCGCTGACGTGAAGAGCGGAGAAATGTGCAGCGACGGCGGTCCCAACACGAGCTCACCGCGCAGAGCAACAGCATGCTGAGCAGCCAAAGGGCAAACAACCCCCCACGCCACTCGAGCGCTTCCGCTCAGGCCTGTTCCCTGCGGAAGCCACCGGCTCTGCTACTGGCTCGTAATTACCATCGGCTCTCCAGAACGTTCTGTGGCCTCTCCATCTGTCCTCTCAGCGACAGGCAGAGAAGCTCCAGTCACCTCATGTAGCATTTAACAAATGGGAGGCTGCCACCCGACTCAGCTGAGGTTCAGGCACTACAAGGGGGCAACGTTCCCTGCCTGGAGGAAGAGTATGACAGGTGCACCTGGAACCACCTAGAACCATCACGAGCAAAATCAAGACGTTAGTAGAAGCCTAAAGTTTTGGCGTACACTTTCTGTTAAAAGTTTGGGGTCAGTAAGATTTGTTAATGTCTTTGAAAGAAGACTCTTAAGCTCGCTCTTAATTTGGGGACCAGTTCTCACTGTTAACTAACTATTAACTATGAATAAACTCCTAATTTGCTGCTTATTAATAGTTAGGTATGGGGTAGCATTAAGGGAACTAAAATATGGTCATGCAGAATAGTACATCAATATTTGCTTAATATGTATTAATAAACAGCCAAAATACTAGTAAAATTCAGGCTAATAAGCGATGAGTTAATAGTGAGAATTGGTCCCTAATCATGTCACCCATTTATTTACAATAAATCAAAAATGCAGTAAAACAGTAATATTTCTTATTACTATTAATGCTGAAAACATTTAGTTGGAAAGTGATATTTTTTTTTCAGGATTCTTGAACAAAACGAAAGCTCAAAAGAATGGCATTTGAAACAGAAACCTTTTGTAAAATTAAAAATGTCTTATATATATATTTCACACAATATAAACAATAAAAGCATACAGTGACCAGGAATGTACAAATTTCACAAGACGTACCATAAAAGTAGTCTATATGTCTTAAAAGCCACCGCACCATTGGTCAAGACATTTAACTGGAATAATAGTATCACGTGTTGTTTGTTGTAGCTAGGTTTGCTTAAATTACACACTTCACCATTTTAATTTTTGTCTTAATTATTTATTTGATCATGCTTTAGTGTCTCATTTAATAGTCATTTAAGAGCTTCTTTCCAAGATCTTTAACACTATAAATGTCCAAAAACAACCAGTTTTAAACTCAACAAGTATTAAGATTAAACCTTCCCTAGTCTTATTTTTCATAAATCATTGGTACACATTATTCTAAACAAATGATGTTTGTTGAAATCTCTGAAATGACTTACTCACCACATCACCAATCCCTCTCAATTTTATATCCACTTTTTCACTTTAGTCTCACCCGAAAATTTTTCTTACTGAATATCATGTTTCACTCTGAAATATGTCATATCACAGAAGTGAAACAAGCTTTATTTTGATTTAAAATTATAAGTTTTCTTTCTGGTAAGTCTATATTGATTTACCTCATCCAGCAGGTCACAAAGTGAGCAACCAGCTTGTTATTTTCCCCCGAGGCAAATGCTGAACGCCATCAGAAAGCTTTGGAAAGTTCTGTCAGACCTGTTTTAATGCAGGAAAAGTTGTTGCAGGCCAGAACAGAAGCCTCTGATCTGTGAGCCGAGACGAGGGACAGTTCTCCATATCTGACGGGCTAACAGAGAGAGAAAAGCGAGGGAGTGAGAGAGTGAGAGAGAGAGAGGGCAGGCCTGCCTTGCGTGAAGTTGCCTGTGATTATGTGTTCATCTGACCCTGATGTAGACCGCATTCCAGACGCTTTCTCAAACGCTTGATCTTCTGCACATCAAAATCGCCTTGAAGACAATGAAAGAAAGTGTTTGTCTAAAACTTTTGTCTGGAAGAGACTCTAACTTCTCCTTTTGTCCGTCTCAAACACTGTTTATATTTGACTCCAGGTTTGGATAACCATTTCAAAAGTTGCTTCTCTTCATCATCAGGAAAATGAAAACTTAATTCATGCTACGAAAATACATCCTGTAAGCATTCTGCTTGCCAATGACACAAAACTCACTTAATTCGTCATGTTTTTGCAGTTTCTCCAGCACTGTGTCATTAAACCTGCTTGAAACCGAGCTCATTTCATTATGTTAATGCAAACTGATTTATACACAATGGCTCGAGCCGAATGCAATCAAACATAAACGACACACAGCAAAATTGTGCGCAGACCAACAGAAAAGATAAAAATCACAAACGAGATCTCTTATATCTCGGCTGTTTCTCATAGACAGCACTGAGATTAAATAAACAAAGAGAAAGAGCCTTGTAATCTCAATGTCTCTAGAGATTCAGAGATCTCAGCAATGTCTGTTTGTCAAGATGGTACCAATTCTTTAATCAAAATTCAGTCATTTCAACATAAACTCAAGGATAAGGAAAAAAATCATCGGAGCTGTGCTATACACATTCAGTTTACAGCCAATATATTAGTTCTGCCACAGCTGACATTTAGAGAGTGGAAGATGTTGATGTATACATAACACAATAATGTGAAAGCAACAGAAATGAACTGAAATAAAAACTTGCCGTGCCGACACTTCACTTCCTGTCCTCTCTACACTGTACTATCAAATTAAAGGCAAAAACGCCACAAATTAATCTTAAAAAAAAAAAGTTAAAGTTAAGTTTCCTTGCCAAACTGATACGTTTATCTTAAAATGGCCAAACACTTAATTATTAATTGGCCTGAAACTAACTATGTGTCAACCAAAGATACCAAACACGTGATATTTAATAAAACTTAAAAAATAAATGCATTATTTGTCTATGTATTAGTGCTGTCAAATGATTAATCGCGATTAATCGCATCCAAAATAAAAGTTTTTGTTTACATAATATGTGTGTGTACTGTGTATGTATATATAAAAACGAACACATACAGTATATATTTTGCAAATATTTACATGTATATATTTATATTCATATAATTTATATTATATAAAAATATATTTAATACATAAGCATAACATATTTTTCTTAAATATATACATGCATGTGTATGTATTTATATATGTGACCCTGGACCACAAAACCAGTCTTAAGTCGCTGGGGTATAATTGTAGCAATAGCACAAAATACATTGTATGGGTCAAAATTATCAGTTTTTCTTTTATGCCAAAAATCATTAGGATATTAAGTAAAGATTTTGTTCCATGAAGATATTTTGTAAATTTCTTACCGTAAATATATCAAAACTTAATATGAATTGCTAAGAACTTCATTTGAACAACTTTAAAAGCGATTTTCTCAAAATTTTGATTTTTTTTGCACCCTCAGATTCCAGATTTTCAAATAGTTGTATCTCAGCCAAAAATTGTCAGATCCCAACAAATCATACATCAATGGAAGGCTTATTTCGAAAAATTGACACTTAAGACTGGTTTCGTGGTCCAGGGTCACATATACATAATAAATATACACAGTACACATATATACTTTTATTTTAGATCAGATTAATCACGATTAATCATTTCACATATAAAATGTGTAAGGAAGGATATAAAATATATATCCTTATTTAAGTATTTAAGTAATGTAACTGAATTTGAAGGTGTTTATATAGTAATGACACGTTTATAAATTTGGGGTCAGTAAGGTTTTTTTTTTTAAAGAAATGAATACTTGTACTTAGCAAGGATGCATTAAATTGATCCAAACTGAAAATAAAATAGCATTTAAAATGTTATTTTAAATGTAGATTTCTATTTCAAATAGATGCTGTTCTTTTGTATATTCAAAGAATCCTGTTTCTGCAAAAATATTAAGAAGCACAACTGTATTCCACACTGATAATAAGTTTCTTGAGCAGCAAATCAGCATATTAGAATGATTTCTAAAGAATCATGTGACACTGAAGACTGGAGTAATGATGCTGAAAATTCAAATTCGCATCAGAGGAAACAACATAGAAACAATTATTTTAAAATATAATAATATTTCACAATTTTTACTGTATTTTTGATCTAATAAATGCATCTTTGGTTTCAAAACCTGTCTGAAAACAGTCATTATTTTTGCAACTAATGCTAGTGGTGCAGAACACAAGTCTCCTCTATAAAAGCAACCTCTGTAGGTGCAGCGAGCTCTGCGACGAGCCTGACTGGAGACAAAGCAGAGAAATAAGAGCGGCTCTGCATAAGCGGGCCCCGCGGGGAGAAGCCTTCAGCTTGTTAGAGTGAGCGACTCAACACGGCTCCTCTCTGCTCCTGCTGACATTTCCAGTGGCACTGTCTGCGGAGACAAACTCAGATGGGACCCGAGCGAGTCGGAGTCACTTCCACAGCAGCGACGCGTGCACCACCGCAAGCTCTCGGTGTGAAATGAGCTCCCCGAGGAGACGCGAGGAGACAACTGTCAGCCGGGTGGGAGGAAGGGAGGGACTTTATCTAACTCACTAATGAACGATTGTCTAATTTCCATCAAACGCAGTCACAAAGCCTTGGCCCTATCTCTCTCCAAACACTGTCATGATAAAGGAATGTTAAGAGAAAGAGGGAGAGACGGAGGAGCAGAACGAGGGATGAGAACTGTCAAGAGGTCAGAGCGGGAACTCGAGAAAAAAAAAAGAAAAAAGAAAAGCGTGGAAGTTCTCTCCCTCTTTATCTGTCGCTTCCTGAGCTTTTCCTGGCGAGGAATAATCTGCAAGTACAGACGATCGCGCGCCGCCGCTGGAGATAAAACAAGGATGACAAAATATCAACTTTCTGCTACAAAATACTCCAAAGCTGTTTGATTAGAATATCAGCACAGACAGTAATTAATTTCAACTTTAATTACTTGCTGTACATGCCGATTAGATCGCAGGTCTTAGATGAGTTATTAAAACAGCAGGGAAATGTGCTTTGTGCGAATATGTGCGCATTAAAAAAGAGCGTGTTAATGTTCTTACCTCTCTTAACCTGTGTGCTGAATGATGAAATTACATCATGCACAGAGACTACAGGAAAGAACTTATCAGATCAAAAACACTTTGGTGTGTGAGTGAGAGTTCTTTAGAGTTATTTGATTTAACTCAGTGACCCGACTCTTTTTCAATCTGTTCACCAAAAAGACTATATAGATTTATTCACTGATTAATGCACAACTGATTCCGCATTTAGCCTCATTGGCCGGTGGTGTAATGCAGTAAATGGAAATTGAAGCACAAAAAGAAAATTAAGCAGAAAATACAATTTTGAGGAAGTGTCCCAGGACAAGGCGGAATATTAATAAGACCCACCTTCACGCTAAAGGCATTTAAAACTTGGAATTCATTACTAAGTGCTGTTTTAATCTAATCTAATCTAATCTAATCTAATCTAATACAATATAATATAATGTTATGTTCACTACAGTTATAGATAGATAGACAGACAGACAGACAGACAGACAGACAGACAGACAGACAGACAGATAGACAGATAGACAGATAGACAGATAGACAGATAGATAGATAGATAGATAGATAGATAGATCTAAAAAAATACCTTGGTTCATTCAAGCTGGTTGCTAAAACTGCATATTAATAGAGATTAATGTTCTCAATATCTTTTGTGTTTTATGTGTTTTTAGTTTAATGTCACAATGGAAACAGAAGCAACATATTTTTTGTTCTATAATTTCTCATAAAAAAACTGAGAGCCGGGTCTTGATTTCATTTACTGGTTTTTGATTGGATGGAGGCACATCTGACTGCGCGTTTGCAGGTGATTGTGAGAAATTGGAGGGTTTGACTGGCCTAAATGATTGGAAAAGTCCGAGATATACCACCAGAGAGAAGTCTGTCATTGATTAAACAAGGTTAAAAAAAAAAAATATATATATATATATATATAATGAAATATGCATGATTGAATCGTTCACAAGATCAATAACATGCGTTTACAAAATACATTTGAATTTTCATGAAATCCAACTGATAGCTCTATCAGAATAGAAAGGCTTCATGTTAGCAAATCAATCTGAAAATATTATCCAAATTCAAATCTGATTGAAAGAGACTGAACATTTGGAGTCGACATGTAGCAACACAGTCTCAACCAAAAGCATGACTAAGGAATGGGACTATTCATTTGTCCGACCAATGGAAGAAGTGGGGAGTGTCGGGAATTAACCCAAATGTGGCATTTGATAACTTTACATAATCATTATATTTACATTAAGTTATTTAGCAGACACTTTTATCCAAAGCAACTTACAAATGAGGACAATGGAAGCAATCAAAATCAACAAAAGAGCAATGATATGCAAGTGCTATTAACAAGTCTCAGTTCGCTTAACGCAGTAAACGTAGCAAGTTTTTTTTTTTTAAATTATATAATACATGTAAAGAAAACAGATATAATAGAAAAAGAATAGAGCAAGCTAATGATAGAGGCCTTTTTTGTTTTTGTTAATTGTAAAATAAATAAAGAAACAGATAGAATACAAAAAGATTAGAAAAGTTAGTGTTTTTCATGTTACACTGCCGGAAGGAACACAAAGCCATGGATAATCGAAATCGTCTTTAGTTCAGACCAACACAGAGGGTAATATCCCACAAGGAACAGGAGGAAGACACACGTACATCACTTGTAGACCCGACAGATACTAACTGAACGGACTGGGGCATTTATACACAGGATAACGAGGGACTAAAGAGACACACCTGGGATCAAATTAACAATTAACATGAGGGAGAAACTGCGTCACAGAACACATGAGGAGCAAAACACAAAAAAACAGGTCCATAATCCTGACATAACGCCCCCTCCCGGAAGGTGAGTCCTCACACTGTAGAAACATCCAAAGGGGAGGGGCGGGCGGGAACTAAGGAGGAGGCCGAACACCCGGGAGGGGGCCGGCAGACAGAGACCAGGGAGGCGACAAAGGAGGGAGGAGCCAGGGAGGAGACAGAAGGGATCCGGAGTCGCACAGCAGGACCCAGGCCACAGCCATCATGATGGCCCACGGTGGAGCCGATGGATGGGAGGAGCCATGGAGGAGGGATGGGGGGGGGGGGTCAGGTTGGAGCCAAGGGCTCTGGCGACCGAGGCGGAGCTCCGGAGATCCACGGCAGAGCCGAAGCGACTGAGGACCAAGGTGGAGCTGGCGGGAGGAAGGAGCCCAATGGAGCCGGTGAGACGGAGTGACGAGGTGCAGCCGGGGGAGCGGAGTGCTGAGGCGATGGCGGGTCGACGCCCGACCAAGGCGTAGCCGGTGGGACGAGGGAGCCCGGTGGAGCTGATGGATAGACGGGCAACGGTGGAGGCGAAGGAGCTAGGAGCCGAGGTGGAGCCGCTGGGTCAACGGGCCAAGGTGGAGTCTGGGCCTTGGAGGCTGGAGGCGGAGGTGAGGGATACTCCAGCCCCAGCGACGCTGGAGGATGGCAGTCTCATGGGGCTTGCACCGCATAGATGGTGAGCTGAGGGCGAGCGGAGGAGCTGCCGGATGACAGCAGTGGAGGAGGCAGGAGCGGGTGGGAGGGCCGGCATTTGTGAGCCTGCGGGCTTCCAGGGCTGAACTCAGGAACGGAAGCCAACACTGGGGGTGCTCTGGAGGAGCAGAGCTGGACGGGACCAGCGGAGACAAAGGAGGGCTGGACGGAACCAGCCAGGATGAAGGAGAGAGGGGAGGGGGAATGTTGGCCTCCAGATCCATCTCCCAATCAATTAGATCCCCCTCCAAGTCTAGCAGCCCCAGATGCATGATCAGCTCACCCTCAGCCGTTATGCCAGGGATGGAGCTCAACTCCGCGCTCACACCGTCCACAGCTTGCTCCCTCGTGGTGGGCACTGTCGCCGACTCTCGCACCTGGTCTGACGGATGGGGCTCTACGTCCGGGGCGATCCTCTGCTCAGTTGCTCGACATTGTGCTGGCTCGCAGATCGTGGCAGGAATTGGCTCTCCATCATCAGCTGATGCTCCGCACCGCAGGGAGTTGGTGGGCTGGGCTCTGGAGTGGATCTGGTGAGATCATTCTCAGGGCAGATGGTGAGTGGCGAGCCATTTCTCGCCAGAGTCCACTCCGCGAAGGTGGCGAAATCCTCTCAAGGACCATCTTCGGACGACAGCGCTCTGCACGCGGTGTTCAGGCTTGCATCACAGAATGCGCATCGTCCGGATAGCTGGTGGGATTAGCCAACATCAGGAACATCCGTGTATAGTCCTCGAGAGATCGATCCCCCTGCTCCAGCAGGAGGAGGAATTCGGGCCGGACGAGGGGATCAATGGGGCACAACGGAAACAAAAAACACTGGGTAAAACACGGAAACAAAACGGAGGGTAGACACACGGAGGATACTATATTTTGGTTGGGTCTTCTGTCACGTTATGCTGCCGGAAGGAACATAGAGCCGTGGATAATTGAAATCATCTTTAATTCAGACCAAAACAGAGGGTAATATTTACATTTACATTTAAACATTTGGCAGACGCTTTTATCCAAAGCGACGTACAATATGAGAACAATAGAAGCAGATAGACCATCGAGAGTGCAGCAGTATACAAGTGCCATGACGAGTTTCAGTTAGCACAGCACAGTACATATTGCTAGGTTTTTTTTGTTTTTTTTTTTAAATAAATAAATAGATGTAATAGGAAAGTGTTAGTACTAGTTGGTCAGGTGCTGGCGAAAAAGATGCGTCTTTAGATGATTTTTGAAAATGGCTAAAGACTCAGCTGTTCGAATTAAGATCGGGAGGTCATTCCACCAGCTGGGCACAGTCCAGGAAAAGGTCCGTGAGAGAGATTTGGTACCTCTTTGTGATGGCACCACAAGGCGTCGTTCACTTGCAGACCGCAAGCTTCTGGAGGGTGCGTAAGTTTGAACAAGTGAGTTTAGATATATTGGTGCAGTGCTAGTTGTTGTCTTGTAGGCAAACATCAGTGCCTTGAATTTGATGCGAATATCCCACAGGGAACAGGAAGACACACGTACATCACTTGTAGACCCAACAAACACTAACTGAACGGACTGGGGCATTTATACACAGGATAACGAGGGACTAAAGAGACACATCTGGGATCAAATTAACAATTAACATGAGGGAAAAACTGGGTCACAGAACACATGGGGAGCAAAATACAACAAATACAGGTCCATAATCTGACAGTGTTAGTGTTTTATTTTATTATATATATATATATATATATATATTTTTTTTTTTTTTTTTTTTTAAGAGAACAAGCAGTAAATGAATACTGAATAAATAAATAAATAAATAAATAAATAAATGTATGTAAACATCACACCCAGTATCTGAAATGGGACTGAATTTATTCTGAAATGAATTTATTCTGAAACTTTTTATTGGCATTATTTTAAAACTAAAAAACAGATATATGTTTACAGTCATACCAAAAATTATTTAGACACCAGATATAATTTTAGATTTTTTTTTTTACTATAGTGGGTGCAGGACACTATAGTTCATTTATGTAAATGAGGATAGCAAAATAAAGTAAACTGTGACATATAAAATTCTTCATATAGCGGACTACCGGTAAAATTTATAAAAATTTGGGATCAAAAATTATTTAGACACTTTGACCTGACCATGTTTTGCTGAAGTGTTTTTCTTTTAATTACTAATGCGACCTTTTACATCACAGGCTGAAGAAAATTTAGTATTGCTTGGTAATTGGTTGACCTAAATTGGTATTATCTAATTGTGTACTTGTGAACAGCTGACAGCTATTCAGCTTAATTCATTACATAACTTTCTATCAAAGTTATCTGACATTATCCAGATGAATTTGTTCTGACACTGTTTAACTGATTTCTTGTCATATTTTATTACCATTTTCTAAACTATAGCGAATAAAGAGAGAATGTGAGAAATGTTGAAGGTGTCTGAATACATTTTGGTTTGACTATATGCTTTTGGAATTGAGAATAACAGAACGAAATAATGCATGAATATTATTAAGAAGCAACACGTGATCATCGCACAATGATTCTCTTTATACATTACAGAGCTGTCTGTCCTGGTGAATTTGATTTAGCATACAGCAAGACTGATAGAAGTCTGACTGCTATTGCAGAGCTGAGTTAAGCTGTTCGCCTTAAATCCCATGAATCAGGGGCCAGTCGGATCTAATAAGGCCACAAAGCATCGCTTGACTCAAAATGAACTTTTCCACACCAATCAAAGCACCATCAACAGTGCAAACACGTGAGCAGCCCATTTCTCAATGACAGCCTAATTAATTTACCTCACTTATAAATACATTTTTTAGCTCCTTGGGCCGATCGCACAGAGCGCGGTGTGAAGAGTTTGTGGGAACAGCTAATCTGAAAATCCCCGCCACACAATAACGGGAGTGACAGCGGAAGGGTGAATGAGATAAGTCTCGGTAATGAAAGTGGAAGCCAGAAGAAGCGGACAGTATGTAATGAAGAGAGAGTGAGGGAGGGATGTTTAAAAGAAGTTCAAGAAGAAAGATAAAGAGCGCAGGGACGATGTTATCTGCAGGATTGAAGAAAAGCGCTCCAGCGGCCGAATGCTTCCAATCACTTAATCGGCACGACTCCACCCAACCCCGTCCTGTCCTCCCTCATATGCCATTTCCAAACCCCAAACAGACCATTTTCAGTGTTTGTGTGAGAGAGACTGAGAGAAATGTTCTTTCAGGTCAAAGTCCTCTTACAAGGACACAATAAAAGTGAAGCTCGAACAATAATACACATTATAATCTATGTTGTTCAATATGTTGATGCACAAATATTACAAAATTTTGAAAATTATTCTTAGGAACAAAGAATATTCTATGCTATTTTGTCTAAATAATAATTAAAAAAAAAAAACACTAAAAACAAAAAGTACAACAAGTGAAATTAGATATCACATCATAATAATGTACAGTATGGAAATAGAGCATTAATTTGAACATTTTTAGTTTTGACTTTCATTTTGACTTTTCATTTTGTGTCTAAGGCCCTGTTTAAGCTAGTGCGTTTTCATTTTTAAAAAGAAAACGATCCTCGTCTACACTGGTGTTTTCACAGCATTTCAGAAACGATCTCTGTTACACTACACAACTGAAAATGCATGTCACATGACCACTCATGCAGGTACAACCATAGATATGTATACCCTATTATTTAGATGGCGGACGCGTCTGCGTGCTTGCAGCAGTCGAATGGGGAATCTACCCATACATATCTATGGGTACAACAATGAGCATGATGTTATTGTTTATACAGTCATCAAGGATACGCAGAGCGAATGTGAGCAGCCATGCCATCATTTTCAAAAGTCTCCGTTTTGATCCGTTTACACTGAAACGCAACCCCGGATTTTTCAAACTAAAACGGGGTCTGGAGAGTTTTCGAAAGTCTGCGTTTTTGAGTGTCGAAAATGCCGGGGTAGTGTAAAGAATAGGTGTAACCATAGCAAAAGTTATGCGTTTTAAAATGAAAACGCACTAGTGTGAACGCAGCATAAAAATGTGAGACGCAGTTATGGCATTTGTTTAACATTACTGCAAAAGACGTGAGCGCATAGGTCATACGTCCATCTAGCGTGTTTACAGTGTTAAAGGAACACTCCACTTTTTTTGGAAATAGGCTCATTCTCCAACTCCCCCAGAGTTAATAAATTGAGTTTTACCATTTTTGAATCCATTCAGCCGATCTCCGGGTCTGGCGATAGCACTTTTAGCATAACTTAGCATAGATCATTTAATCCGATTAGACCAGTAGCATCGCGTTCAAAAATGACCAAAGAGTCTCGATATTTGTCCTATTTAAAACTCGACTCTTCTGTAGTCATATCGTGTACTAAGACCGGCGGAAAATGAAAAGTTGCGATTTTCTAGGCTGATATGATTAAGAACTATACTCTCATTCCGGCGTAATAATCAAGAAACTTTGCTGCCGTAACATGGCCGCGGCAGGCGCAGTGATATTACGCAGCACCTGAAAGTAGTCCCCAGCTAGGTAACTAGTTATAATATAGCTGGGGACTACTTTCAGGCGCTGCTTAATATCACTGCGCCTGCCGCGGCCATGTTACGGCAGCAAAGTTCCTTGATTATTACACCGGAATGAGAGTATAGTTCCTAGCCAAATCGGACTGGAAAATCGCAACTTTTCATTTTCCGCCGGTCTTAGTACACGATATAACTACAGAAGAGTCAAGTTTTAAATAGGAAAACTATCGAAACTCTTTGGTCATTTTTGAACGCGATGCTACTGGTCTAATCGGATTCAATGATCTATGCTAAGCTATGCTAAAAGTGCTATCGCCAGACCCGGAGATCGGCTGAATGGATTCAAAAACGGTAAAACTCTACTTATTAACTCTGAGGGAGTTGGAGAATGAGCCTATTTCCAAAAAAAGTGGAGTGTTCCATTAAGTCACGCGCTGGAATGGAAAAACGCATTCTGCCCATTAGACGACAAATGATCAGATGACAGTAAATGTAAATTAATTGTAAAAATAAGATAAATTAACATATCCAATGTTGGCTCACACTGAAAAAAAAGTTAATAAATACATAAATACTGTGTATAACGCAAGCTAATAACAGCCGAAAACCAATAGAGTAATGAAAAATCTCAACATGTTACCTTTGTTCTTAAAACATGTCTTAACATCTATAAACAACCAAAGCTTTACAGATCTCTTTAAAATAAGGCAAAACATTACCTTAATTCAACATTTATTTAAAATCTGTAAGTACCTTGTGACTGTTAAATCTTGCCGTGTACACTGTGATGGTTTGTCCATATGTTCATCTGTGTATGAAATGAGTCTGGGTTCCTCCTGTCTGTCTGATCCTCTTGCCCCTCCACCTGTGAGAAGCGAGAGAAGGAAACGTTTATCCCTAAAATCCACTACAACTTAAATGTCATCAGCAGCTTTTGATAGAGTCATTGTCAACTGAATCCAATAAAGATTGGAAAGGGTTATCTCACAGATCTCCATCTCTATTCTAGTCTGAGCTTCAGACAGCACGCTCACAGACTGCCTACAAACCATCTGATGCATATTACACACAAAAATGTCAAAAGCTGGCTGTAATCGCAAGCTGCAATCTGATTAGCTGGCTTTACAAAATTTCAGGGAGTTAGTGCGCTGGATTTTATCAGTTCACCAGTTTACAAGTTTAAGGATGTTACAATAAGCACTTCTTAGGAAGAACTAGTGCTGGATCTGATCAAATTTGCATGGTTCATGACATAACATTTCTTGGAAGATATCCAAGATCCAAGACATAAAGTCACTTATATGAACAAATCATTATGTGTGTGTGTGTGTGTGTGTGTGTGTGTGTGTATTCAGTGTATATAAATGCTAATTATTTGATTATTATTATATTATTGTAGACATTTCACAAGTTAATATGTGTGCTTTGTATAAATAATAATAATAATGATGTGATATAATTTCATTATTATATCATTTATTAATAAATAATTATTTATATTTAAGTCACATATACATTATTATTATTATTATTATTTATGATTATATGACTTTATTATTATTATTACAGACTTGATAGATATCTACAATCATATAACATCATCATCAACAACAACAACAACAACAACAACAACAACAATACTACTACTACTACTAATAAAATCAATTACTCACCCTGATTTCATTCCAACTCCATATGACTTACTGTTTTTCTAAGAAACACACAAGGAGATAGCAGTACATTATGATTTACATTTAAGCTTAATAAAACACTTATCACACTGATCAATCTGTTTTTTTTTTTTCCTTTTCTTCAGTTTTTGGTCTAAATGAAGTCGAGCACAAAACCAACATTTTGGAGGTGCTCTGGATGAAGGGAAAACAGCAGGAACAGAATAGGAATGTGCTGGCCTCTCTGTTTAAACAAAGATGACGATAAGATTTCAAGACAATAACAGAGGTGAGATAACTTAGCCACCACTAGCGTTAGCAGACAGGGAGATGCAAGACGTTTAATATGCTCTAAAAATGAGAGATCAGTCTGCTCGAGATACATATATCAGTTCATTCCTCTGTATCTGTGTTCTTTCAGAATCAGAACGAGCCCAGAGCAGAGATAGCAGTAAACAGAGATTGCGTTAGCATTGATGTGGTAGCATTGACCTAAATGTTTACTTCAGTATATTACACATTCCCATAGATTTCAAGGTGATGAGTGTCATGTTGCAATATGTTCTCCCAACCCAGTTAAATATACTTGGACAGTTAGTTAGTTTTAGTCATGAGCAGCTTTTTGAACAACAAACATTTTTAGAGCAGAAATTACACACCTCACCTTAAATAATGGATTTCCACATAAAGTTTGAGGTTAGTACAATTTTAAATGTTTTTGAAAGAAGTCTCTTATGCTCACCAAGGCTGCATTATTGGTGATTGAAAATACAGTAAAAACAGTAAAAAAAAAAAAAATTACTATTTGATATAACAGTTTTGTATTTTAACATTTTAAAATGTAATTTATTCTTGTGATTCCAAAGCTGAATTTGCAGCATCATTACTCCAGTCATGATCCCTCAGAAATCATTCTACATAATATACTGATTTTCTGTTCCAGCATGTTGAAAACAGTTTAATATTTTTTCCCCACTATTCTTTGATACATAGAATTTTTTTTTATTTTTATAAACAGCATTTATTTGAAATGGAAAACTTTTGTAACATTCTTACTTTTGACCAAATGAATGTGCCCTCGCTGAGAAAAAACCCCAACAACAAATAAAAACAACTTACTGACCCAAAACTTTTTTTTTTTTAGTGTACTCCTAGATAAGTTTGTTTTTGCACCAGATTCTGTACATATTATGTTAGGTTGTATATGGATTTTATAATTTCCTGTTCACTGCTGTTTATTTTTTTCAGCGTAGCAATGCGTTTAATTGTAGAAAAGCGATAAGGACAGACGCCCAGAAAATAAGTAGGAAAACAGTGAGAGTCAACATATATTTGTGGGTTTTTTCTCTTGATGATGGTTACATCAAAAGAAAACATAGCATTTTGTCGAATGATTTTTGTAATTTATGCAAACGAACGCATTCGCACAAGCACCGGCTCTGGAGAGGTGACTGATTTGAGAGGCGCGTGGGTAGACGGACGCCCAGCGCCCAGCACAGCGGTTTGGAGCAACAGAGAAATAATTAGCAGATAATAGCAGATTGTGCTAATGAGAGCAGCATTTGACTAGGACACTTCACTTGACCTCCAGTGTTTTTCAGGCTGTCCGAGAAAAACGCCTGATTTATAATTACACTCCGCAATGCGCCATGAAATTGTTATTGTGGAATGCCTTTTTGAAAACGTTATCAAACAATTATTTGCATTTTTTTCGCCGCTAACTGTTGCGTACGTGTAGTAATTGAAGAAGATGGGCACAGCGGCAAGCTGTCTGTTTGTGCTGCGAGGACGACGGTTCATGCAGATGAGCCTCGCCGTCTCTCTCTCTCTCTCTCTCTCTCTCTCTCTCTCCTCCTCCTCCTCCCACCCTCTTTCAAGGGATGATGCAGTGGCAAATAAAATAATACACAGATAAAACTGAAATATTTTGTGACGTGGTGATAATCACCGCTAGCATACGTGCCACTGATAGCAGGCAGTCGCGGTCGCGAGAAGAAAAGGAATAATCCTTTTTTTGCGGGCTTTTAAAAAATGAATCTGAGTTGAATCACATCAAATGAGAGAAAAAAGCAACAACTCAAAGACAGCTCCAAGATGAGCCAACTCTAGGAGAAAATGACCTCCTCGTTTTGGCGATAAAGTTCTAGCCAAAATATGATATCAGCCTGGGACGTGTCTCATTAGAAATGTGTGTATGGCGTGGAAGCCGCTCTCACTATCTGCCGGTGCCTGGTTTGCCGGCTGATAAGAGGCAAATGCAAATGTCCTGATAAGAACTGAATGCAAATATTTATGATATGATATTCCCTGGGAATTATGTGTGGATAAAACAAAGTGCATTATTTCCGGAATTCCTTTTCAGGTTTGCCAAAATGCCCCCCTTTCGCGCTCGGAATTTGCATTTCTTCAAAATTGATTGGGCCGCCGTATTATGTTAAGCTATTTGTTTGCCGAGGACGGTAATTAGTTACTGTAATTACAACGATGACAGTTTCTAAATTGTTTTTAAAGCATTACAGTGTGTCTGTGCCTGGAGATTGCAGTACTTATTTTAGGATTTAAGCAATTGCTGGAAGAACTCCCACACGAGGGCCAGAGTGGGATGTTTTTGAACTACAAAGCGGCCATTTTCTGAGCAAAGACGGTTTTGAAAATGTCTGTTAATTTGCGCTAATTGCCGCCTCGACTGTGTTTTGCAGTTCGCCGGCTGATCGGGGGACGTGTTATTGATAGGAAGTCTAGAGGGACCTCGAAAAGTTGATATGCGTGTGTACGGTTGGCGTTTAGGAAAGACTTTTATGCTTTGTGTCAAGGAACAAATTGCTGGTGCGGGCACGACTGTAATTATGGAGCAAAGTCTCTGTGTTGCAGATGTGTTCTCAAACTCGGTGTACTTTAATCCTTTAAAGAGCATTTCATAAACGAACGCTCTAAAATTGGGAGTTTGAACCCACACAAGCTGTTGTGTCAAATGCGCAATAAATGCACAACATAGCTAAGCTTTTGAATGGAGAAAACCTAGCTTTTGATTAGAACCTTTTTTTTTTTTTTTTTTTTACCTGGCGTTCAGTTCTGTTAAAGGAACACTCCACTTTTTTTGGAAATAGGCTCAATCTCCAACTCCCCCAGAGTTAATAAGTTGAGTTTTACCGTTTTTGAATCCATTCAGCCGATCTCCGGGTCTGGCGATAGCACTTTTAGCATAGCTTAGCATAGATCATTGAATCCTATTAGACCAGTAGCATCGCGTTCTAAAACGATCAAACAGTTTCGATATTTGTCCTATTTAAAACTTGACTCTTCTGTAGTTATATCGTGTACTAAGATCGGCGGAAAATGAAAAGTTGCGATTTTCTAGGCTGATATGATTAGGAACTACTCTCATTCCGGCGTAATAATCAAGGAACTTGCTGCCGTAACAAATATCGAAACTCTTTGATCGTTTTTGAACGCGATGCTACTGGTCTAATAGGATTCAATGATCTATGCTAAGCTATGCTAAAAGTGCTCTCGCTAGATCCGGAGATCGGCTGAATGGATTCAAAAACGGTAAAACTCAACTTATTAACTCTGGGGGAGTTGGAGAATGAGCCTATTTCCAAAAAAAGTGGAGTGTTCCTTTAACGGTTCACAAATGTCTACACACTTCCATCCATGTGGACAGAACAGTTTGCGCCATCACTGAAAATTTAAAAGAAGAGCAATTTGGTTGTACACCACTACAAACAACGCAATGTAGTTTACGAACAAATGACTCTTACGAACCGGTTACTTTTAAACAGTGACTCGCGCTTTTTTTTTTTTCGTAATTTTTTTAACTCTCAAATTAGTTTCAAACTTACGAGTTATCGATTTGTATTTTAAGGCTTTAAAATTAGATTTAAGTTAGCGCAATTTCTGATTTGTTGCGTAAAAAATTATGTTGTAATAAAAATGTTTAAATAAATTAAAAAATATAGATATTTTAATTCAAAAATACCAAATATGTTTTTCAAAATAGTAATATTTTAAGAATTTTATGAATATTTTTGAAATAAACAATTCTATTAATGACACAAAAAGAATCATTCATAGACTCATTTAGTAGCAAGTTAAAGATAATCAGACTTACCTTCTCATACATTTCTTTTTGTTTCCTTCAATTGTTCTCTAATTCTTCTCCAATCTCTCAGCTGCAAAACAAAAATAAAAAAACGAGCTCTTACACGATGGACTAACCTTAAGCATAATCCGTTGAAATGTTTTACTGACCATGCAACTTTCCTTTTGTCTGTTCTCTATGATGCAACATGTAGGAAAACTAAAAGATCTTGCTGTGGAAGCGGAGCTCTACAGACAGCTGTAAGCATTTCCCGCTACACAATTCTTTTATTACACGCATTAGCAAAGAGTCACCTTGACCATACGAATGCATGCATAAAAGAAACATGACTACTCATTGTTTTACAAGACTGATGAAACTAAATGGACTGAGGGAGTAGAATATAGAGGAAAAAGGATGAAAAGATGTTTGTAGACATTTTCCCAATGAGGAACGCTACAAGCCCTTCTTCAAATCCCAGCCCAATAATGAGAGTGGTGATATTCTCAGGCGTTCAGCTGCAAGTGTGTAACAGGATTTCTTACACTCTTAATCAGAGGCAGCCATGTTGTCTGTCTGATTCCCTAAAGCCCAGAGGAAGGCATCTTAACCGTATATGACGGGGGCCACGTTTTCCTCACAGGAGACACTTAAAAATGAGGGAAATTGTGGTCAACAAGCATGAGACAAATGTAAAATATCTGACTCGCAGTGACAGAGTTGCGAAGTTGTTTTACCGCAATACCTCGTTTTTCAGATTTGATTTGGACTTTGTCATTTAATACCCTGTAGTAAGAAACGTCTGTAGTCTTGACTGAATTTGGCTAATGCGTCCCTCCATTATATTTCATTTAAGTGTCAACTTTCTTTTAGATGTTTTTCTTCAAATTCCTTTGGAGACATAAAAATGAAATAATTGCTGACATACGGTAAAAGTACAGCGCTATAAAATGAATGCAGTTAGACAGATTATCAGATTATTTGATGAGAAATGTTTGATTTCATAACGAAATTTCTCACTTTAAGTTTGAATCATTTTTGAGATCTCCTCTGAAACTCCAGAGATGACATTAGAGTTTATCAGGGTTTTAAAATGACTGTGAATTCTGTGATCGATTTGGTAATCACTCACCGTTAGTACACTTTCAAACCCAAACTAAATTTAAGATGTTGGTGAGATCTCCTCTGAAACTCTAGAGGAATATCATTCAAGATAACTGGAGTCATTTTTGTCAGAGAACAATCTGGAAAACAACAACAACAACAACAACAACAACTACTACTACTAGAGAATCTGTTGAGAAAAGTTTGAGTTCATTCTGAGATTGTTGATATCTGACTGCAAACTTTGGTACACTGGAAAACTTGAGCACAGTTTGAGACACTTTTAAGAACTCTTCTGAAACTCTAGAGATGACACAAGTGTCTTTTTCCCCCACAGGTACAGTCTAAAAAAAGAGATTTAACTAAGGATTTATTGAGAAATGTTGAGTTCATAATGGAATTTCTCACCTTTGAGAGAAGACCTTGGTATCTTGTTGGTATCTGAGCACATTTTGAGACGTTGTGATCGCTTCTGAAACTCTAGACTCTCTAGAGGATGACATGCAAAAGTCATTTTATCAAGAGAGAAAAAACAACAACAACAATCTGTTGAGACATGGTTATTCAGAAATATCTGATTGCAAACTTTGGTATACTGAAAAACTGGAGGAAAGTTTGAGACTTTGAGATCTCTTCTGAAACCCAAGAGATGACAAGATTAACTGAGTCTTCTTTTCCTCACAAGAAATCATGTTTAACAAAGGATTTGTTGAGAAATGTTGAGTTCAATTTCGGGAACACTTTATTTTAGGGTCTCTTAACTAGTTGCTTATAAGCACGCATATTACTAGAATATTAGTCATTTATTAGTAGTAATTAAGCACATATTAATGCCTTATTCTACATGACCTTATTCTACATCCCTAGTCCTACCCAACACCTAAACTTAACAACTACCGCACTAACTATTAATAAACAGCAAATTAGGAATTTATTGACGGAAAAGTCGTCGTTAATAGTGAATAAGTGTTCCCTATTCTAAAGTGTGACCGAAATTTCTCACCTTTGCGATAAGACCTTGGTATCTTGTTGGTATCTGAGCACATTTTGAGATGTGATCTCTTCTTATACTCTAGAGGAACGGCATGCAAGATGACAGGAATCATTGCAAAAAAAAAACAATCTGTTGAGATATGGTTATTCAGAGATATCTGATTGCAAACTTTGAAAAAAGTTGAATTCATAATGGAATTTCTCACCTTTGAGAGCAGACCCTGTTATCTTGACAAATCTGAGCACATTTTGAGAAATTGTGATCTCTTCTGAAACTCTAGAGGAACGACATGCAAGATGACAGAAGTCGTTTTCTCAAGAGCAAAACAACAACACGAATCTGTTGAGAGATGTTCATTCAGAGATTGCTGATATCTAATTGCAGACTTTGGCATATTGGAACATTTTTGAGATCTCCTCTGAAACTTCTGAGATGACAAGGTTTGACTTTTTCCTCACAAGAAATCTTCTACAAAGAAGGCCTATTAAGGATTTGTTGAGCTTTTTCACTTTTGGTATCTTGTCAAATCTGTGTACAGTTTGAGACATTTTTGAGAAACACTAGAGGAGCAGAACAATCTGAGACTCAGTTACCATATTTCTGTCTGGAAGAAACAAATGGGTCATTAAAGAGACTTTTCTTACCAATGAGGATCCCTTTCCATCATGTAACAGAAAATCTGTGCTTCTGTTGCAGCAACAAATAACTCACCGTACACATATTGTGTGGAAAGGCTTCAGTTCTTGGAAATAAAGTTTCCTGTTTTAAATGCTGATGACATTAGTGCAGATAAAGCCATCTACGTCCGTAAACACAGAGCCGAAGGGATTTAGATGTGCAGTTTTTATCTGTCTTACACATTTTTTTTTTCCGGAGCAGCAGAACAGTACGCCTGCCCCAGGTTGTGGGGTGACCTCCCAGAATACACTGCAGCGATGTAAACAGACAGCGAAGGATCATCCCTGTGCTCTGTTGATGCAGCCCCCCCCCCCATTCAGAGCTTAATTAGCACTTTGCCACCCTGATCACTCTGCTTTTCGATTTAACAAGATCCCTCTGAAATTACACAGGATTAAGAGAAGTTGGTTAGTAAATTAGGATGTGCATCTGTAATTTAATTGCATCTTAGACCATTAATTAACAAGCTACCTATGCAATAGTTACTGTGATTTCTGTTAATTAGTGGCCAGTTCTGATAAAGTCTCCCTGAAAAAAAGAGAAAACAATTAGCTTATGGAAGCGAGTGTCTTTAAAAAAAAAAAAAAAAAAAAAAAAAAAAAACCTAATTGTTCACAGTAGAGGTAATATAGCAGAGGAGATAAGCATTCAAGTACACATTTTAATTAAGGGGTAAATCTAAATATTTGACGTTCATTGGGGAATTAATACGTACTCATTACAATTACTAAGCTCATTGCTACAATGAAAACAATACATCATGTTCCCGCAATTGAAACACTCACAATAGTTGAAATTTTTTTTGTGTTGAGGGGCAGATCCAAGGACGACTGATTTGTCCTTTTGTGCAGTTATCTGAATAAAGGAAATAATACTCACCATCTTATTGCTCGTTCTGAACATGAGAGTATTCAGATGCAAACAACCCTCCTCATGGCCGACAACATCTGTGGAATGAATCAGACAAATTAATTTACGCTTTAATTGATTTACAACGGGTATTTGCATTACATCATATGATGAAGTGTAAGGAAACATCGCTGACCTTGAGAAAAGACACCACATACACACAATGCTCTCATTTAATGCATTCTAGTCAGAATGATCTTCACAGGCTGAGCAAACATGAATGACATTACAAATTTGTGTGTGTGTGTGCCATTTAAAAATCACTGTGGAAACAAATTGGTACAGTACTGGTTATAATAAAGCTTGTGAATGTAGTATATTGTACAGTCTAAATGACAGAGGTAATTTACTTTTATATATTTTCCTCAAAGCTAATTTGCACACACACACACACACACACACACACACACACACACACACACACACACATATAAATGTGTATACATATTGATGAGTAAATTACATCAATAACTACACATTGGTTATTTTTTTAAATATTTATATATATATATATATATATATATATATATATATATATATATATATATATATATATATATATATATATATATAAACACACACACACACACACACATGCAAATATATTATTAAACACACATTTAAAGCTACAAGAAGCACAAATGCCATAAGCTTTAACAGAACAGAAAATAAATAAAATAGAAATAGAATAGATAAAATCTCACTAAATGTGTTTACATGTACTGTATTAGCCTGTATATATAGAACTATATAGGCCTATAGAATTTATATATATTTTTACTAAAATTAATCAAAATACTATTTTTAAATGTTAAACAGTATTTATTACAGTATTTAAACTATATTTTTAAACAATAATGAACGCTTTATAATGACACACACACACACACACACACACACACACACACACACACACACACACACACAATTTTTGCCTAAATTTTGTTTCCATTGTTTGTTTGTTTTTTACACTTTTTAGGAGGCAAGAAAGAGTAAAAAAACAAAAAATGAATCAGTCAAGAAAACATGTCAAGGAAACCCATGGCTGTAATTACATCCAGTTCATTCATCTCTGAAAAATGTTAAAAACAACAAAAAAGTATTTGTCAAATGTGCATACTCAGTACACATACCGTATACTACAGGAGGTGTACGAATAATATGGCAGTAAACTTTTCAAATCAGAATAATTAAAGATAAACAGTGATAGTCACAAACATTTTTACACTGTCTCTGTGTCCTTGAATACACGGTACAGTTCATGTATTTCTCTCTCTCTCTCTGGTGTATATAGCAGGCAGAGAGAAGGCCCGGGGGAGAGAGGATAGACTGTCTGTCTGAGGTCCCTACAGGGACTGGAGTGTGTATGAGCGTGCGTGTGTGTGTGGGAGTGTGTGTAGCTCATTAGCTCACTTACGTAATTCAGGAAGTGTCTAATCCTCCTGGAGAAGAACACAGCAGCATCAGGAGCGCCGTCAGCAACATGCAGCCTGGGAATGCAGCACAAGCCCACAGAGCACTGCAAATTTCAACACATTTCTCATTTCAACATGCAGAGATTTTGATGGCTGAACCCTTCTTCTGATTTACTTATAATGTGATTTCTGGCCATGTTAGAGGCTTGTAGTTTCAAGCCGCTCTTATCATTCATCCTGACTCACGCTGCACCATGACAACACAGTACAGAGCATCATTTAACCTTTACAACACACATATTGATCCGTTTTGGTTATCAGACCGCGATCAGTGTGCCACGTTTCATCTAACTCAGGTTCACAATCACTGACAAAGACTGCTACACAGATCACTGCAGGAGTCACGCTGTGAAGAACTAACGTGCTTTTAATTCACAAGCCTTATTATAATCTTTAGCATAGAGAGTGGCCCCGAAATGCATTTGAACAATTGAGCCACATTTAAAAAAATGCTTGAATGTTTCTGCATTAGATGCAAAAACCAAACCAAAGCTAAATAATTCTAGTGCTTTTGCCAGAAATAACTTTTTTATTTTTTGCAATTTTAAGAAATTTGGTCTAAATGTGATTATTAGTGGCTGTATGATGTTATTTGTCACAGGTTTCCTGCAGAGTAACTATAAGCATATTTCATCATAGTAACTATGAACATTTGACACTAACATTTGCCACAAAACATCACAATACTTTCAGTCTTAAGTTCAAATAGTGTTGGGCAGTACATTTCCTTGCCTCTATTATATGGATGTAAAATCCAGGGCAAAACATTAGTTGGTTATGATGTACAATGACATTTGAGTATATATTTCAAAAAAGTTATTTTTTTGCAAAAAAACAAAAAACAAAAAAAACTAAATTAAAGCCATAATTTCAAAATTTTAATTGTAATATTATGAGATATAAAACACATGAAATTAGAATATTTTGTAATGAGATATAAAATACATTAAGCCAGGTCCTTAATGACATCATCCTAGGGAAATGACATCATTTCTGGTAAGAAAACAGTATTATAAATGGACTTGATTTCGCTTGACCATGTGCCATCTTTCTTTAAAACAAATGCTTTATTTTGTAATTGAATGCAGTGACATTCATAGATTTTTGTCTGTGACTTAAATGTTAATATTGCAGCACATTGAACACATCACAAAAATAAAAGGCTGAAGACATTGCCATCTAAGCTCATGAGTTCATAATTAAATCATCATTTAACAATTTAATACTTACAAAGGTTGTTTAGCGCTGGTGATGTCTCGCGTTTCTGTGGAGAGGACGGTGATAATGCTGCTTACAATTCTTTAAAAACCATTACGGTTGTTATTATTATTGTTGTTATGAACATGGGGGTGGATTTTATTGTAATAATATTCCCTGTTCATCCCAACCTGTCCTATGATGCAGTGAATAATGTCATCGACGGCACAAACCCCTCAACAATACTGACAGTGTGTCACAGATAGAGATGCTCACCAGAGAGCCTCTCGAATTTCCTCGACATGCTGATAACAGATAGATTCGGCATCAAGAGAGCCACTTTAATAGGCTTTTTAACTCTTGATCTTGAGGCAAAATTAAACATACAGTTTAATTGAATCGCAGGTTCAAATGACACTCATCCCATGATAAATTATTCTCTGTGCTTCTCACTGATTTCGATTCTTTCTCTTGCACAGGAAACTCATAAATTAGACAAATTTCAAAATGAACGGCTGGCTGCTTCTGGGAGATATCGTTGTGCTTTGTGAATATTTAGATTTCGTGATTAGATTCAAATGCACTAAATCCTAGACAGCAGCGTTCAGTTGGAAGCAGAAACAAAGATCTTTGTTTTTTACATAAAAAGCCTTGCAAACCAGTTGATACGGGCTAGAATTAGAGAGAGTTGAATATGTGTTTTTCTTCTCTTCTGATATCATCACAAATTTGTATTTCAGTGAAATGATCCCCAGCTATGAGAAATTATCATCCAGCTCGTTCAGTTTTCTTTGCCGTCTCATGGATGAAACTGTTGTCTGGGATTTTCAGAGTGAAACCAGAGAACATTTGACTTTATTTCCAATTGGCCATTTTCTTTCTAGTTCCATAGATAATCTTACTTCTTTTATTCATGTTCCTATACTCCTCTTAAGGAATGAAAGGTTGAAATTCATTTCTTGTTTGTTCTTGGTATTCGATTCTTTTAAAACAAACAGTCTCTCTCTCTCTCTCTCTCTCTCTCTCTCTCTCTCTCTCTCTCTCTCTGTCAGTAATGATTGTTTGTTAATCAAGTAATCAGTCGATTATTCTGACGATTAATCAAGTAATCGGATAATAATAGTTTTTTTTTTTCTGTGGTAATACAAATAGACCTAAGCAAATAATAGCGTTTAAAAATACTTAGACATATATAATAGCAATGAGGTAATAATTATAATAATAATTAGTTCAAATAATAAGTATCAAAAACAAGTAATCATATGGCTTTATTGAACAAAAAGAAAGAAAAAAAGAGTTATTGTACATAACGCATTATAACAAATGACTGCAGGGGCACCAACTGCCTGAGGATTGTTTTTACAGTTTACTGTGCAATCTAATCCTTGTTTAATATTGACTAAACAAAATTTTATTCAAATGTCCACTTAATCTTTAATATGTGGCCATTTCTTTACGACAGAGCCACTCTTACATGCACGTACATAATTAAAGCGCATTTATTAAACCTGCAACGTATATATTTATTTAATTGAATTGTAGCTTTTGTGTCATAATAGCATTATGCTTTATTATGATTTTTAAAAGGGTATATAAGCATGTGACAACTGACATCTCTGTCTTGGGAAAACGGTACTGAGAATCAGGTAGCTATTACAAAAATATGATATTGCAATTTTAGTTTGGACTGAAATATCTTTTAAGAGATTTGTGAACCAACATACAAATCACTGAGACAAATGCAAGCATTTGTGTATTGGATTTTTGACTCAAAATCTTTTAGTGAGATCCCTGTTTAAAAAAACAGCATGTGTTGGTTAGGTATGTGTTGAAGCATGGCTGCTGGTTTGAGCTGGTTTAAGCTGGTCACGTGCTTGTCCTAAACTGGACCTAAGCAACTAGCTCCTGCTCCGGACCAGCACATGACCAGCTTAAACCAGCTCAAACCAGCAGCCATGCTTCAAAACATACCTAACCAGCACAGGCTGGATTTTTCAACAGGGATAGCGCCTAACTCTACACTGAGTGACAACTAGCCCCGGTCTCCCCCACAGTTCCTTGCAGTTCTTGTTGAATATTTGGTCAATTAATTTAGAGTATAGCCTACATTTAAACCAACGACATTCTGACTAAATTATGTGACTTCAGTGACACACAAACACCTGAATACTAATTCAACTCGATCTTGTCTCAAGACTCAACTGCATTACTTGCAGAACTTAAACGCACCAACAGCAGGTACAGAAGCAGAGTTCACACGCTAGTTTACATTTCAACTCATTCGAACAAATCCTTCATGTGCACAAACACACTCATGAAAGCAAGTCAGCGGAGGCTTTGTGTTTTCTCTGGCGGCGGAAGTCGATGTCGTTTGAGGCTCTTCGCTGCGAGCCGCAGGATCGAGTCGAGGGGCCCGACAGCTGTAACGCGTCTCCCGGGACGGTCCAGAGGAGATCGGGCCGCGGTGACACGGCGCTCATTAGCAGGAGTGAAAGGAACCCCTCGCAGATGGCTGTCAGTGTTCAAAACACGCTCGGATACACCAGACGTGTCAATTGAGGTTTGAGTTCCTTCTGCTTGATTCTATGACACCGCAATATTCAAGCAGCGTTTATTTCGTCCTTTCCTCCATCCAAAGAACGGAGGAAAATGGAAGACAGGAGCACGCTGACATCTGAAAATGTGTTTTCTAATGAGCGTGCCGTCTACCTAACAAGAGTCTCGGCTTGTCATTCATCAGCACAAATTACTGGCTCCGCGTTTGACGTGTTCTCGCTGCTGCGGATGACAGCTTCGTCTGTTCGGCAAACAGAAAAGTGGGAAATGTGGCAGCTCCTGTTTCCGTGGGGCCTCTGAAATCAATTAGTTTGTTTACCTGTCACAGTTCAAACGAGGGCCACGCTACCATAAACCTCATCATTTCCATCACGGTGCAGTCACCTGCTCCTCCGGTGCTTCATAAATAAATGGACATTGGTCCAGATGTAATGTAATAAGAGTGATTCCATCAGCCCAGCCAGATCTCATCAATCTCACAGCAGCTAATTGCATGGACACCTGGTGTGTTTCTGCTCTCGGAGAGACGCCACAGCTCAAACGCTTCCTGAGGACCCGATTCAGTCTGAACACATAACACCAGACAGTTTCACACCGCTAACTGAAACTAAATAAATAAAAGCGGGACATTTTAAGCCCGAGACACACTGTACAATTTTCAGCTGACGAAAGATTGGTATCATCAGACAACCGTGGCGATTTCTGATTCGCCACGATTGTTTCACGATGACAATCTTTCGTCTGGAACAGCCGAAAATCATGCAGTGTGTCTCGGGCTTTAGGGTCTAAAACATCAACGAATCAAAACATCATCGATCTCATTCAGTATTGCAACTGATATAGCTTTTTTTGGCCCTGGAAACAGTAAGAAGAAAAGTCTGAATTGTGCAATCATTTTTTTTAGATAAAAAGTCACAATTACTTTTTCTATTTTTTATTCCATGGCGGAAACAAATATAAAAGCAAAACTTATAATTCGGAGAAAAAGACTCAGCATTGAAATAAATATATTAAGAACTGCCAGATATGAGTTTGGAATTGCAAGGGAAAAAAAAATCTGAATTCTCTCGCAATTTTGAATTTTTTTTTACAATTACAAGTCTATATCTCGCAATTCTGAGATTATATCTCAATATTGTGACTTAATTGAAAGTTAGATCTTGCAAATTGGGGTTTATATCTCGCAATTCTAGAGATCTCTTTTTAATACTGTGGCTGAAACAGGCTGTCTCTCAAAGATGTAGCCTAAAACATGCAAGAACAACTCATAATGACTTTGTTTTCCAGACTAATCATTGTCAATCTCCAGACAATCTATTGTCAATAGTGTAGCGATGTATGAAGTGCAGCCCACACAGAAGTCACTTTCAAACCAAGCAGCTTTGTGTTGGTCAGTGTGGTGAATTCCCATGAACACTTTTAACATGAGCGAAATATGTGTGCATAATCAACGAGATGAGATCTTTCACCCTCATGCAGAACTCCCAAAAGCGTGGATTCCTAATGAAATTTCACAGAGCAATGGCAAATGTGACCACAACTTTACACAGTGTCCTGACCAGACAAGACAGTTGTTTGTGCACACTGAAGGTGAAGGTTATTAGCATTAATATACAGTTCTAGAACAATCTAAACCAACTGACAATAAGCAATGATACTGTAATATAATATGTTACTTTAAAAAATAATGTCGCCCAACTCTGATGACCAAATCTGCACAACAAATCTAACCCGTTGGCCATCGTTCCCTTCTGAAAGTCTTTCAGGTATTTGCCGAAGCTCAGTTTTGGTTCTGTAAGCAGTTTCGACTACAATAAAAGATGTCCGTGAAAGTGCAATTGGTGCAGCTCAAGCTGGATTAAAAGTTGGGCTGCAGGACGGTAATAATACTGAAAGCGATATGAAGCAATGCTGCAGCTGACCTACTTGTAAAGCTCTCAACTTTTTCCCCTCTCATTCCACAACTCTAAAAATAACACACTGTCCAATCTCAGAAATATTTCAGGCATTCCTTTGACCCCTGGCCATCATATAACAGCACTGACGGCAGGGTTGATTGCAAGAACGGAATTGAGAATCATGAATTTGGAAAACAGCAGCAAACTGGATGCATAATTTGAATTTAAGGAAATAGGATTAATATTAGAATTAATAAACGTATATTTATATAGAGAGAGAATATATATATATATATATATATATATATATATATATATATATTATAAATTTATATAAATAAACATCTATATCTAAAGAACAATATGCATTACTATTATTATTTTTTAATTGCAGTTCAGCAAAACCCTCTTCCTGTCATTCTAATTCATATTCCAATTCTATATACATGAACAGAAAGGTAGCTAATTCATAATTTTATTCAGCCCTGATTGATAGATGCCATCAAGAGCTGTTACCTGCTTCCATATACTGTATGTCAGAACACATATTCATGTAATGAAGACAAATTATGTTGCATCCCTCTCAAAAACACTGCACATTTGTATATATTAATGCACGGATGAATTAAAACCGAGCTGACCTGAATCTGTAATGTGCATGATAAATTCTTTATGAGCCAGCATGAAGTAGCAGTTTTTGTTGTTTTCCTCTCAACTCCATCCAAGCAGTTTACAAACTACAGAACAAAGGAAATGCAGAAAGCAGTCCCATTTTCTCTTTTCCCAACAAACAGAGGAATTCATTTGCTTATGAGGTTTTATTTTGTAAATAGTTTGTCAAGGCGGTCAATGAGCCAGGAAGTGTTGATTCTGAATCTGTTCTGGGTTTGTGATCAACTAATAACGGCTTTATTTGGCTTCTTTGGTGTGCTGTTGTGTCCATTTTCTTTCACAGTATGCACATGGCACTTTGAGATGAGATGGAATTAGATCCCAACACATCCAACCCTCTAATTGTATATCTTGGTGGGGTTCCATTAGCCCAAATCAAAGTGGATGCCGACACATAGTTACACAATACCACGGCTAGCTGCGTTTCACAAAAGACGACCAAAATCCGCCGCGTACTGTGCTTTCTACAGACCATGAAAACCGACTCATTAAAAGATGAAGCCGACAGCATCCTCCCAAGCAATTTGGTATTATGCAAGTAAAATTAAGAGCGGAAAACAAGGCACTGGAAGAAGCTGTAAGCTGGAGTCCTCAGAGCACTGCTCTAATCACATGTGAGAAACCTTACAGCAACGTGCCTGTTTAGAAGAGATGCGAGTAGAGCAACACACCACAAAAATCAGAAAAAAAAGACTTCTATTCATCAAAGAATCCTGAAAGAAAGAATCAGTTTGCACAAAACTATTAACTGTTTCCAACATCGATTATAGGGAATATTACTTGAGCAGCAAATCAGCATATTAGAATGATTTCAGAAGAATCATGTGACACTAAATACATATCAGTGTTTTTGAAAGAAGGGTCTTATGCTCATCCATTCAATACAGTAAAAACAGTATACAATTATGCAATATTACTACTTATTATAATATTATTAAAAATAACTGTTTTCTATTTTTTTAAAAAAATGCAAATCTGTATTTTCAGTCTTCAGTGTCACATGATCCTTCAGAAATCATTCTAATAATTCTTATTACTGGTGCTAAAGTATTCATGATGGTTGTTCTTATTGTCAATGCTGAAAATGCTTAGTTTTGCAGAGAAACCGCAATGCTTTTTTTTCAGGATTGATTAATGAATAGAAAGTTAATTGAACAACATTTTTTTAAATATAATTATTTTGTAATAAAATAAATGTCACTTTTGATCAGTTTAGTGTGTCCTTGCTGAATAAAAGTGTTAATATCACTTCTTTTTTTATATAATCGCTTCTCAATATTGATGAAAAATAATAAATGTATCAGCATATTAGAATGATTTCTGAAGGATCATGTGACACTGAAGACTGGAGTAGTTATGCTGAAAATTCAGCTTTGCCATCATGTACTAAATATATACGGTAACACTTCAGAATAGGGAACACTTATTAACTATCAACTACAACTTTTCCCTAAATAAATTCCTAATTTGCTGCTTATTAATAGCTAGTGCGGTAGTTGTTAAATTTAGGTATTGGGTAGGATTAGGGATGTAGAATAAGGTCATGTAGAATAAAGCATTAATATGTGCTTAATTACTACTAATAAATGGCTAATATTCTAGTAATATGCATGTTAATTAGCAACTAGTTAAGAGACCCTAAAATAAAGTGTTACCATATATACTTTTTTAAATGATAAGTTTTGTTTTTACTGTATTATATTGGTGAACATAAGATTCTTCTCTCAAAAACTTTTTAGCACTTTAAGTCCCTGGCATGTACCTACTAGTCACATCAAGTCAAATTTAGCACTTTTCACAATACACATTGTTCCCAATCAGCTTTACAGAAAATCATGATGTTGATGTTTTTATAATATCTTAATCTCCAAGCCGTATAGTTGCACTTAGCAGATTAGAGCTGGATGATAATACAATGACAATACAGTGAATAGCAGTTGAGATATGCAGTGGAGTTGAGCTATGTGGATGAAGTTGGATATACTAATAATATATCCAACCCTGTATAAAGAGCTGGACGATAACAGTTACATTTTGCGGTGTATTTAAAAAAACAGGCAGCAGCACTCTAATGTGGCAAAATGTTTTGCACAGTCAAGCGCACTATTGTTTGCTATTTGCTGCTATCTTCATAATGATATTGAAATTGTGTTTGGTGTGGTTGTTGCTTACTGACCCAAGTCAAAGGAGTTCACCAGCAAGTCTTTAAATATGCCTTCCGTCAATGTAGATGGGATTTTTGTCACTTGTGTGCCACTTTTAGCATCTTCCTAGCAAATAAATAAATATAACTCAAATCACTTCTCATCAACAAGATAGACAATTAAAGGTATCATTCATTCTCACACAGCTCAAGCGATGCAGGAGTTATGTTGTGAAGTTGAATATTTAGGGTTCAAAATGATTCAAAAGCTAAGCTTAAGCAGAAAAATAGCAAGCACTACATTCGGCAAACCTCATATCTGTATAGACGCAGTGCTTTGTTTGGCCCAGTTTAAAGCCAACAAGTGCTTCTGTAGGTACAGGCCTCTGTCTTGAGATTGCAGGTGCACATGCAGCTGCCAGACCTTTGGGAGGAGTTTTATTTTTTTTGTCCTTTTCTCAGCTGTCACTCATGATGATGGGCAGCTGCGGCTGGAGATGCACAGAGGCTGCTGTCATCCGCCATCACCATCACCCTCTTTAACGATGGAGGTGTGTGCGTCTGACACTCACAGGGGAGAGCGTGCAGACAGGATTCAGTGAAATGCTATACAGAAACTTTGGGGCAGTAATGAGGAGATTTGACATAACTGTAATATTAACCAATGTGCAGCGCTGTTTCTGGATTGGGACACAGTAAAGCAGTGTGAGAGGTGCAGGCCGGCAGCCTGCGGGGTTTTACTGTAACAACAAGAGCACAATCAGTATCCTGACATGAACTCAAGGAACCGTGGAGCCATATGACAGGGACATGTCTGTCACACCTAATGGAGCAAATACCATAAATATCCACCCCACTTTATTCACCAGGGTAGAATTGTGCCAGCGCCCATAAATGGGGTCGCAAAGTTCACACTAATAACTGTTAGTTTGTAACAAATTGTCCTTAAAGGAATAGTTCACCCCAAAAATGTAAATTCACTGGAATTTTACTCACCCTCAGGCCATCCAAGATGCAGATGAGTTTGTTTCTTCATCAGAACAGATTTGGCAAAATGTAGCATTACAGCACTTGCTCACCAATGGATCCTCTGCAGTGAATGGGTGCCGTCAGAATAAGAGTACAAACATCTGATAAAAACATCACAAATATTCACAAGTAATCCACACCACTCCAGTCCATCACTTAAAGGAACACTCCACTTTTTTTGGAAATAGGCTCATTCTCCAACTCCCCCAGAGTTAATAAGTTGAGTTTTACCGTTTTTGAATCCATTCAGCCGATCTCCGGGTCTGGCGATAGCACTTTTAGCATAGCTTAGCATAGATCATTAAATCCGATTAGACCAGTAGCATCGCGTTCAAAAATGATCAAAGAGTTTCGATAGTTTTCCTATTTAAAACTTGACTCTTCTGTAATAATAAAGGAACTTTGCTGCCGTAACATGGCCGCAGCAGGCGCAATGATATTACGCAGCGCCTGAAAGTAGTCCCCAGCTATATTATAACTAGTTATCTAGCTGGGGACTACTTTCAGGCGCTGCGTAATATCACTGCGCCTGCTGCGGCCATGTTACGGCAGCAAAGTTCCTTGATTATTACGCCGGACTGGGAGTATAGTTCCTAATCATATCGGCCTAGAAAATCGCAACTTTTCATTTTCCGCCGGTCTTAGTACACGATATAACCACAGAAGAGTCAAGTTTTAAATAGGAAAACGCTTTGGTCATTTTTGAACGCGATGCTACTGGTCTAATAGGATTCAATGATCTATGCTAAGCTATGCTAAAAGTGCTATCGCCAGACCCGGAGATCGGCAGAATGGATTCAAAAACGGTAAAACTCAACTTATTAACTCTGGGGGAGTTGGAGAATGAGCCTATTTCCAAAAAAGTGGAGTGTTCCTTTAATGTCTTGTGAAGTAAAAAGCTGCATGTTTGTAATAAACAAATCCATCATCATCACTTCAAAACATTGCTTTTGGTTAAAAGTGTGACTCCTCTATTCATAATATTGCTTTCTCCAGTTAAAAAGTTGTCTTGAATCAGAAGAGAAATATGCACAGATCAAGCAAGTTAAAACACTGCAAAACAGTTCTAAACAAATATGTTGGAGGATTTTTATGTGACTGGACAACATGGGATGGACTCTCATTCTGACGGCACCCATTCACTGCAGAGGATCCATTTGTGAGCAAGTAAGGTAATGCAAAATTTCTCAAAATCTGTTCTGATTAAACATAATATACAAACCACTCAGAACATCTTAGAAACCTCATTGCAATGGTCTGACAATCTGTCACCAGTACTACTGCTAACAAAAACTAAAAATCATTTTTGTTAACTGAAATAAAAATAAAATATAAATATGACAAGTAACTGAAATTAAATAAATAAAAAAAGAAATGTTTTAAAAAGAAATTAATTGAAGGATAAAAACTTAAAATAAAAATAAATAGAAAATAAAGTAATCTAAAAGTTAAAAATAAATTTATAATGAAATTTAAAACAGCATTGCCTATCACAGCAGCAGTGGAACTGTGCACAGGCAATCGCACTCAGATTTTACATTCTAGCTCATTTAAACTTGGCCAAATACAACACTGCACTAAGTTTAACTACAAAGAGCCTATATGGGCATTATATGGGAAGTATATGAAGCAACGGTGCTCTCGGGATTATGAAGATAAAGGAAAGAACAATTTCTATACTTTGTCTTTATGTACCTATAATGGCGTTTTACACAGTTCGTCCCAAAAACAATCAATTTAACTGTATCTATTCACTGCGGCCGATAAGCAGCCATCAATCACAATGAACGTCCTTTGATGCTGGCATAAATGAAATATCACACTAATTGAATCATGCGGTTATGACATGCCAGTTTGTTTTCCTTTACACGTCTGCAGGAAGAGACTTCAACAACAGTACACGACAATGTCACATTTACACTTCACAGCACATTTGTTCTGTTTATCACGTGTTGGTATGATCTTTCGGCGTCTTTAAATGAAACAATTAAGTAATTGTGCATAAGGTCAAACGCCGCGGCGCCTACACCCACGCGCTTGGAGAAAAATTGAATTTCAAGGGTGTTTTCTTTCATTTCCATTCCCATCCTCGGCCTTTAAGACACTAGAATATATGTTCTTCTCCCATGGAAAAAAAGAACCCGTTATCAAAGCATTAAGATATGATTAGACTGACATTTTCTTAAGAAAACCAAAAGAGTGAGAGAGGGAGAGAGACGGAGTAGAAGAGCACGAGCGCAAGACAGACGGCGTCGTGAAAGGAAAGGAGAACTCCATACTGCAGATCTTATCAGTCGCTAGCATACATAGTGATCTTTGAAGCAGCTTATTACAGAGTACACTAAGAAGACAAGTGGGTCGGTGTACAGATCAGAGGAGAGCGCGTGAACGCACCTGCTAGATTTCGCTATCGTTGGGACGGTGTCAGTCAGCGTTGAGGCCTGCCAGCCGGTTTAATATCAGACCGGTCTTGTCTTTCAACATCCGGGGGGACTAGTTTAAATTCGTAGAGGGAGATTTTGCGATTACGATCGTGCACAGCAGAGAGGGAATCTGTGACATTGATGGTAGCCTACGGTATATAAGTGAATGTGCATTTGAAGTTCATTCTTTCCAGACAGTTTGAGGAGAGCAGGTGCTACAGACGTATGAGCCTTATTGCACATCGAAGAAAGAAAACTTTGTTCATCAGAGTTGCTGATGGACTCAAATCATTCATGTAAATCCAATCCTGAGTAAAATGTCATTTTCCTAATGACCTGCCATGATATGAAAGCAAGCAATCTTATTATCAACAGACCTTAAGTTTGAAAATATATTAGCCAAAATGCGGATTGATTCTGCACAGAAATGTAGTAGCTTCTTTACTTTCTAATTATCAGCATGAATTTGGATGCTAGTCTATGACATGAGATGCTACAGTGTGCATCCAACCGGGCTTCTCAACTAGCTTAACCAGCAGATTTGATTTTTTTTTTTTTTTTTGCAGTTCAACAGCATGATATGCTTTTCTAGTGTTGTTAGTGTTAACTAAAACTAAGCTATAATCTTATAATTAAAATAAATTAAATAAGTAAAGGATTTTAAATAGATTCAGGCGAATAAAGAAAAAACAGAAGGCTAAAAGAACAAGAAATTACTTTAAGTAATCAATTTGTACTGGTTCCAAATCATATTTTTCTTTTATATGCACAGATTCAGTCATTTTTTGACTGCAATATGTTGAAAATGCAAAACGGAAAAATGTTTGTCGTCTCATCACATGCAGACGACAGCCAAACAGTATTTTCAATTCATAACAGTGAAATTTGACAAAAAGGTGTTTGCATCACTGGATATTACTGTTAGTCGTTTAACATTTTTATTGCAAAACAGTTGTCAGATATTAATTATATAGCAACTTACATCTAACCTTGTACTCTTTCACAGCTAAAAACTGAAAAGTCATGCTGAAATTTGAGTTTGGATTCCCCAAACAGAAAAAGCCTGCCTTCTCCATCAAATAATATATAAATATATAATAATTTTAGCTTACGAAAAAAAGGCACAACTAAAATAAGATGAAGCACTAAAATGACTAAAACTAAAACTGAAATAAAAATAAATACAAAATGAATAATAAAAAAGCACATAAAATTACTAAAGGTTAAATTAAAGGTGAAACTGAATATAAAATAAAATTTAATTCAAAATATTGTAAATATAATAGTATTGAAAAAAATAGAAAATAACACTGAACAAGCCTATTTTCAACCAACTAGATCAGCATTAACCACCATAAACCAAGCTGTTTTTTCAACACGTTAGCTACCAGCTACCAGCTTCCCTGTTTTTTATTCTCTCCTCTCACCATCTCATTCTTCTTTTCCTTCCCAAGCACTCTTTGGAATAACAGATGCAGATTCTGGGCACTGATGTGGGACAGTGAAGTCACACCCTTCCTGGAGCGCGTTCCCGCCAACCGTGGCGTCACTCCGCACATCTCCTGCCGAGTTAAGACATCTGACCTCTGCTTAATTAAAACACCACACTATCTACAGCTCTGCACAAGAATCAGGGAGTTTGAGAATAATTCTGACTAATCGCTAATTAAGATTTGGCAGAACAACAAAAAGACACTTATGAAAGACGAGTCTATTTTTAGAGATGGAGAAATGGGACTCAGGTAATGTTTAACAAAAGTTTGTTGGAAGTTTGTTATGGCAGTCGCAGAAGTGAAGACTTCCTGCCTAAGTACTGATTACATGTATGTAAACTACAGTTCAAAAGTTTTTTAAAAGAAGTCTATTAAGCTCACCAAGGCTGCAATTATATTTGTCAAAAATACAGTAAAAAAGTAATACTGTGAAATGGTTTTAAATTCTATTTTAATACATTTTTAAATGTGATTTATTCCTGTGATACAAAGCTGAAAGCATCATTACTCCAGTCTTCAGTGTCACATGATCCTTCAGAAATCACTATAATATGCTATTATCAATGTTTAAAACTGTTGTGGTGCTAATTTGCTATTTTTGGGGGGGGGGGGGGGGGGGGGGTGATACATTTTCTCAGGATTATATGATGAATAGAAAATTCAACAGAACAGCATTAGCATTAACATTATAGATGTCTTTACTGTGACTTTTGATCAATTTAATGAATAAAAAATGTAATTTCTAAATAAATAAAAAACTTAGAAAGGTATTGTAAACAAACAAGGTTGGCTTCACGCATCACTGAATTCTAAAAAAAAACATTAAAACACCATTAGAATTGTGAATGCCATATAAATAAACCTCCTCTGAAGAAATATACAAAAAATTTAACTTACAATATTTTTTTAATTAGCATGTTTCTCTGTTACTAAGCTAAGGATGTGATGAAGCATTACATCCACACACACAAATATTGGGTATAGTCCATTTGTTTTTAGATACATTTTTATATGCATTTCTGTTACTGTAAAAATTATTTAAAATGTTTTTTTTTTTTTACACATTTGATTTTTTTTCACTCACTTTAAAAAAAGAGAAAAAGTTGTATAACTGAAATAAGTTTAGGTTGAAGTTCTAAAATGTCTCAAACTGAAAAAAAAAATACTATAGTGATTTAGAAATAAAAACTAATAAAAAATAATAAAAATCACATAATTAAACTAAATAAAATTTAATTGAAAACAGAAAAGTATAAAAATAAAACCTCAAAATATTTATAAATACTGGTACATAAATAACATCTAAAATAATAAAATAGTAAAAATTGTCATAAAATATAATATATCTACTACATAGCAGGCTCATTTTTCTGAGTGTATGTAAGACTGACATGTGCCTTTCTTTTAAACAGATGATTACTTGTTGTCTAAATGGAAATAACTGTACGAACAGCACCATAACTCTAACAGTTAATATTCAGTATTTGCACATTCCCATAGGTCTGGGATGCATCGCTGCAGTTGAAGTCGTTTTCTTACACCATCTTGTGCTGGCTGCCGCAGCGCCATTGGCTGTCATTCAGTGCCGACGCTTGTTAAGAGGATATCATTATCATGTGCTTGTCGCAGTAAGCTGCAGATTTGGTTAAATATAGCAATGATGCTTTGTTTCCATTGCTTTTATTTGGGTGGAATAAAGCTGATCCCTCCCATGACCGTCTCGCTCCCTTATTGTGTCGCCAAAGCACAGCCAATATCGACGCTGAAAAGTGATTGAGAAGGGTCTTACACGTTTCAAAGCATGCTGGGAAACAGGGAGCAGGCATCAACCCAAAGCATTAGAGCTTACTAGACATGTCTGCATGCTTCATGACACTGAATAGACAAACCTCTGATTTTGAGGTCTTTGATTTGGCTGTACTGTAGTATTTTTGGTAAAGCTGGTATTGGGAAGCATATATTCATGTTTTTTGAACTATTAAAGGAACAGTTCACCCAAAAATGAGATATTTTGTCATTATTTACTCACCTTCATGACTTTCACCTTTCCTTCTTCCATGGAACACAAAAAAGAACTGAAATAAAAAAAAATGCAAAATTAATTACTGCAAATAATTGCCTATTTTTCAGTGTGTGTGTGTATATTAAAAGATATCATCTAACCTGGTAGCAATTTTTTTGCTATCAAAACAATGGCACACAAAATCACATGCTCGTAACACATTTATCAGCTTGAAGATGGAGCGATAAAGGAGAGATTAATTTAGTGTGTGTTCTCAACAATCATTATCATCTCCTCTGGCGCTGTAGTTTTCCTCAGAGAGCTTGTAAGTATCTGCAGGATCTCCAGCGCAGCACCTTTACATATTTATTTAGCTGTCATGTGAATCTGTGCAGATCATCAGGGCTGATAGTCAGAGCGGATGAGGCAGTAATTGTTCTCTCTGATAACGGCTGGCTGTGAGTTCTTGGGCTTATAGGGAATAGAGATAGTAAACGTTTCAGATCATTGTGACAGTGAAATTACGTTTTCAGTGTCATATAAGATATTATATAGCCTACTGTGGGGTCAAAATATATGAGATCACATTTTTTGTTTTCCCATTTAAAGGAATAGACCACCCAAAAATGAAATTTTGCTCGCCTTCTGGTCATCCAAGATGTAGCTGAGTTTGTTTCTTCATGGGAACAGATTTGGAGAAATTTTGAATTACATCACTTGCTCACTAATAGATTCTCTGCAGTGAATGGGTGCCGTCAGAATGAGAGTCCAAACAGCTGATAAAAACATCACAATAATCCACTAGTAATTCACACCACTCCAGTCCATCAATTAAAATCTGGAGCAGTGAAAAGCTGCGCTCTGGTAACAAACAAGTCCATCATTAAGGTGTTTTAACTTTAAACCATTGCTTCTAGCCAAAATATCAGTCCATAATCCATAATAAGGGTTCCTTCAGTGAAAAAGTCCATCTACTGTTGTCCTCTCACATCAAAATCCACCAACATTTATTTAGTTTAGAACTATTTCAGACTGTTTTCGCTTGTAAACTGTGCTTGATCGGTGCATATTTTTCACTTGTGAAAGCAATATTATGGATAGAGGACTCATACTTTAGAAATAAAAACGCTTAAATTTATTGGCTAATTATAAACATGCAGGTTTTCACTTCACAAGACGTTAATTAATGAACTTGATTTGAGTAGATTCTCTCATTCTGACGGCACCCATTCACTTCAGAGGATACACTGGCGAGCAAGTGATGTAATGCAACATTTCTCCAAATTTGATGAAGAAACAAACACATCTACCTCCTGGATGGCCTGAGTTTGATTGCATTTTCACCATTTTTTTTTTTTTTTTTTTTGTGGGTGAACTTGGAAATAAGCAGAAAGACTGAATCATTTAAAACAAAGAAACACTATAGGGTAAAATGAAGAATGATTTCTAGGTCACTAATGAAATGCAAGCAAATTAGTGTCACTGACCATGTGAACAAAAGGTCAGACTTTGTTGCTTCCACTGAAGCACAACATGACGGAATAACATGGATCATTGGGTTTTGCATAAGGCATTGTCAACCCAAGAAAACACAAAAAGGGATGTACAATTGACACATAACATACACTTACAAATGCACTAAATTTATTGCATTTCATAATCAGTGTCGACTGAAGAGCTTGTGCAATATTTGCAAATAAATGCCACTTGGTTTGACATTTTGTTAATGCAGTGGCATTTTTAATTATGTTTTAAGTGTCTAACTACATTCACTCATCTGCTACTTAAAATGGCTATGCATATAATATAATTTGTATGGATTTCTTTTCTTTTCTTTTTTTTTGCATTAAATTAAAATAATACATTAAAATGCAAAATAAAAGCATTTTGATTTGTGGTTTCATACTTTTGGATTCACCTAATGTTTAATTCAGATACATTTGAGCATGTTTACCTTACAAAAAATATATAAATAACTGACTCATGAAATCAAAATGCAGATTTTTTGTAAAACTGAATGCATGAGAACTCTTGTTCCCAGCGCAGAATAGCTCTTCCAGCTTTTATCCATTTTCTTGAACTCAGTGACATTTGGGGAAGAGCTGGCCCAGGTTATGTTTTACCTCCTGTGAAAGGAGAATATTAACATCACGAAGAACTTGAGACACGGAAAATGTCCTCTTTGATTCGTGGCCGATAAGAGCAAATATCAGCCTTTCTGTTCTAAACAGGATGTTATTGCGCTGCTCTCTGATTTCACAAGACCATTGACCCACAATCCTCTTCTACTTTTATAACATTGCCATTTAAAGTATTTCAGAAATGCATCTGTAAGCGAGGATGTCACAAGGGTCCAGCAAATATCTGTCTTTGCGGATAAAATGTACAGATCTCGGTTGAAGCAAAACTGCACAATTCAAATTACTTGCACAGAGAGAGAGAGAGAGAGAGAGAGAGAAAGAGCTTATTCAGTTGCTCAATGATGCCATCTAGCCGTTCGGCATCCAGACGCAACCAGAGATGCTCATTTCACCAGAGACAATAATAGAAATAAATGTGTGCATTACAGTGATCAGTATTTGTATACACTCTTGTCTTTTGTTCTTGGATTTCTTCAACTTCAATTATTAGAATAGCATTAAAATATCAATTAATGCCTTCAGTGCTAAGTAGATTTATTCATTCGAAATAAACATCAGATTGCTGCAGTAAATGATTTCTGGAACGTAATGCAGCTGGGGACGGCAGAAAGCAGTTTGTGTGCGATTATCGGCTGACACGTGTTTGCAAATCTTTTAATTACACCGACGAGCAGCGGATTCAGAAGGTTCACAGGACGTACTGTAACTGGTGGAATCCAAAAGCATGTGTATTATGATTTACATTCACCCCACATTCTTCAAATACATTTCAAGACAAAATCACTAAACAAACAAGCAACAAATTCAATGCAAAAACTCTAAATACTGCCTTCCTGAGAAGAAACATAATAAGAACTCATAGTTATTAGCCAAGCAATTTAGAATTACAGGGAACTTAGCTTGGTGGTTTGCACCAGTAAACATGTCATTTCAAATATTCACGATATGCAATGCACTTGCAGGGTGTGAATTAAAAAAAAAAAAAAAGTACAAATAGTAGGTAGATTCGGTTAGCCAGCAAATCAATTAAAGGAAATGCAATGAATGCAATCAATTTAATGCACTTCACAACATTGTGAGCATCGTGAATTCAATATTGTGCCAGGTGTGCAACCATGAAAAATTGAAGCATGCCATATAAAATTGCAATGCATATCCAAGATGATATAAATGAACAATCCTGAAATGTGACATGCATGAGTTTGTGTGCATATTTTTTTCTGCATATTATAATCAACATAGCATTATGGTAAATGTGCTGAATAAAGTCCAGAGCACTGGTGGGTCATAATTTATAGGTCTGTTCTGGAAAACAAATGCTAAAATGCAATTAACCATATATGTTATATTGCAAAATGTTTAAAAAGGAAGAAAAAAAGGCTTCCCATTTCTTCCCATAATATTTGACGTTGTTGACGTCAAAGGCTGTGCATCCAATCAAACTCCACTGTATTTTGAAGCAATTTCATCTGTCACTGTAAAAGCTGCATGAACAGGTTGTGTGGCATTTCATAATTCTCGAAAACCATGAATAAAACTATGCAGGTTAATAAAATAAATATATATATATATATATATTACCCAGACCACATAAAGAAAGGGGTTCCATTGCAACCACCATGTTTTGTGTAGTGAATCAATGAAATTCAAAAGAAATCTAGATGAAAAATAATAAATTCTTGTATTTAACCCATGCTATATTATTAATTTTGTAAATTTCTTTCAGCCTATGCAGTTCATAAAAATGATTTTAAAGGGATTTACTTAAACATAAATCTGGGTCCTGAAGTAAAACCAGTCGAAAACCACTGTGATAAAAGTTATTGGCGCAAGTGCCAGAAAAAATATATTTCATTATAAAGATCCCCATAGCTTGGTTCTCAATCATAAAACAAAATTCAGCACAATAACACACCCTGAGAGAAACACAGGTCTGCTGGAGTCCTTCTTGTGCATACAGTCAGCATCTGAAAAGCTTCAGCAGAGAGATACTGTTAAAGAGCATGTAATACTTTCTTGATTTAAATGCAGTTTTTAATTGGATAGAGCCCCATTATTTTTCAATACAGAAAGGGCAGTGAGGCACGCAAAGCTCTTGAATATTTTTGCAAATCGTGTTCGACAGCATAATGATTAAGCATGGCACTAAATTTGCCTCACAAAATGAAAAGCAAACTTCATGCAAGGCGTAATTTAATTGTTCCCCTTCACATTTTCCGCCTCCCATTGTTGGAAGCTTTACATTCTCTGAGTCTCTGCACTGGTGCTTGACATGCCACTTTGTGACACATTCAAACCCTGAGACATTCGTGACACTTTACAGCACAAACATGCTTCAATCTATACCGCGGCACAGAAATACATGCTGTGTTGTTGTGATTTACTCTACAAACCCAGCAATGAAGATCCGATGAAAATAAAATTGCTGTTAGAAAGATATTGAACCATGTATGTTTGCCTCTGCAAATAAAGACCTGCTCATAGAAGCTTCCTTTTCACTTGCTCGTGTATTAACAACACAGGAAAATGTCTAAAACACCAATTGTACCATTAAAATCAGATATGACATTTTTGTCATTTGAGTCTTTTGTGTAATTTAGGATGGTTCTGATTGAGCCTTTCTCTCTCAATCCTCTGTAATACAGATAAATATTGCCATCTGCTGGCATTCATGCATGTATTCACACTAGTAAGGAGTATTCTGAGTTAACCACAATTAAAGTCAACATGAAATCAAAATTTTATTGTTTTATTGTGAAAAAAAAATGCCTTTGTTTTATGAAAATATAAATGGCTCCACCTTCCTTTTCAGCTTTTCAGGACTTATTTTTCAACCAACCAAGCAACTGGCATTCTGCTACAGTATATAATACCCGTTTCAAACAATTCAATCAATTCCTGATACATAAAATAAAACTCCACCCTAATAGCTTCTTTTTTCTTTCTTTCACCAAACAGATTATGAAAGTAAAATGGTTTATAAACAGCCACAGAAAATAATATTTAACTGTCCCTCCCTTCGTAAAAAAAAAGAAAAAAAGAAAAGTGTGTGTGTGGGGGGGGGGGGGGGAGATGTACAAAAACACACTTAAGAGTACTGGAGGTTTTAAAAGCAGAAATGTATATATTTTTCTTTATTACTCCATAAAAGTGCTATTTCATATCAGTAAATGTCAGGTTTACAAGGGTTCTATGGGATTTACTGTATACTACTTTTAATTATTACTACTAGTAATACTACTAAAATTATTCATAGTGATTAACTGAAAATCATTATTTCAATCACTACACTGTAAAAAAATGACTGTGATTTTAATGGTAAAAAACTGTGAATATGCTACAGTAAAAACCTGTTAAATGGTTCTGCTAAATGCATAAATGTAAATGTAAAATGGTTAACGGTAAGTTCCTGTAAAATTTACTGATGTTTAAACTGACGTTTCCAGAATTCCATGCGTTGCATTTCATATTTTGTTTGAATTTGATGTTTTTTCTTTGAAATAACTATGTTTCTTAATTTTTTTCTTATCAGTTATGTTCATTAGAGTCGTATGTTACATCTAATGTTGTTAAATTAATGTTTATTGCATATTTCAGTTTAGTGTTTGTGTGAATGACACTGTGCACCTTCTATATATGTTATTATTTAAAAGCTGCTTGTGATGGGCTTTAGTTCATCATGTGACTCTCATCACCACCTGTATTTGGTGGTTATCAGTGTATTTCAAAGGTACAAAACAGATTTCAGTACTTCAATAGATTGGTATATTAACATTATATCAGTTAATGAAATAACGGTATTTAACTGTAAATTTAAGTTAAAACCGTACAACCTAAAATTCCGGCAACCACAGCAACCTTTTTTTATTTACAGTGTATATCTTACTCTATCCAGCAGCATAAATATATGAAAATAGTAAGAGTAGTATGACACTGCCAAAGAAAAAAAAAGAAAAAAAAAAAAGTTGTGGTTGCGGAAATTAGGCTTTTCCACAAGCTGTGGTAAATATATTGAAGGTGCACACGTGTCATGCACCATCGTTATTATATCTAAAACTGAAACCATAAAAAAAATCTGTTACTTGAAATAAAATAAATGTTAACTAAAATAAAAAAACTTAACTTTTTATTTCCCTTGATAGACTAAAATAACTAAAACTGGGGAAAAATTTTTTAACAACATGTTACATAAAACTCTAATGTAAATATCTCATAAGGAAAAAATAAATCAAATGTTTAGTGTCAAACAGGTATTACTGAGAATGTCAGTTTTTCATATAAGATGACAAATTATATTAATTCACAGTAAAATTACATAAAATGTCCCGTTAGATTTTCACTTTATATAGTAAGGTAGCTTAAGAGGTTTTTACCGCAGCATACCATTAAAACGACGATCATTTTTTACAGTGCATGCTATGGTCATAATATGAAATTTTCTAAGCAGCAGAGGCGTCAGTCGCATCTGGCAGCTGATGATCATGTTATACGAATGCAAGCGCTTCGATAAACAAACAACACTTTCTGAACTCTCCCAGACTTGACGAGCAAAAGTAAATTCTTATCCCCGTCTGCAGAGGCGCAGTGTAGATGCCCTGGCTTTCTTAATATTTCATACTCTGATTACACTTCAAATCACCCTGTAAATCCTCTTAAGGCATGCAGAATTGTTCAGCGTGTGTATGTGTGTGAGGGAGAAAATGAGTGAGAGAAAAAATAAAGATAAAGAGAGAGACAGAGAGAGGTTAGGTACTTATAAACCCTAAAGGCTTGCTTATCTTTCCAGCACATGCATCTTTGTGTCTCTCGTGCATGTCAGTTTTCTATTTTTTAACGCAGCAAAGACAAAGTAAGCTGCACAAGATGCTGTGACAGTGAAAAGACTTTCCCTGAACCGGCTGATGCAATTCACAGCTCTGAGGATATTCCTGTGCAACAACAAAAAGACCCAACGGAACCAACAACAACAACAACAAAATAAATCATTATAGTCATTATTCATACACTCCGTCAAATCACTGCAAATAAAAAACAATGTTGCCAATGCAAATTAACCAATAAGCACAACAGCAGCAGCACAACTTTTTGGTGCTATAACTATAACCTAAAGATACATGACATGAGTAGAGTACATGAAGAATTTCCCGATTGAGTATAAGAAAAACTGTACCTGGGTCTTACTTACTATGCATTTATGTCTTAATGCATTGAATGGAATATTAAACAAACACATTTTAAATATGGAAATCATTATTAGTCATATCTTTTAGTGATTTTGCCTATGTGCCGCACTAATTAATGATGCGAAAAAACACTATTTTATTTTATTACTACATATTTTGCATTAAAAAATAACAAATTCACAAAAAAATATATAAAATAAATCCACAAATAAATAACATAAAACAAATAGTTTTAATTGATTATCAGTTTATGTCCTTTTCTTTTAAAACCTATTTTGACAATTTGACACCCCTCACGTAAACCCAATATATCACTGATCAGTGACTTTAGTCTTTTTTCCCCTCCCATCCAGTTAATTTTCTTGCCATTGTGTAAATAATTGTGACTTTATTAATAAAGTTTACGTGTCTGAGCACGTCTGATCATTAAATTACACCAAAAGAATATAGCATTTTTAAAAACGTGCAGAGTTCAAAGGGAATTGCACAGCAGGGATGACTCTTCAATAAGTGAGAGCTGAAAACATCTGAATTGACTACTTTATTAACCTACATTGACAAACAGCACCCCCGTGTGGTCCTACAAAAAACGACTTCAGATAACCCACAGTAAATCTCACCAAGTGAGGGTCTGCAGTTGATATTACCTCAATTTGAGTTTCTAATTCCCTAGAAGGCTAATATGTTAATTATTCCTAATATTGATAGAACCAAAAATAAAATAAAATAAATAAATAAACATTCAGCAGGCTTGATTTTTTTATTCATATTTTGTGAAATTGTTATGTAGGCCTACAGTTCGATATCATAGTAAAAAACAACAACAAAAAAAACCCCTATAATCTTCGATAGCCAAAAGAACACGTGTCAATGCAGTAAAACGGCACGAATCACTCATTGTCATTAAGATTAATTTATAGGACCATTAATTATAGGCTACTCATTTTTACCTGAATGCAGGGCGCCATTCCATCTAGCACTCACCTGTGTGAAGATGAATTTATATATTACACTGCCATTCAATCTTATTTGTTGTCAGACCCTTGATTAATTGGTATTTTATCAATATTAAGGTTGTGTTCATCTGTTGTCTTGCAGCTTTGATGATGCACTTGATTGGCCTGAATGGATAGCATGCCTTGCGCCCTCTTCTTCAGTCTCAAGACCCAAGCAAAGGACGTTGCGTCATTTGAATACTGATTCTGATTGGTCGGATCGGTAATTAATGGAGTCTTTATGCTATCAGCCTGTAAAATTTGTGTAGTGAAAGTAGAATGTTCAGAACTGATATTTGCCTTAATTTGCCTTGATTTGTGTTTGTTTTGAGCACATCTCATTTCAATCATGCTTTTCACTGACCCTGATAATCTCTCCTTAAGAACCAAGTACATTAACATACGTGACCCTGGGCTGCAAAACCAGCCATAAGGGTCAGTTTTTCGAAATTGAGATTTATACATCATCTGAAAGTACAAGTACTTGAATATCTGGAATCTGAGGGTGCAAAAAAATCAGAACATTGAGAAAATTGCCTTTAAAGTCCTTAGCGATGCGTATTACTAATAATAAATTAAGTTTTAATATATTAACGGTAGGAAATTTACAAAATATATTCATGAAACATGATCTTTACTTAATATACTAATGATTTTTTTGGCATAAAAGAAAAAAATTGTTCTGAACCCTGGCTAATTGTATAACTGGTTTTGTGGTCCAGGGTCACATTTGGGAAAAGAAAAAAAAGAAAAAAGAAATAAAAATGAAGGACAAAAATGCAATGAACCTCACTGTTTCAATGGTTGGCTATTCAATAAAATAGTTTAAAAATGCTTTATTTCATTTTTTGTTTAAACTGTATCATTTATTTATTTATTTTGGTGGATTTTCATATTTAGGTAATTTTGTCAAATCCAGTGTGGACAGGTAGCTGGTGGAGACATAACGAATAAAAATGAAAGATAACTGAAGTAATTACGTACCCTATCTACCCCCTCATGAATAAAATACATCTTAAGTTTTGAATAAATAAAGAATGATCTTCAATTAACCAAGAATGTTTTCCTTTACCAAAACCAGTAGAAAGTAAAAATAAAAAAAAAATAAAAGTAGCACCACATTATGATTCATGATTATATAGAAACATACTTCATTTACTACAAAAATGTCTATAATGCAAAAAAAATAAAATAAATAAATAAATAAAATTCTAGAGAACTGAAAACATCTCAGAGGGAAAAGAAAGAAAGAAGCGGCACCAGCAGCAGGAAGAGACTCTGTTTCAAGCACTGACCGCTGTTGCACAGAATTCCCGCACAGCATGTCGTCTGAGCACCAACCATAGACCCCACAGTATTTAATACACTATTCTCACAGATAATCCCGCTCCCACATCCTTTCGTTTTTATGCCAGTTATACTTTCTGGGAAAGGGGGAAAAAATAGATTGTTATGGTATATATGACAAAAAATACATAAAATAAAATAGTGAACAAGCATGTCTGTTCATGTAGAACATTTTGAATGGAGACTGTAATCACCTTTTATACTGAAGCACTTGTTCTCACCACTTGAACAAGTCACAATGTTTGAGCAGTCTCTACTAAATATGTCACAAGAGTAACACATCATCCCATTGGAATATCGTGGCAATGCTACATGTTATGTTAAGAAAGAAAACATAAGAGTTGTAGTTAGTGCAATGCAGAGACTAATCAAAACTTTACCCAGATTAACATATTAAATTGATATTAAATTTATACACTACAAAAATAAAATATGGAACACAACCATTGTAAAATGTCTGTTCCCAGATATCTATGTACCTGGTGCCTCTTCAATGTTGCAGAGATCAGTGTCACAGCATTCAGGATTAAAGACTGTTTTGTTTTGTCCAAAATGTATGCTGTCAATAACACACGAGGCAGGATCTGTGCAGTTCTTCTTACTGCTATATAATGTACCGTATGGAAGCCCGTTTCCGCCACTGAATAAAAAAATAAAAAAGGTTATTGCGACTTTTTATCTCAGAATTCTGACTTTTTTTCTCAGAATTCTGACTTTTTTTCTCAGAATTCTGAGATATAAAGTCGCAATTCTGACTTTTTTTCTCAGAATTCTGAGATATAAAGTCGCAATTCTGAGATATAAACTCGCAATTCTGAGATATAAACTCGCAATTCTGACTTTTTTTCTCAGAATTCTGAGATATAAAGTCGCAATTCTGAGATATAAAGTCGCAATTCTGAGATATAAAGTCGCAATTCTGAGATATAAACTCGCAATTCTGACTTTTTTTCTCAGAATTCTGAGATATAAACTCGCAATTGCGAGACGGCGCGCACAGCTTTCAGACACAATATTCTTCATTTCTTTATATTTCTGAGTTTGAGGCAGCTTCTATCGCGTTATTTTAACAACAGCTGTCAAGTAAAGAGCGTATTATTGTAACATGAGAGTGAATATATGAATGCACGCAGGTGGATTTCTTTCACTCTCGCATAAAACGCGCTTTCATCTCTATGTTCTTGCTCTAGCATTATCTTATCTCCTGTATTTAATGTTGTAAGATATGGACCAAGCAAGAGATCCCCGATGAAAATTGTACATAAATTAATGATTCTTTATTAGTTAGTATTAGTTATTATTTTAAATATTTTTTTTTAAATTATTTAGTCAATTATATATGAAGATGCAAAAGCATCTAAGTGCTATCTGAATTTTTCTTCTAAAATGAGCATTTTTCTCAGGCTCCTGTTTATGTTCAGTTATTTCACTTTAATGACAATGAAAAGAAGCTGTACCTGAGAAAAATGCTCTCATTTTAGAAGAAAATTTCAGATGGCACTTAGATGCTTTTGCATCTTCATATATAATTGACTAAATAATTAAAAAAAAATACTTAAAATAATTACTAATAGGCTACTAACTAATAAATAATGAATCCTTAATTTATTTACAATTTTAATCGGAGATGCCTTGCTTGGTCGATGTCTTACAACATTAAATACAGGAGATAAGATAATGCTAGAGCAAGAACATAGAGATGAAAGCGCGTTTTATGCGAGAGTGAAAGAAATCCACCTGCGTGCATTCATATATTCACTCTCATGTTACAATAATACGCTCTTTACTTGACAGCTGTTGTTAAAATAACGCGATAGAAGCTGCCTCAAACTCAGAAATATAAAGAAATGAAGAATATTGTGTCTGAAAGCTGTGCGCGCCGTCCCCCCTCCCGCACCCTGCCCGGCGGTAATGGTACTGTCCAACCGCGAGCGTAAAACACGGAAATGGAGAATAATTAGTCATTTGTATGTTTGTTCAAAAATCATACTCGGACCGCAGCATTCATCTAGTTCATTTTGATAGTGCAAATCGAACAAAGCACTGAAAAGCCTTACACACGGAGTTTCCTATTGTGCGAGAAAGTCAGAGTTGTGAGATATAAACTCGCAATTGCGAGAAAAAAAGTCAGAATTGCGAGATAAAAAGTCGCAATTGCGAGTTTATATCTCAGAATTCTGAGAAAAAAAGTCAGAATTGCGACTTTATATCTCAGAATTGCGACTTTATATCTCAGAATTGCGACTTTATATCTCAGAATTGCGAGTTTATATCTCAGAATTCTGAGAAAAAAAAGTCAGAATTGCTACTTTATATCTCAGAATTGCGACTTTATATCTCAGAATTGCGACTTTATATCTCAGAATTGCGAGTTTATATCTCAGAATTGCGACTTTATATCTCAGAATTGCGACTTTATATCTCAGAATTCTGAGAAAAAAAGTCAGAATTGCTACTTTATATCTCAGAATTGCGACTTTATATCTCAGAATTGCGACTTTATATCTCAGAATTGCGAGTTTATATCTCAGAATTGCGACTTTATATCTCAGAATTCTGAGAAAAAAAGTCAGAATTGCGACTTTATATCTCACAATTCTGAGAAAAAAAGTCAGAATTCTGAGAAAAAAAGTCAGAATTCTGAGATAAAAAGTCGCAATAACCTTTTTTATTTTTTTATTCAGTGGCGGAAACGGGCTTCCATAGTACCGCCATCTACATAGACAATTAAAAAACTATATGAAGATTGTGTAAAAAAAAAATAATAATTTAATAATAATAAAAAATTAAAAAAAAAAAAAAAACTCTTCAACTTATGAATTTTTCATAATCATGTAATGCTTACTGCTGTGTATAGTGACAGAGCCACACTGCAGAGGACATTTAGTTAGATTTTGTTTGCATTCTTCGGATGAACTGTATTTGTATTTGCACAGGTAACATCTCAGTGCGAGCACTGAAATATAAAGAGAATGTCATATAAAACACATAAAATACATTCATATCACGTATCAGTTTTTAACTTTGATTAAAATTTGAAATGAAATAAAATAACAAAATTACATACTATTAAAGTTCATACGTTTTGTTCATAAATATAGAATAACAACAACAGCAACAACATTGTATATATAAGCATCATGAAACGTTGAATGGTAAACAACTAAAGCATACCTGTGGAGAAAGAAACAGTGATGAGAACCAGAGTGATGAACAGTTTCATGGCTGGAAGATCTGAAGAAAACCAAATGACAGGGTGAAATCAGTGTCTGACTTCCAGAGGTGGACTGTAGTTTTTGAATTATATCTGGTCTAAATTGTAGCTAGGTAGGCAGCAGCATAATTATGCTGAAATCTAAGGCAAATCTAAGATTTTTTATTCAATATTTTTGCAATTCAAATCAGACACATTTGGAAGAAGAGGAAGAAAAACCAGGCTATTCAAATGGATGTATCTACTGGAACTGGTCATGTCAGGTTATCATGACTCCAACATCAGAACATCAGGAAAGACATCCTAGGACTATTATATAAACATCTCTAGTTTGATTGCTGCATTTGAACTTTTATGCACATTCAGCTTTGAGTCGAGATGTTGAATGATGATCTGAAGCATACTGAGGCAAATTTGCCTTTCAAAACAGCTCAAAGATGTTCAATCAAGCACTGTATTGTTCCCACAAGGATGCAGTGCAGATCACATCAATGACACTGTACCAGAAACATAATCATTGATTATGATTATTCATATTTTGCATAATTTCTCTTGAAATGATTTTGAGATATCTTCATTACAGCTTGTAAATATCAAGATATCTGCTGCTATGTCGGAGAAGAAGGTTGATTTGTGATTCAAGTTACTCACACTTGAAGGTCTCTGAGTCCCAGCTGCAGCGATACATTTCAGATCGCTGTAAATATTCATAACCTTTCTGTCACTTTTATCACACAAAAATGGGTAAATGGCGCCATCTGGAGGGAAGGAAATTTTACCTCCAGTCACGACTAAAAACAACGTAATATGTGGGCCTATAAAGAAAACACAAAACATTACAGCGTTCATGTTCGTTTTCTTGGATAGAAGTCGTTTGCTATGAACTGTTTGTTTTCGCGGAGGCTTTTAACTGATCACGTTAACAAAATATTTCATTTCAAATCAATAACTGATTTTGTTCCATCATTAGGCAGTAGCCTAAATACAGTAGGCTATATAGGCCGATAGTCTACATTAGACTTCCTTTAAACACTTAATGACATTTAGAAAGGTTAGCATGATTAGCTAGCTAGTTTTTTTTTTTTTACTGTCATGATCATATCAAATGTAGGCCTATTTGAAACACGAGCTTATTATAATAAAATATTAGGCCCGTTAAAAATACATAAACAAAAAGATAGATGCTCGAGTGAAGACACAATTTTTAAAAATCTGTTTATTACGACCCATCCGAACGAATCGGTTGTCTCAGATAAATGGTGTAACAGTTAGCCCACATCATTCAGTTCATATCTTGATTGAAACAGGTCTAACAGGTTTCGCAGTTGACGTGTTTGAATCACGTTTAATGATATCCTGACACTTTTTGCTCAACATAGTCACAGAGATTATCCTAAAGATATTACGATTGTAAAATAATAATAATAATAATAATAATAAAATAAATAAAATAAAAAAAAAATCATATGGACTAGCCAAGTTTGTAGAGTAGACTTAGAACCTGGTGGCTTCTAGGAACACTTAGAGCGATGAATTGATTTTTGAACTTTTTTTTTAACCGAACTCAGATAAATCAGGCTCATCATGTCAGAAACAGGTAGGCGGGCATGTTTCGCAATGAAATGGGTGTGAGGTAAAAAAGAAGAAGAAAAAAAAATACCCAGAAAGACAGAGCTACAGTCTTGCAGATCACACTTAGTTCTAACCCAACACTGATAGACACAGTGATTCATGCTTTTGGAATTTGTATATGTTTACTGAAGAAACAAATTCATTTACAGAGCATTATTTGGACTCTTTTTAATCAACGTTTGTGCATTAGTTAGTCAATAGAAAAGATGACAACTCAACGCGGGATTTTGATTAAAGGAGGGAAGGTGGTAAATGAGGATTTCTCGGAGATGGCAGACGTGTATATTGAAGATGGAGTTATCAGTGCAGTTGGCTCAGATCTGCAGGTAGCAGCCGGCACACGGGTCATCGATGCCACAGACAGACTCGTGCTGCCGGGTGGAATAGACACTCACACGCACATGGAGCTGTCATTCATGGGCACCACAGCTGTGGATGACTTTCATATCGGTACCCAGGTAAATGCATTCATTATTGTTCATAAACTCATTTGAATGAATCATTTTAAGTTTTGAAATGAAATATAAACATTTAAACTAAACATGTCTGGAGCCCCTATAAAACTCGCTGATTGCATTAGTCCCATGTCATGTTTGGTAGCAGCTCATTTGGGAAAATTATTGAAGGTTGTATATTTAAAACTTTGACCTACCCACTCGAATGCATTACTCATTGTTCCTTCCCTAGTTTCCCCTTCTTTACTGTGACGAATTTACAGTATTTTTTGCACACAATGCAAATTTCTATACATTTAATTTCACCTGCTGCATACTGACATAGTCACTTAAATGTCTTACAATCGCTTGAATGCCATCTGATGCATTGACTATTAACAGAACTGTACAAAATATAAAATAAAAAAGTTTTCATTTTTTTTAGCATATTTTATACATCAGGTTTTTATGTCCCATATAGTGATATAGTGAAAATATGGAGCTCATACTTGAGGAAAAAGCGCATATCAATATTATTCAGAGGATGAAACTGAGCAAAAATATTTGCATTTTGGCCAAAAAGTAAGATGAAATATCGATAACTTGTAATGTGCATCAGTGGGATCTTGATAAAATTACAGCAGACTACCGACATAAAATGGGGGGGGGGGGGATTATTCCAATAATGGTGATTGAGAGAAATAACAAAATAAACTTTCTTTGAAATCATGCTTCATATTTGATACTTACATGCATTTTCCAAAACAAATGATGTATGGATAATTAAGTAAACCTAAGTTGCTTCAGATGTAACTAGAGAGTTAATTTTTAACAAAGAATGTTGATGTTCCATTGCTTTACTTGCTACATAATACCATGTGTCTACAGGCCGCAGTCGCAGGAGGCACGACCATGATCTTGGACTTTGTCATCCCACAGAAAGGGTGTTCACTCGTGGAAGCCTATGAGCGGTGGAGAAAAACGGCTGACCCCAAAGTCTGCTGTGATTACTCCCTTCATATGGCAGTAACCTGGTGGGATGACACTGTATGGCTACTACCATGCATTTACAAATAAATAAATGATATTTTAGTTATGAAAGTTGCACTAAAGGTCATTTGCCCAATAATAATAATAATAATAATAAAAACGATTAAAAAACATGTAACCAATCATTTTGAAATATGAACTTAGAACCGGTTTCATTCTACTTAAGCGTGGTCCTCCCACATGGTGGAATCACATGGGTTTTTATCTGACTATAAATATGATGATACATCATTAACACTAACATCTAAATCTGGGACTTTCTCTAGGTCAAGAAGGAAATGGAGACTCTGGTTCGTGACAAAGGTGTCAACTCTTTTAAGATGTTCATGGCATACAAAGATGTCTTCATGCTACGTGACAATGAGCTCTATGCCGTATTTGGCCTCTGTAAAGAGATCGGAGCAATAGCTCAAGTCCATGCAGAGAATGGAGACCTTATTGCAGAGGTGAGAAGTATTCTGAGTTTATAATTACATCCTCAAATTACAATTCTGCATATTGTTTGCTACCATTAAAATTCAGGAATCTATGGAATTAAGTTCCAAATGACACAGCCTTAAAAGGTACCCTAAAACATTAAACTTGATGCCAGATATGAGGAGAGAACAGTTCATGGAAGGATAGAAGCTCTAAGCAGATTGCTATGCATATGTAAGAGTAGCCATTAGTTACTATATCGTTTTTTACTATTCGCTCTTTAAAATAAAGGTTCTAAAAGGGTGTTTTCACAGAAATGCCACAGAACCACATTTCAGTGAAAAGAACCTTTTTTCTTACAGTGATGAACATGTAGAACCTGGTCGAAAAGAACGCACACATATAACCTTAACTCAGAACATTCCAAGGAACTTATCTTCCATCATCGACTATAAAATAGACAAATGACCAGCACGACGCCCAATTCTCTGACTAGCGTCCTGTCATAGACTCGTAAACCATGATAAGTTTGAGGATGAAATGACCGCGGTACATCTGCACGGAGTTAAGAACAAAGAACTGCTTCTTTGGAGAGGTTCCAGAACCAGAGCGTTCGCGATACTGTGACCCCACTTACCATAAACTACGCTTCTGATAAACAAAAAAGCGACTGACTTACAGCTTCGTCTGAGCTAAGAAGATCACCAGAGCCACACAACGTGATACTCCTAATGACCTCAAGACCTCAGATCTGGCCCCCAGCCTTCCAAAGGAATGCATTCTTTTTCTCTTACAACAAAAGAGCACCCAAACTTTTATGGACTTTGCCAAAAGGACCATTAAGAAAAAAAACTGCTGCTAGTAAAGCAATATACTCAAGAGACAATATATACATAAATGTGGTATTTTATCTTTTGTTTATCTTAGAACTTAGGATATTTTAATATATGACTTAACCCATTTAGTAGGTAAAATTATAGGTATTCAATATGACAAATACCTCATGTTTGATGTCTTATATATATCTATATTGTAACGGGCTGAAGAATCACATGACAAGAATGGCTCAATAAATGCCCCGAAGGGTGCGTTTATTGTGAAATGGTGGCGTGCCAATGTGTCCTGGTGTGGTGAAACTGTGCTCCGAGACCCGCTTCTGCTGTCAATCCAAGTGCTCGAGTGCTGGGTGTTCGTGCTGTGCTCGTACGTCGTGGCTGGCCAGTCACACACTGCTCAGGTGTTCCTCCTCCGTTTCCAGGGCGTCCTGGTCCTGCAGGACAAAGGGGAGATTGGGGGTGGGTGGGGAGTGAACCCTGACAGACCTGCGAAAGCTTCTCAGATCCGCGAGAGTCCATCGGCGTTAACTTTGGCCGTCCCTGCCCGATGTCGCACGACGAAGTGGAAGTCCTGGAGCGCCAAGAACCAGCGGGTGACCCTGGTGTTCTTGTCCTTGGCCCGGGCCATCCACTGTAATGGGGCATGGTCAGAAATAAGTGTGAATTTTCTGCCAAGGACGTAATACCTTCTTGACGGCAGCGTACCATTGTTCCGCTGGGGTCAGCTTTCGGCTGATGTAGATCACCAGGTGTTCCTCACCGTCCTGCACCTGGGAGAGGACGGCTCCCAACCCGGTGTTGGAGGTGTCTGTCTGCAACAGGAAGGGGCAGTTAAAGTCCGGGGCTCGCCGTACCGGCTCCGAGGTGAGTGCCGCCTTCACTCGCTGGAATGCCTCGTCTTCGGTGGGACCCCAGGGGATCTTCTCCGGCTGCCCCTTCCTGGTCAGGTCTGTCAGGGGAGCTGCTAAGGAGGAGCAGTTAGGGATAAAGCAGCGATAGTAACCCGGCAATCCCAAAAAGGGGAGAACCTGATAATGCCAGTGGCCGCTGGGGGTGGAGAAGGCGGTCTTACGTTTGGCTTCTTCCGTTAGCGGGCACTTGCCAATAGCCCTTGGTGAGATCTAATGTCGAGATGTACCGGGCTCTCCCCAGACGATCCAGCAGCTCGTCTACTCGAGGCATGGGATAGCCGTCGAACTCGGAGACTTTGTTGAGGCGGCGGAAGTCGTTGCAAAAGCGGAGGGTGCCATCCGGTTTTGGGACCATGACGATGGGGCTGGACCACGGGCTGCGCGAGGGCTCTATTACCCCTAACCTCAGCATCTCCTGCACTTCCTCTTCGATGGCGTGTCACCGAGCCTCCGGGACTCGGTAGGGCCGCTGCCTGACAATGGTTCCGGGTGGTGTGCGAACATCATGTTGGAGGACGTGGGTCCGCCCAGGGAGTGGAGAGAACACATCGGAGAATTGACCGACCAGATGTTGCAACTCCTTCTTCTGGGCAGCCGATAGGTGGGGGTTGATGTCGACAACCACGGGGTCAGTGGTGGCCAGGGAAGCCAGCTGGGGCCTAGTCCCGACCCATCGCTTCAGGAGGTTGATATGGTACAGTTGATCCTCTTTTCTCCTTTCGGGCTGTCGCACTCGGTAGGTAACGGGCCCCACTCGCTCGCTCACCGTGTAGGGTCCTTGCCACTTCACGAGGAACTTGCTGGCGGCCGTCAGAACTAGGACCAGGACGTGATCTCCTGGCTGAAACTGGCATGGCTGGGCTGCCCAGTCGTAGTGGCGTTGCTGGGCTTGCTGGGCTTTCGTGAGGTGCTCCCGGACTAATGGCATGACCCTGTCAATCCAGTCTCGCTTATCGTCAGCGGCCACCCGACAGAGCATCTGCTTCAGTGTCTGACTGAAGTGCTCGGCCAGCCCATCGGTCTGAGGATGGTATACTGTGGTTCGCAGTTGCTTCACCTGTAGGTGGCGACAGAGGTCAGCCATCATCCGGGACATGAACGGGGTGCCCTGGTCGGTCAATATCTCCGTGGGGATGCCGACTCGACTACATAGGATGAAGAGCTCCTGAGCGATAGCCTTGGACGTGGCTTTGCGTAGGGGGATGGCTTCTAGGTAGCGAGTGGCATAGTCCACTATCACGAGGATGTGTTCATGACCCCGGGCGGACTTCGGCAGCGGCCCGACCAGGTCCATTCCTATTCACTCAAAGGGCACCTCGATGATGGGTAACGGAATCAGCGGGCTGGAGGGAGGGGAGCACGGCGATGCCTGTTGGCACCTCGGACAGGCTTGGCAGAACCGTTTCACCTCAGCATCAAGACCTGGCCAGTGAAAACGGTCTCAAATCTGCTGGATGGACTCTTCAGGAAGATGCCTGCATTCTCCACCAGTGTAACGGGGTGAAGAATCACATGACAAGAATGGCTTAATAAATGCCCCGAAGGGTGCGTTTATTGTGAAATGGTGGCGTGCCAATGTGTCCTGGTGTGGTGAAACTGCTCCGAGACCCGCTTCTGCCGTCAATCCAAGTGCTCGAGTGCTGGGTGTCTGTGCTGTGCTCGTGCGTCGTGGTCACACACTGCTCTCTGGAATGCAAGGGAGAGGTCTGTTAGCGGAAAGTCTTCAGGAGACATGTCTCACCAGTGTGTGTGACTCGGCGGCCTTTGTAGCTGCCTCTTGATTAGGCTCAGCTGTGACCGGCCAGCCCGTGCTGATTGCGTGTTGGTGTTCCTCCTCTGTTTCCAGGGCGACGCTGATGAGGGCTCGGGACACGTGTCACAATATATATGCTTGGTGTTTTATATTTTGCATGGTGTGTTTTAGTTTGATCTTTGCCTTATAACTGTCTTTTTGAATAAATAGCCGTGTGTAGTATTGGGTTAAAGCTTATCTCAAATGCCGGAAGTTGAAATAACTTTATATGTCGATTTTCAGTCTTGTATGAACGATGAATACTTTTATAAGAAGTTATTAAGACATGTGCCTCACATGATGGATGAAACATTAAGATAATGTATGCACAAAGAGAAGCCGTGCTGGGCGGGGCTCCGCCCTACAGAGACAATGTGATTGGACCAAACAGTGAATAGGATGGACTCAAATCAGTCCGATAAAAACAGACACCTAGCTTTGCAAAAGCTGCGGAAGAAAAAAACTGAGCTGGAAAAACTTGGCTGCTTGGAAACTTTGGTCTCGCCTCACCCGCCTACAGACTTAACATCTAGCTGATCATCCCAAAGGACTTCAACACTCTGTCAACGTCTGACCAAAGAAACTTGCAAAGCCTGCAGCGTAAGAACTTCAAAGCCTTGCCATTCGCGCGTTGCCAGGAAGCCATCCAATCGTAGAGAGGATTCCCAGAGTGACGTCACGTGAAAACGACACATCATCGCTAAAGTCCGGGATTTCCCTCAAGTAACCATTCAGAGAGAAGAATAGCCTTCAACTTCAACTCAAGTAAACAAACTTGATCTATTTGCTGAGCTGACTTGAATGAATCTTTAAAAGATAACGATAGTCGAGTCTTCTGTTTGTGACGTCTTCAGGTCGTCTTTATTCTCAGGAAAGAGAATAGCCTTAAACTTTCTTCAAACTGCTTTCATCTTGCCAGAACGTGTGTATGTGTGTGTATGTGTATGTGTTTTGTTAGTATTGTATCCTAGAATAGCAAATAAACTCTTGTTTCATTTATAATGAATGGTCTGGTGCCATGATTTTCAAATTTGAAATTATTTGCCAAAGATCGTGTTACCTGTTGCTCAAAATTTCCCAACGAATTCTGTACTATTATCGTGGCTGTATTATACTGGTTTAATGCTCGCTGGCTCGAGTCGTTAAGAAAGTATAAATTATACGTTTGATTAATACCAATTAATCAGATCAAGCGAATCTCTATGATTTGATTTCCTAAAGCTAAAATTCAATATAAAAGCTTCAATGAAGAGCTAATTCTATTATTACAAACATTTAAAAAAATCTAAAGAACGTTTTTGGGATAAGCTTCCATGGATGTTAAAAGTTCTTCATGTAACCATAGATACCAATAAAAACCTTCTTTTTAAGAGTGTTGATTCCGTTTGTAATACAGAGTTTAGAAACTCTCTTTGTGCATCAGCATGGGTCTGTAAAGGGATTTTCCCCCAAAGCTCTCTGTTCTTTCACCCCCGAGTTAAACTTCACCATGATTTAAGAAGAGCAAACCAGTGTGCAGGTGTTGTAAATCATTCTTTGAATGCAAAGCTGATCAGGCCCTAAGCAAACAGGCCATATTACACAAGAACTGGCCTGTGCCTTTAAACCATCAGTGTGAAGTGACATTTTTACAAATTATATCTGGTCAAAAGATCAAGGGCATATTCTGAATAAAAGTGTCATAAATTATTTTTCATGTGATTGTGTTAAGAGATTAATAATAACCAGCTATTTTTATAGCATGACCTTATTTATTTTTAGATGGTAGATTGCCCAATATGTAGCAAAAAGCCCTGGAAAGCCAGATGTGTCATGTTAGTCTTAGAGTGGTCAGAGTTCATTGGAGCAGTTTATGATACGCCACTAAAAGTACATATTTAGGCAATTTATAAAGAATATTTACATTAACTGAAATACATTTTGAAATCCTGACATTCTCAGAACAAATGCAAACGTCAAATATGATTCCACTGGAGGGCAGCACATACATAAATGAGTTAATGAAGCAGTATTTAAGGCAGGCTATGTTTTCGCTAGATTCAGAAAGACTATGGTATAAGGTATGGTATGGACTCTAAAGAGAGACTCCTCTCTTTCAGGTACTAGACTACTAGATTCTCAAAAGAGAATTAAAGATCCAAAACCCAAAAGAACAATGAAACACTATTTCCTCTCTCTTTCTCTTAAATGGAAATTAACCTTAAATTAAATTCTTAAAGGCACAAACTATTCACACTCATACTTTCAGCATTCACACGCAGTCTCTTCCTCTTTTCCCTTCCCCAAAAACCAACAAACTAAGGGTTTTTAAAGCCTCTTAGCAAACTAACACCTGCCTTCACTAATTATCCAAATGCAAATTAATTAACCTATTAAATTGGGTTTTACATTCCAAACAGTATGATCCCTGTTCACACAGATCATAAAAACAACATATTATGCACGTCACGCTAGTAGTTTTAAAAACTTGCACTTTTGAAACACATTTAAAAATAGTTTTTCAGGCCCCCAAGATGTCGTTGTCATGTAAATGAATGTAAATGAAAACACGTACATTTTCCGTTTTTTGTTCAAAGCGGTGTTGTGTAAACGCCCCCTTACACTGAATGACATGGTATTGACATTGAGCTCTCTTGGAGTGTTCCAGTAAGCAACAACCTAGTAACAAACCAACCACATTAGCATAGCAACCACTGCCTACTAGTAACATCCTAGTAACCACATATGAATGCACTAAAAACGACTCAGAGCACCTGGCAACCACTATAAGACACCTATACAACTACAGTATATAAGAAAGCACTAAAGACATTAAGAACATCTTAGCCACCACATAGCAATGCTTTGATGACCACCTATGACACTAGAGCAAGATAACAACACAAGAATGCATTAAAACACCCAGAACACCTTAGCAACCTCATGTAAATGTCCTGGCAACCACAAACTAAAACCTTAGCATTGTGGCAGTGAGTTTTGCAAGGCAAGCATCACTCCTTTTGTTTTCTTCAGAAAATATAATCACATACTATTCTTTTTCTCCTTTGCAAGCACTGCTGTTTCCTTAAGAAATGCTATATATTATTCAGAATCTATATATTGTAGTTGCTAAATCGGAAGAATTTTATGCTGATATAGTCTGCTTAAATACAGTACAGTTGATGGCTGTCTCTCGGAGCACGCATAGATTTGATTTTCTGTGAATATTCCCACACAGGGTGCAAAGCGTATGCTCTCTCTGGGCATCACGGGTCCTGAGGGCCATGAGATGTGTCGTCCGGAGGAAGTGGAGGCTGAGGCCACACAGCGCGCCATCACTATCGCCCATGCTGCTAACTGCCCGCTCTATGTAGTGCACGTCATGAGCAAATCTGCAGCGAAGGTGGTGGCTAATGCTCGCAGAAATGGTGGGTGAGCTGGGATAAGACAAGATTATTATTCACAGCAAACGTACAGACCTGGAATTGATGTTTTTCTCATGAGTTTTCAAAGTGGTGCAAATCATGAGATGTGTTCATTGTGTGACTGATCCATACAATCAGAGCAATCTGGAAACTTTAGTGTCAACATGACATTTTTAATATTTGTTCTGGTCTTACTTCGAACGCTTTATTAGGGCATGCTATTCCAAATGAAAATAGTAATTTGCTTCTCCTTTGAAACAACTTATCAACCATTTAAAGGTTTTGTCTGTAAGATTTTTCATTGTTTTTGAAAGAAGTCTCTTATACTCACCAAGGCTGCATTTCTTTGATGAAAATAAAGTAATATTTGTGAAATATTTTAAAAGAATGTTTTATTAGAACTGCATTTTAATACATTTAAAAATGCAGTTTCTTCCTGTGATGCATGAATTTTGAGAATTTTCGACTTATCAATGTTATAAACAGTTGTACTGTTTAATGTTTTATAGAAACGTCTTTTTCAGGATTCTTTGATTAACAGAAAGTTGAAAACAACAGCATTTATTTGCAATAGGAATATTTTGTAATATTATAAACTTTTCTGTCACTTTTGATCAATTTAATGCATACTTGCTGAATTAAAGTATTATATTTATTTCAAAAATAATTACCAAGCTAACTAACTAACTAAATCTTACCCTAAGCTTTTGAACAGTAGTCTATAATAAAATACAAGTTCCATTCAAAAATTTATCAGATTGTAGATTTAAAAAATGGGGGACAAACATCATTTACTGTTGATTTTAATACGTTTGGAGGAAGGTGAGCTTGTTTTGACACCTTTGAATTGATGTTGTTTGAGTTTTACATTTGACATTCCTAAACCTGATCATTAAACACTCAATACTGATCCTTTATCAGTCACACTGATTGTTTCTCGTCAGGTCGAGTGGTGTTTGGAGAGCCCATTGCAGCTGGACTGGGCACAGACGGCACAAACTATTGGCATAAGGATTGGGCTCATGCTGCTGGTTTTGTCATGGGCCCACCTTTGAGACCAGACTCCAGTACCCCTGGATATCTGATGGACCTTCTGGCCAAGTGCGTGGGAACTTTCCTGGTTTCATCATTCATCTACATTTACATCCAACCTTGCATGACTTTCTTTTCTTCCATAGAATACAAAAGGTCATGCATGCAAAAAAAAAGAAAAAAAAAAAAAGAATAATAATATTAAAACATCATGAATGATGAGATGATACTGTGCATTTTCTTACAGTGATGATCTAAGCGTGACAGGGACAGATAACTGCACATTCTCAGTGTGCCAGAAAGCCCTTGGGAAAGACGACTTCACCAAAATCCCGAACGGAGTCAATGGTGTTGAAGATAGGATGTCTGTTATATGGGAAAAGGGAGTGGTCAGTGAATTAAATTATTAATTCATTCTCATTAATTCATTCTTTGATAGACAGACTTGCAGAATTATTTACTGAAACATATCACTAAATAAAGTCACATATACTAGATACTGTCTCTATCAATCCATCCATCCATCCATCCATCTATGTGTAGTGCTGACCTTTAACTTTATCATTCTTAGATGTGAGGTACAGCGATCACAAAAATAACTCACATTTTGTGTTTTTATTTTCCCCAGCACAGCGGAAAAATGGATGAAAACCGGTTTGTAGCTGTCACCAGTACTAACGCAGCAAAAATCTTCAACCTTTATCCTCGAAAAGGGAGAATTGCTAAAGGCTCTGATGCAGACCTGGTCATATGGGACCCAAAAGCCACCAGGTAACTCACAGCAGCCCAGAAAACTACATGTGACCTCATTTACATGCTCTAATGAATAATGAGCCCTGTTTCAATGTGCAGACATACCTAACAGCCAGACATTCAATGTGAAGACAAAATCAGCTTTAAAAAAAATTCATTACATTAAAATCCAGAAAACTAATTCACAATTTCAATTAAAAAATAAGGTCTGTGGGAAACGTAACTTGATGAGACTTGGACATTTTGTTGTATAATGTAAACTGCACGCATGTAGTTACTTATTACAAACATACATGTAAAAAAACTGGATGCAAAACATCCAAGTTTTGTCAGTTTCGATTTACCGCAGACCTCATTTTACTTGTAAATTGAAAAACCAGATTATAAAAAGCCATTTGAAAATCTCAAGGGATCTTATGGATTTCTGTAAAAAAAAAAAAAAAATGTATACGCATTGTCTTTAAACAAAATCATTCTGCATCATACTTAATATGACATTTTCAAAATCAAAGCCTTATTGGTACACAATAATGTGGCATAAAGATTTGACTGTATAATTCAAAATCCAGCCTTCTCATTTCATGGGCTTCAGCTTTTACATATCTTCATTTCATGAGCGCTTGAGTTTATTTGTAATTGAACAAGTCAGCAATGTTTTTGAGCTTTTTACATCACTTTAATTGCTATGTTTTTTTATTATTCAGCTGAAATGAGCCAATCTAGTTGACATATTTTAAAAATGATATCCATATACTTCAGTTTTTAGAGGGTCCTCCTTAGTCACATATTCGGACCTGACATAAATAGTAAAATAAATTGCTAAAAATGTTTTGAAATGTGCTGTCTGTAGGTTTAAATACCTGGGATGTTAAGCATGTTTCTGCATGAATGGGGTCATACAAGTTCTATAGGTGCTGAAAGTACTGAGTGAGATGTTGCCATGACAGAGCATTAATACAGTGGTTTGGCTGCAAGGACGTGACCATAAATGGAGAAACTGAAGCGTTCTTCCTGCTCAAACACGTCGTTTGTAAAGCGCACGCATGAGAAGAGAGGACTGAAACAGCAGACGGCCGTGGGTCTTATGTAATTGGGCCACGTTGCTGCTCCTTTTCCCCATGAATCTGGGCTAGCTCCCTCTAGGCAAATAACCAATCGCTGATGTGAGTTAAGCAGCGAGGAGCAATGTGCTGAAATTTAGCGCATAGCAGCGTTGCATTAATAAGAACTGAGCGCTTGTGTAAGACGTGCTAATAAGAGACCGATGACGTTTCTGGGTCCATATTAGATAATTAGGGTTAACTGGATGTATGTTCTTAGCGGAAAATAATGGAAAGCAAGACAGTTGTCCACGATACTTGCATGAACCTACACTTTAAGTTTAGATTTAAAGCTTCTCCTAATTGTACCTCGCATTTGATTGGACTGACAGTTAATTCAACTGTGAAATTGTATGATTATCCATCCTTCGGATAATTATTAGGATAAAGTGTTATGATTTTATTATTTAAGGGTTAGCCTATTCCTAGGCACCAAAACACCACTGTTCAATAAGATTACAATTATTAATATTAATACAGTAAATAATTCATCCACCAGCTAAATGATGTGATTTCTAACTTCAAAGCTGCATAAATAACGATCGTTTTCAAAATGGAATTCCGAACATGCCCCTCGTCAGCCATTGATGAACAAAGACAAAGCACAGGCTCCACACAGTGTTCATAGTTTTTGAGAAAATGAAGACTTTTCAAGACAACCTGTGATATTTAGAAAGTATTTTAACACCGAAAATGTTACATATTTCAGCTTTACCAAAGTTCATACAGCAATCTAGAATGTGTGGTCAGCTTTATAATCATTTTACAAACCACGGAGTCTGTGTTTTTGTGCAAGCAACATAAATTAAAACTTAACTGTAAAAGAGAAAAAAAGCTGTCAGATGAGTTTGCAATATTTTAGGCAATATATTTCAAGAAGTACAACCTTTACCCTCAATTCTGGGACTGTAGCATTCATCATTTTGAAATGCTGGAATATTTATTGTCTTTCACAGCAAAATAGATGCAACAATAAAAAGCATGAAATGCATGAAATGGTATAGTGCACAAGGTATGCAATTTTTTATTCAAAATCAATTAATGGAAACTTGTGTACAGGCAAGTTCCTAGTCAAGCTGAATACACTATTAAAATTAATATCCTTTGAACAATGTCAGTTTATGGAATCTATAATGTTTACTATCTTTCTAAATTAGCTTTTTAAGATAATAGCTGTCATGTTAATTGGAAAACTCTTGTTTTTGCTGGTTTGTCTCAGTGCTGGAGACAGATGGCCGCTCAGAGCTCATTCTTTGAACTGTGCTGATACAGCAGTAGAATGGTTAAAAAAATAAGCTGAATATGGGAAACAACAGATTTGGGCTGAAAAACTGTAGTTTGCTATTTTACACACTGTAAATGGGCTCAAAGGTTCTTCTGCTGATTTATTAAAGTCATTTGTTTTAATATATTACGAATAGGGCTGGACTATAGCCTACAGTACATGCTAATAATAATAATAATATATGTATTTATTTTAGTATTTTTATTATAATAAATGTATTTATTTATTTACACACAAACTTAATAGTTTACTTTATATATAAATTTAAGTTAGCAAGTCAGTTTGCATAATCTTGTATGACCTTATGTTGTTTTTAGGGTGATTTCAGCAAAGACTCACCACCAGGCTGTGGACTACAACATTTTTGAGGGAATGCTATGTCATGGGCTTCCAGTGGTCACAATCTCCAGGGGGAAGGTGGTTTATGAAAATGGGCAACTGTTCACAAAACCAGGAATGGGACAATACATCCCACGGAAACCCTTTTCTGAATTTGTGTATAAGAGAATTAATCAACGGGAACAGGTAAGACAAGTTTGGGCTCTGGTCTGGTCTGGTCTGGCCTCTAAAATTTTGAAATGTGGTCATTGTGTGCTATAGGAACTGAGGTTAATGATACTTTCTTGGGTTTTTTTTTTTTAGGTTGGAAAGCCCTGTGCTGTGTGCAGGGAACCATACACTGGAGAAATAATATCCATAGCCCCGAAAATATCCTGAATCATGGAAGAAACATGTTTTATAAGATGAATTTGCAGTATACTCTTAAAAACAGTTTACACCATTGCTCATAAGAAATGTTTCTTGAAAATTCAACTTCAAAGTACTATCAAAGGAATAAATTATGTAAAATATATTAAAATAGAAAAGAGTTATTTTAAATTGTAATAATTTTTCACAATGGTACTGTTTTTAATGTATATGTGATCAAATAAATAGAGCCTTGGTGAGCAGAAGGTCTTTCAAAATCATTAAAAAAATCTTACCAACCTTAAACACTTTTGAATGGATATCTACATGCTTTGTATTCTATAGGATACAAGTTTAAAACGTATACATATGCTCATTGCTCAATGACTTCCACCTCAATCTGAGTCTGTTAACCCCTGAAGAGTAAAATGAAAATCTTGGCCCTGGTCACAAACAAGTGTGCAATGACCACTAGGGCTCCTTGGTCCATACAGCACAAATTGATCACTAGGGCCCCATGGCCTATTATCCACTTGCCCCCTTTGTACTGATCACTAGGTCATCACAAACAGGACCCCTCCTTTCTGTGTACAATGCAATGCTAAGGTACGCTTTCTGCTACAAAGGAGTGTGAATGTTGTGTGTCAACATGTCAAACCTGCAATTATGGCTGATTTACTGGTGTGTTGCTAACTTCAAGCATATTTAAACAGCGTCAGGGTTTGTCCTGTGCTTATGGAAAAGTAAGGGGCACCAAAAACTGGGCTGCAATAGAAACAAAAAATAAATTATTTTGCTTATACTATTTACATTATAACAGTCAAGGCCAAAACATCATCTGCAAGAACTTGAATACAGATGCTTACAGCTACTTATGTTTGATTTATATTTATATTTAATATATTTAAACTTAATTTATGATATTTTTACATCTTGCACACTAAAGAAAATGTATTCTGTTTTAAGGATTTTTTAATATATTTAGTAGAAAACATGTGACCAACCTGCATAGCTAAAGTCTTCAGAGCTCCTTCATGCTCTTCTGCTTTAGTTTTGCACCGCTTTCTTAAAATCTTTGCATGTAGATAGGCAGCTCTTTTCTCTGCAACATCTGAGAAAAACTGCTCAGATAGCACAACTCTGAGCTGGACCATCTGTGATGAAAGAAGAATCAGAACGACCAGCAAGGCCAGGACGACAGACAGAGGAACCAGAGACTGATAGAGCCACAGTTCCGGTTCAGGCAAACACTTCTTCTCAAACAGAGACACCGTGTAGGAAAAGTTTGCCCCTTTTGCATTTTCATCAACAGCTAAACCTAGAAATAATGTGGCCTCCTTTGAAAACAAAGGAGAAATGGAAAGAAAATAATTAGATGAAATTCAGACAGCAATAACTAACCCTCTGGAATTGTATGACTTTCTTCCTTCCTTCTGTAGAACACAAAAACAAAAGATACCGAATGCAGAACGTTGTGGTCCAAACAACATTGGGCCCCGTTGACTTTTTTTTTGGTTCCAAAGAAAGAAAGAAAGTCATACATGTTTGGAACGACATGAGGGTGAGTAAATCATGGCAACCTTTTCATTTCTGCGTGTTTTATCCCTTTAAACCTACAGAAATGAAGCTATGTTCACACAGCTGAAGAATACATTTGTCTTTTCATTAGTTTACAGACAATTCAGTTATGAATGAGAGTGAAACTAGATTCTATAACCAAAGTGACTGCATTTACCAAAACAAGAACAATATTTGTGGGTACATTCATAAACAGTAAAATATGATTGCCATTCATATATGGATCTAGTTCAGACAGTTGATTAGAGTGTAAGGATTCTTTCCCTACTGTGTTTATATATATATATATCACATAACAGGGGGAAAAATCATATATATTCCTATTTGAAATGCTAAATAGTTGGTGTTCAGACAATTCAGTTTTGACAGAAAGTGCAACCGGAATAGCCTATAACCAGATTACAGCACAACAATACGTTTAGTGTGCTACAGTTCTGTTCACACTCAGTTTAGTTATAGAAAAACATAGCCTATCCAAAAATCCGTAAAACAATACTGCAACTTCTTCATTTACCTGAATTTTTATTCCCACAGGAACACGAAGTGGCTCCAGTTCCCCGAGTCGCTTGCTCAGAACTACAATAAGCCAGTAAATCAGGGCGTCTAGACTGATAAACACCAGCCAGGTGAGACAGTGAGTGAATATGGGAAGACTGAACTTGATCATGGCTTTCCACCGCCGACCCGTCGGACGAATGGACGGAGTCACTACGTAACGTTCAGATTCGCTTTTGGTCAGCGGAAGGACGTACGGTTTTCCCTTTTCCCTTTGCTGCTCGTCAAAACAACGGAAAGTTTTCGTAATGTATTTGTTGTTGTACCTTTTGTCCACGTGGAATCTTCTCAGGTATAGAGCAGTGAGAAGTACAAGAAATAAAAGACCTAATGTTGGAGACAATATCTTTCCTATCGAAGACAAAGAGTTGGTCAGTGCCAACACATTTTGCGCGGTCTGGTTTAAAGCTTGTTCGGCCTCGGTGAGGTGAATTTTGAAGTCTTGCGAGTCCACCTTTGCTTTTAGTGTGAAATCTGCATGGTAACTGCCTAACTGAAAGTTTATAAAGTAATTTTTAAGTTGCTTTCCCACCCATTTCAGCATTTTAATATAATTCCCCAGGGGTTCTGTATTAATATCCAATAACTTTTCCTCCAAGTTGCAGAGGAGGCCTTTTGCAAGGAGCCTCATGTTTCGCAAAGTGTTCTGGATGTTGAAGAAAATCACTGAACTGGTTCCTAAAGTGAGAAGAAGGGTCTTCGCTTGCTTCATACCCATTGAGATCAAAATCAAGGCTCCAAAACAGCGAATCCTTTCTGAGAAATACATGGCTGGTGTTAAGCTTATACAAAAACCACAAGTAAAGGGAAGCGAGACCTCCTGAGCACATCTGAAGGAAAAGTGGAGGATGAGGAAGAGGAAGGTGCTCAGAATGAGGCTGGTGGTGAAACAGGTCAACAGGAGGAGAAGTTTTTCCTTCCAGCTTTTTGTGGTGTTGGTCGTGTAGAGACCACATATTCTGGACCAGACCCGTCGTAGTCCTTCTGCCAGTTGACACAGTTTAGCTTGAATCATCATCGTCCCACTAACCTGAAATCGTTAATGGTTTCATAACTAAATGATTAATTAGCCCTAAAATGTCTGCATTATTTTGATCTACAGTGGCTCCAAAACATACTGTATTTAGACACTTAAGCCACACTTGAAAAAAAAAAAACTTAATATAATTTCATTAGATGACAAAATATCAAATCAAGTGACTTGTAATACAGCAGCACAAGCTTATAACTAAGTAAAACCTTTAACAAAAATAAACTGATTGGGTTTTAGATGATAAAACAATAGACATTATGGTTTAAACAGCATGATGAGACTAAGTTCAATTGCAATAAATGGCTCAAAAAAGTGAATCACGTTTTTGCAGATGTCACTTGGTTATTTTGTTATCTAATTCAATGACATTCAGGCATTTGTCAGTGTGGCTCAAGTTATATAACACTAATACATAAATTTGATATTATATTGACTAAAGCAGCAATGAATCCGTTAATACAATTTAGTCTCTTATAACACTACATTTGATTTTGTGATGACTTACCCTATCTTCTGATTTGAACAGCCATGCAGGTATTTCACAGTTTTTCACTGTTTTTTAACCTACCTTTTATTTGTCAGCAGTCTTGTCAGCTCATGAGTGTGTTGTGACAGTCCAGCATTCATCTTTTTAAAGTAAAAGAAGAGGAAGCTGATTTTATCCCACAGTTGTTCACTTCCTTTTTAGCCATCGTCTCAGCACTTACTCATAACCACAGTACAGCACCGACAAAAACCACCTCATGATTAATGTGTTTTCAGAAAAAAACCCAATGTAATTTAGTTGTTTGTGGAAAGCTGCATGCTCGCTTTCTATCTTGATCATTTTGATAACATAGGAAAACAAAACAAATTTCCCTATTGGACAAAATTATAGCACTTCATTTACAATACAATAACTGAATAAAAATCCTAAATGTATTGTTATTATTACACTTCTGAAACTACTACATTTATATGTATATATGTTTGTATACATGCTGTACATTATCAGTAACCATTGTCACATAATGAAGAGTTTTTCCTTTTTCTCAAATTATAATTTTTTTCTATTCACTTTTTAAGTTAAGCTATATGCATGTGTATGAGTGTGTGTGTGTGTGTGTACTGTATGTTTTTCATGTCATGTCAAGAAACATTAGAGACGTATTGCTTTTGTTTGCGAATGCTCATTTTCCAGTGTAATATCCATTTTTTATTTTTTTAATTTGAAAAATAACTTACATAAATCTCTGTACTCAACCATACTTGACCAAGACATAGCCTTGGCATGAACACATTGCACAAAAAAAAAAAAAAAAAAAAAAAAAAAAACAATAGAGAAGGCATTTGAAATAGAACAGAACATACCTTTGACATCATGAGACATTATCCCACTTCCATAAGATTTGACAATATCTAGAGAGTTTGCTATTAAAATTCTGTAGATTGTGACAGACGTACACAGAAATTGATAACAGACTGAAAGCTTGATAAAATGACTAATCAGAAAAAGTTTATTTTCAAAGGAAGAGGTATAATGTCTCAGTGTATATTTCCATTCAGGCATTAAAACTATGATTCATAAACTTCTCAGATATAAGAAGCTCTGATTATTACTAAAAAATAGAAAATAAAAAAAATAGGTCTTGGCTTGTAAATAAACTAACAAAAATATATTAAATGACTTCTACTTTCTTGAAACGAAGAAATAAAAACCAAAGTTATATCGTGTGGCAATATCATCGTCCCGATGTGCATTTCTCTGCAGACAGCATCATGCTCGGAAAACTGTACAGCACAATACTGCGAAAGTCAGTGAGCTGCAGCCGTCTCCGGTAAAAAGATCTCGTGAAATTTTGGGCTCTTTTGTCAGGAATACTGCAGCTCATATTTCCATAAAGATATAAAAATCCCTGGTCACGGTTTTCCCTTAAATTTGTCAACAAAGTATGATTTTACAAGGTGGAATGTTCATTCGGAATTTTGCCCTTCTGGTCCGTTTGAGACCACTGCCTAATTTTCACTAAAATTCAATTCAGGGTGAAGGGGGGAGGGGAGGGGATCGTCGTCGACATGCACTGTACAAGAAACTGCTGTTTTTTTTCTCCAAATATTGTCTTTATCAAAACATGCTGAGTTACTGTAAGATGTGCCCAAGCCATGTTGCCAAAAACCCTTTTCAACATGCTTGTTAAACGAAAGAACTTCAAACAATATACAGACTAAAACTAGAAGAGCTGTGGGAAACGAACAGCCCTGAAAATAAAAATTTAAGAGAACTGGAACAATATCAGGGGGAAAATCTGACAACGGAAGCAAGAAGTACAGAGAGTTTACCCTGGGACAAGGGAGAAGTAGAGAAACATGTACAATTTGCACATCGTCTTTAGCTTCATAAGGCTTACGCCTTTACAATAATAAATCATAGACATTTTTTTTTTTACGTCTTTGTCACATGAACAGATTTCTCACTGTAAATAAAATGTTAAGCTTGTCATTTATCTGCTTGTCTGTAAAAATACAGTAGAGAGACCAATGAATGGTCTACAGGACAAAAAAACAAGGTTTCATGGTTGTTGTTTTTTTAAATCACACTGTAGCATTCACTCCCCATGAAAATCATGCACTAGTGAAATTTATCTTTAAAAATAATAGAAATTGTTGAAAATGGCTGATCCGGTTCATTTTTTCTTTTTCTTTTTTTTTTCTTGTCATCTTTTTTTGCAAGTAGCAGTCTGAGAAAATGATTTCCTATTCACTTTTTTTAAGTTCAGCTAAAGTTGTGTCCATGCAACAAAAAACTCGTTATTTCTTCTTTAGGTTTCATACGGTATCAAGAGAAGTACTTCAATTTGATCTGAAAAGATGATTCAAACCTACATTTCATCTCGGTATTTATCTAGCAGAATCATATCTGGGGAGTGAGGTGCTCATTCCCACGTCATATTCTTGTTTTGTGTGTACATTTCTGGGTCTGTTGGCATGGCTTGACCCAAGGAACACTGTTAGCCCATGTAGATACAAATACATCAACATTAAAAGAAACGTAAATGGAAAACGAAAGTCGAAGAGAACGTTTCACCCCATTTCAAAAAGGGCTTCTGAAGAACTCGACATGTCAGTTCTCAGTTCAGACTCATCTCCAATGGCTTCAAATAGGTTCTAAAAGCAGGAATTGTGACGTTCCTCAGGCTAAGGAGGCCATTTTCCAGCTTCGTCTCGTCCCTGTCCTCTAGGGGTTGCTCTTTGCGCACAATGTGTGCGGCATTTTTTTGCGAGCAAAAACAGGACCGCTTTTTTTCACCCCTAAGAAACAAGCTCTGAACACACAACATCAAGCATGCAGTGTTACCGGGGGGACGGGACCTGTCGCAAATCTCAAACTCCACCCAATGGCTGCTACAATAACGCTAGATTTCAGGAAACTGCTACGAGCGACCGAACGGCCCGGACCCGCTGTCGAGAGACGACTGGGAAGCTCTTCTGGTCAACGGGGCCAGGGTTGGGTCGACCAATGAAGAGGGAGGAAATAGCTTGAACCAGCCAATAACCATGTTGGACAAGTCCAGATCATCTAAAAGTATCTGAGCAGCTCCCATGAAGGATTTGTGGTCCATACGTCCGTAGTCTCCCCACACAATGATCTACCATGGAAAGAAAATATAAAAGTTACAATCATACAAAAAAAAATCGACAAACTATTGATAGACAGAGGCCAGGCCTCATAAATATTTTGTAAAAAAGGTTTTGACTTAAATTAATTTAAATATATTATGTATTATTATTATTTGCACATATCATTTATTCAATTTTTAAACCATATTTTATGTGATGTTGTTTTATTTATATATATATATATATATATATATATATATATATATATACATATGAAATAAAAACAATAAAATATTAATTAGGAATTATTATTTGCTCATATCATTTATTCAATCTTTAAACCACATTTTATGTGATTGTTTTATATGTATAAAAAATAAAAATAATAAAAAGGTATATATTTATTTTTTAATTTTATACACAAAAGTATACACACACACACACACACACACACACACACACACACACACACTGTATATAGTATTTAATATATTAAATATAAAAATATAAATTATATACAAAATTTGCACACACACACATATTTATACATACTTTACATATATTATATATATTTTATGAAATATATAATTTTATATATATAAAAAAATACGGCCATTAAAATGTTTTTGTCGACTTTTACTACAAACTAATTGATAAAGTTACTGCCTCTGTTTAGATTGACCAAATGACCATGAGATAATGACCTAAAACTGGTAAATAAAAGCATTAGTTATGACATTATACCTGTAAAACCTTTCCACCTGGGGTCTCTTCAAACGACAGCTGCTGCTGGTAAAGAGGGTCCAGTGTTTTCCGTGCTACTTTTGTTTTCTTTTTGGCTATGCAGGCGCCGTTATCCAGTAGATACACCTTTACATAAGGGGCTGGAGAAAAACAACCACAGATGGAGTTTAATCGTGAGTGATGAGTTTTCAGGTGCCTAAGAAATCACCATCAGAAAGTGTAACCGCACTCACCTGGCAGTGCCTTAGAACCTGGTTTTCCCACAAGGCCTCTGGCTCGGATGACCTCTACCTCGAGGGCTCCTTTCTTTTCCACCATCCCAATCTGAATGTCACCTAGACGTGGAACAAATCAAGGATACATGAGCCACACATGGGTAATATTGCTGTTTTAATATTGGATAATATTTGAGTGTGACTGGAGACACAAGCACTTGAGTGAAGTGTACAGAAAGTCTAATAAACAAGAACTCACCCATAGGGGGCGTGGCTAAAGTCTGTCTTCCCACAAGCTGGGCGGGGCCAAGTCCATCCAGAAAATCACTGAACTGACTGTCAGAAGAGAGTCTCACTCCAGGGAAGATGAGGCTGAGAAGAAAGGGTTCTGATTAGATAAACAGTAGAGCTTGATCTTATGATGTTACAGGTGACAGGCTGTTGATTTACACAGAAAAACATTTTGCATTACAGTAAAGCACTTGCAGTAGAACTCTATGGGAAAAGCAGAAATGTGCAGCTTATACGATCGTTAAAGGAGTTATATTTGTATATTTGTATATAACTGAACAAAAATGTTTATTTGAGCTATAAAGTCATCAGAATTGCTCTTTTTGCAGTGAATCTGCTGTTGTAGGTAGATTAACTTCTGATTACTATCTGAAAAGTGGGTATTTTTCAATGTAAACAGTTGCTTTCTGGTGTTTTTGCATGTTTTGCGTAAAAGTTACCAGGCTTATGACTTGTGAAAGATTGAATAGAACATATTTTATATGCTTAAACACTATGGTGGCAGTGTTTATTATTATTAACATTTGGTGCAATACCCTGTCCCTCAGACTTTCACTGTAAATCGACATTACTGTCAATACAACTTTTGTTTGAATACAATAATTAATAGAATTTATTTTCTGTAGTAAATGACAACAGGTCACAGATGTTGTTAAGTGCTTAATTATTATTTAAAATATACATATGTACATTATAACATTTATACATTTTTAGCATGATAATATATATTTTTAATTTTAATATCTAAATTATAATATACAAATAATTATTAACAATAATTTATTATTATTAATAATACTTTATTTGAATAATTATTTAAAATAAACATATGTACAATATATTTATCATTATTACTAGTTTTTAATTATTTTACAATATACATATAGTCATTATTAATTATTATTGATTTAATAATAACAATTAATAATACAAATAATAATAATTATTAATATTAATAGTATTATTTATGTATTTTAGTAATAATAATAATATCTGATAAAACTTCATATATACACATAAAAACACACACATATTTGCCACTAAATAAAATTTAATAATACATAATATATATTGTTATATTTGTCAGCATGGTCCTATTTGCACATGTGTTTTGTTACTTACTTTCCCTCTGAGCTGTAGCTGTTCATGCTGCCGTCAGTGGATTCGCGGCTGGCCTGCCTGGTCATTCTGCTTCTCATCTCTACAGCCAGTCCCGTCTCCGTGCTCCTCTGGATAGTGCTGCGCAGCTTCTTTCCTCCTGCTTCTACAGAGACAGAGAGAGAGAGACAGTCCGTCAGTCAGGATATCAAGACGTCTCAGGTAGAGCGATGAAGGACACGTTTCTGCACATCGCCCAACATGGCTCAGATGTGACAGCTGATGTGTTGTTGATTGAGACGGTGTGATACGAAGGTCCAGACACACGTGGTTCTTCTCCCACAGGATGGAACAAATTCAACAATTTCTTGTTTTAGATGCACTGCATCTATATTTGGCCTACAGACATGCCATAGTGTCTGTTACACATGATGCAGGGTGATTTGACGTGACGGGTTACGCAGGTGCACTGAACCGGAACTAGGCATGACATGACCAAACTCCTTAACCTGTGTCAGCATCCTCAGAGATGAACAATTCACAACCGTCATAAAGAAAGAAGTGTTAAATGCAATAACCATAATTTTGACCTTCAAACAGATAATGTGTGTAATGTTTTCAATGTTAAAATACTTCCTTTATCAGTTTAACATGCTATAAGTAGGAGAAAGACATGCGTAGGTTGACTTCCTAAGGATTGTAAACACTTTCAAAACAGTCAAAATGGCATTTCAGCTCAATCAATAGTATTATTGTGAAGCAGGACTACCTGTTTGGAAACAGTCATTATTTCTCTCTGCCATTTTGTCTGATGCTGCTAGTGGAGCAGATATTACACATTTTATCTTTAATTATTCTAATTATTTATCTTTTAATGATATGCGGTTTCCCAAAGTATGCTAAATGGCTGTCACCATAACATAAAGGAGAAAAGCATTTTTTAATCATGTTTGCATTGTTCATTTTATAAAGGTTGTTTAATGCCTAATATAGATTTGACAACTAACTATAACAAAAATCAAATTGTATATGCAGATATTTTTTATTAATGCCCTAAGTTGCAATGTTTCCTGCCACCCATAAACCACCTACAGCTAGAGTAATGACTATACTACTTGGCAAAACAGTAGTTTATTCTCATTATTATGATTCATCGCACAATTTCACCCTTAATCATATTGCTATTGGTGCCACTTTATAAAAGCAATAAGTCACTTGAGAGTAAAATCGTTGTTAAACATATCCTCTCGTCCTCACTTTATTTCACTTGGTATCCAAAATTGATGCACATCCTGTTCTTTTACTGCCAAATACAAATGCAAAAATAATGAGGATGATGCAGTAATCTGAGGGCTGCTCAGAATGCAGAACTCATTTTCAATAGGGAGGAGAAAGAAGGAAGGCTACAGGAAGCAGACATGGCTGAGATTAAACCATTCAATTGCAGGTCACACACGGCAGGCTTGATTTTCTTTTCATTCAATGTCAACCGCCTCTGCTTTCGGCTCTGAGCCGTAGCTGAACACAAGAGGATGACGAACATAGCGGCGGATGTGACTGTCCTTTTCTGTACTAACTGCACAGTTGTATATAACAATCAAAAACACACGTGTGCCCTTGTTGAACTTGACCGAGATACAGTAAACCTGATAAACAATGATGCCCAATGTCATAAGACTCAATTCATCCCTTAAAGTGATAGTCCACCCAAAAATGAAATTATTCTGTCATCATTTACTCACCCTCATGTCGTCGTTCCAAACCTGTATGACTTTCTCTTTTTTTGCAGAACACAAAAGAAGGTATTGATAAGAATGTTGATAACCAAAGAGTTTTGATTCCCATTGACTTGCATTGTACTTTTTGTCCATATAATAGAAGTCAATGGGTACAAAATCTATTTGGTTACCAATATTCTTCAAAATACCTTCCTTTGTGTTTCACAGAAGTCAGTCAGTCATATAGGTTTGGAACGACGACATGAAGGAGAGTAAATTATGACAATTTTAATTTTTGCATAGACTGTCAATTTAATAAGCCATGTTTTCTGATCATGTCATTAAAAATCTATATTAAATTATGTGACACTATCTTCGTGACAATTAAGCACATTTTCCCCTCAAAATTGTTATTTTAAATAAATAAATACATTTATTAATAAATTAAAATAATCATATTAAGCACATTTTCCCCAAAATTCTGAATACAATAATTAATCCACAAATTGTACTTTATCGTTACTGTACTACAGGAATAATTACTGTAATACAGTTTTTTTTATCTGCATAAATTAGAGGCAGTACAACACACATACTGTCGTGATGTATTAATAATTTACAAATTAATTGTAATTAAAATAAATAACTAAATAAATATATATATATGCTTCATTTTACTAAAAAAAAGATTTTAGGATGATTTCTCTCATGAGATTCACGCAATGATGAATATATTAATGTATTAACTAAAATCTGGTTGCACCCACATATCACACAAAAGGTATGTGTTCTGCAAGATATGAAAAGTCACATGATATTTCCAATGATATTAATCTCTAGAGCGACTGAAGGGGGAGAAAGAGAGAGAGATGCTGTAGAGAAAGGAAATCAAACTCCTTCAAGGTCACAATGATGCTTGATTCCCGCTAAACCATCAAAACACACTGCACAATTATTAAGTGCTATAAAAGTGTCACAGCAATTTATGCACATAAATAAATATTTTGACAGCCATGTACAATTGTCTATTACTTATGCAAACTCCACCAGAAACCATAAATGTCCACAAACCTAATTAAATATTAATTAAAAACAGTTGGTATGCTCTATAACACCAAATATCCTGCAAAACGCATGAACTTTGACATGCAAGACGTTCATTTGAACCTCTCCATACGTGACACATCTTACCTCCATCTTCCTCATCAAATGAATTCATGCAGGGGAAGTAGACGGCCAGCGCTTCGAAGGAAGCCGACAGACTCATGCGGCTCTGGGAGCGCTGCATGCGGCCGCTGGTGCTGCCCGCACCCGTGCCCGTGGTGGACGTGGCATCTTGGCTTTGCCTGCCCATGTTTACAGCTGGGCTGATCGGAGAGGATGCTGTGGTGCTGAGACTGCAGACGATGGGCTGAACTTAGAGTGCAGAGCGCTCTTAAACAACATTTAAAGTCTGGGTTTGTTTTGAGTTCTTCAGTTAGAGAACGTTCTGCGTCGACTGATCTCCCTGGAGTATGCAGCATTAGTGTGCGTTCGGCGCAGTGAAGCTGTCGGCTCTCAAGCTATCTCCTTTCTAACATGTGCAGGAGGGGGGAGGAGGCGGAGCCTGGCTCCCTTTCTTGCATCCTCCCCCGGCCAATCAGAGGCAGCGGTGTGGCTCAGCGCTTCAAATGCTCCTCATGCGCATGAGCTTTACCCAGAGATACTGCAAATGTGTGTGTGTGTGTGTGTGTGTGTGTGGCCATTAGGAACCTGAGCATCTCTTGCCCTGACTGTCCACATGCCAGTCACCCACAGTTCACGTGTTAAAAACACACACACAGGCTGATAATTCCTCCTTTCTCTTTGGCTTTTAAAAAGCCGAGATTTATTTTGCCGTGCTGACGTGCATCTTTTATCTCGGGCCTCCACCTCTCTCTTCACTATCTCCCAGTGTAAATGTTTACCACAGAAGATGTCTGGCTACAGAAACAGCTGAATCACTGCAATCCCAGAAAAATATCCCCTCGAAATGCATTGCAAATATTTGCGTAGTCAAAACAGGAATAGCAGCCATATCCAACCATTTTCAACAGCTACTTTAGGTGTCACGTTTATAGAGAAACAAGAATCTGGGTGTCTAATGAGGGCTAAAATAGTAGATTTTTCTATTATGCAAAATTTACAACCATGATAACCAGGGTGCATTTTAGGACAATGCTATGTGGTTTCTACAGTGTTCTGAAGGTCAAAATGTCTCTCAGGAGTCTCAGACTTTCCTAAAACATAATGACAGCTATACATTTTCATGATTGAAGACCCATTTATTCTATATATATAAAATGGGTGTTGCTAAAACAAAACAATTTTTGTTTTTTTTGTGATTCTGTTAAAGGCAGAAGAAAATATTATCTGAAAAACACGTACATTGCATTAAATGATCTACCTTTGTTCTGCTATTATTGTAATATTAGATGAAGAAATATGCAAAGAATCATTTCAATTCAAAAGGTGACAGTGGTGAGGAAATTCAAAAAAAGAATGTCTTGTTTGACTATTATTATAATGATTCTCAAAAAGCGGCACTAATAATAACTAGTAATTTGTGAGGTTTTTTCTCAAATATATTCATATATATATTCCACACACACACACACACACACACACACACACACACACACACACACACACACACACACACACACACACACACACACACACACACACACACACACACACACACACACACACACACACACATATTGTATATATGGTGTCTTCCATATCTGAGTATGTATTTTATATCTGTCACTATACTGTGATCTGGTATCTGGTACTATTCCAGTCCATTATGACTCATTTTGAGTTGTTTATGGTTCTTATTGTGAGGTCTAAATTTCTTCTAACAGACATGAAGGAACATAACACAATGTACCGTTACTCCCAAACCTGCCAGAATGCACTCTCTTCCTGATTCACTGCCAAATACGAGTCTTCTGGAGCCGTGAAACAGCACAGGGGGCAGAGGTGATGTCTCAACATCCTCATAACACAATACAGCAAAAGGAAGGAAGCAGACAATTACGGCACAGTGACTGAACTAGTCTAAACTAGACTTTGACTGTGAAACTCACCAGGACTGACAGCCAGAGAATGAAATACGTTTTTTTAAACACTCAACATTTTAAATGCTGAATTCAAATAAAAATTCTATTGACCCACATGTACAAACTGGACAGTCTGAGACTTAAATGAAGCGCAAGCAAACTAAATTAACTCTCCTGAGCTATGCTAGAGAAATCAAACTTTCCCTGGGTTGCTACATAGAAAACCATGCCAACATTTAAAAAGTCTCTAAAACTCCTCTATTGCAAGCACTTTAGCTAATACTGAGCACATGACTTGTGGAAATGCTGATTAATGATTCATGATTCACATATATGCAATCTGACCACAAGCAAGGACCTACAATATAAACCAAATGAAAAGGAAAGGAAAGGACGTGACGTGTGGCCAAGTATGGTGACCCATATTCAGAATTTGTGCTCTGCATTTAACCCATCCAAGTGCACACACACAGCAGTGAGTAGTGAACAAACACACACACACAAACACACCCTGAGCAGTGGGGTTTAGGTGCCTTGCTCAAGGGTCTCACCTCTCTATCCATTAGGCCACGACTGCCCCAACACCAGTCAACACAATCAGTCATAAGGTTTCAAAAAAGCGAAGATTAGAGGAAAACATTTATGAATCAGTGTATTCAATCAATTAGCCACTACACTATAGTGGCTACTACAAAAAAAACACAGATGATATCCCTGAACGGGCTGTTCCAATGCTTCCTTTGTGCAACAACCACTTCATTATTTGCATTTCAAATTAACAACCCTCTTCATTATGTTTTCCCTTGCAATATCCATTGTAAAAAAAACTATTCATCTGTGGAAGTTGGTCACAGTCATTCAGTAAATGGTTCAAGAGCTTCAACTGGCCTAGAGTCCCATTATTTGGACAAATGTCAACTGTCAGTTGTGTAGAACTATGGTTTTAAAACATCGTCCTTTAAAATGCCACTTTGAGGTGAAGAGCAAATGTTACTCAGGACTAGTTTATCTACACTCTTAAAAGTGCTGGGTTATTTCTGTAAACACATTGTTGGGTTAATTGTGCTGGGTCATAATTCTGGGTTGTTTGCGGTACTGTAAACACATAGTTGGGTTGTTCGTGCTGGGTCAAATGACTGCAAGGGGTTCTTTCACCACTGAACACCTGGGTTGGGTTATTTTGACCCAACCGGTTTGTTTATTTTTCCTCCTCATCGAATTTTCTGGGTTCTTCACTCGTCTCATCGTCAGACGGTCAAGCAACTAGCAGCAAGCAGGATTATAAGGTAAATTAATATGATAATATGATTATTTACCTCTATTTTTATAAGCTGTGGTGAGAGCACACTGATTTCACTGTTAATGTGGTATTTGATCTGTCGCTGTGCGGGTTAAAGTTTCTGTGAAAGAAGTAGCCGCCTACATTTTTTGTTGACAAAAAAGGCCTCAGCAATCTCTTTATCGTTATATAAAAGTTATAAATATAGGCTATAAGTTATGTGTGTGTGTGTGTGTGTGTGTGTGCGTGTGTGCGTGCGTGCGTGCGTGAGCGAGCGTGCGCGTGGGCAAAGTTTTATATTTTAACGCCTCATGGAAAAGTTATGAACTATCGTTAGGTCAGAAATACAGGGGTAAGTTCAGTTAACTTACTGTCTGTGTAACGTTTCTGTGTGGCTATGTAATGTTTTGTCATAATTAGATCATTTCGTACTAAAATGTATCTTTTAAGGTCTTTTTTTTTCGAGTAAATGTCTGCGACAATAACTTATTTTCGCGCTCTTTTTTCCTCAGGTAACGTTAGCTGCATTAGCTACCCTTAACGTTAAACCACAATATTGCAGGTATGTAATATTATTCTTAAATGGTATGTAATATTCTTAAATATTTTACTTAAAATGTTGTCTAAAGTTAGACTTAATCTCTCATGGTGTTTGAGGTCCTTCTTCCTCTGTTTTAGTGAATGCTTTTATTGCTTTAATCAGAACACAAGTGTATCCAGGTTAACAGTAAGTTAGAGAGGCTATGCCTGCGTCCCAATGTGCATACTATCCATCCTAAACTCTATGTGATAGTAGTAATTTTCAATACTATTTAGGGCAGATAGGGTGGATAGGATGCACATTGGGAAGCAGGGCATGTAATGTGTTCTTTATGTTACTGTTAGAAATAACAATTTGTATTTGAGATTGATGAATAATAGGCAGATCACTGGATTTCCAGGCTTGCATACTGTATGGTTTTGCTAGCTTTTAACCCAGTTTTTCATCCTTATTTTACAGAATTTGTTTTGCCTCCCAAAAAAATTTGAGAAATGGTGGATTTGCAGCAATGGGTCTACAAGCATCCCAGAAATCTTGAAGGAGTTCCCCAGGCTTCTAGAAAAACTTGGCATGGTAAGAAATAATTTAGATTTTATGGTTTCGTTTACAGAAATTTGAAATGGTTAAATTGTTAGTGGGGTTGTGCAGATAGACGATAGTATAGTGTATTGAGGATAGTCAGAGATATCGCTGAGAACTGATGTTGATAGTCAAGGCGATATTACAGGAGCTGTCCCACATCTTTAAAATTTGAGCACATTGTTTTCTGTGAGTGTACACAGCAGCACCTCTGCCAGAACTTCACTAACATGTTTGATTGTGAGATCAGTTTCACAGCTTGCACTGTATTATTCTTATGGTTTAGATGCTGAAAGGGAGAGTGCTTTCAAAGTCCTGCCCGCTCTGCTTCCCCAATCAATATACAAGAACGGAGGAAAGGTCTTCAGACCAACAACCAGAATCCTGGAAGTCATTCAACTGACGTACAACCTGTAAGTTTCTTTTACTTTTTCTACTCTATACACAGTAGGGTACAACGGGGCTAAAGGCCCACCTTAAAGGAACAGTCCACTTTTTTTGGAAATAGGCTCATTCTCCAACTCCCCCAGAGTTAATAAGTTGAGTTTTACCGTTTTTGAATCCATTCAGCCGATCTCCGGATCTGGCGATAGCACTTTTAGCATAGCTTAGCATAGATCATTGAATCCGATTAGACCAGTAGCATCGCGTTCAAAAACGATCAAAGTTTCGATATTTGTCCTATTTAAAACTTGACTCTTCTGTAGTTATATCGTGTACTAAGATCGGCGGAAAATGAAAAGCTGTGATTTTCTAGTCCTATTTGGCTTCGAACTATACTCTCATTCCGGTGTAATAATCAAGGAACTTTGCTGCCGTAACATGGCCGCAGCAGGCGCAGTGATATTACGCAGCGCCTGAAAGTAGTCCCCAGCTAGGTAACTAGTTATAATATAGCTGGGGACTACTTTCAGGCGCTACGTAATATCACTGCGCCTGCTGCGGCCATGTTACGGCAGCAAAGTTCCTTGATTATTACACCGGAATGAGAGTATAGTTCTTAATCATATCAGCCTAGAAAATCGCAACTTTTCATTTTCCGCCGGTCTTAGTACACGATATAACTACAGAAGAGTCAAGTTTTAAATAGGACAAATATCGAAACTTTGATCGTTTTTGAACGCGATGCTACTGGTCTAATCGGATTCAATGATCTATGCTAAGCTATGCTAAAAGTGCTATCGCCAGACCCGGAGATCGGCTGAATGGATTCAAAAACGGTAAAACTCAACTTATTAACTCTGGGGGAGTTGGAGAATGGGCCTATTTCCAAAAAAAGTGGAGTGTTCCTTTAAGAAAAAATGTGGTATTCACTGCGCTGCGCAATTAAAATGTATAATTGCCGAAAAAATATATACGTTGTATTGAACATTAATGGAGCAACAGATTTTGTGTGAATGAATCATTCAAGTTGTTTATTTTGTACATTTGTAAATGTATGAGGTGACAAAGGGGGCCTTTTACCCCACACACGGAGCTCACGATATTGATACAAATACTTCAGCTAAAATAATGTTGTTTTTAAAGTTAATACTTGTTAAAAACAATCAGTTTAGCATAGTTTGTTCTGTTTTCTGCTTAATTTAAAAAAGAAAAAGAAAAAAAGTGTTCATTAAATATAGGCCTACTGTCATTAAAATATGTTAATATAAAAAATATATTTTAAAATTCAGAATCTTTACTTATTAAAATGACTTTATTTCTGTAAGTATTGAAGGAGATTCAATAATAATTGAAAATATATTTACAGTAGTAGGCTAACAACACATATTTTATTATATGATAAATATCATGTTTTTAAATATGATGGTTTAATTTTAAACATTGTGATTATCTTTAATATGGATACATACATAATATGTATGATATTTATAACAACATAATATTTGATATTTACCATCTGAATCTAACCATGTCATGTGAACAAATGGAAAAGTCAGCCATCTATTAATTATCATGTTAATTACTGTGTCTTTAGCCCCAACAGCAGAGGCGCTTTTTACCCTAAATACCATACCTTTACATATTCTTTCTTTATTTAAAAACTGTTGCTTTAATTATCTTAAACAAAACTGAAAATCATAAAGAAGGCCTTTGTCTCAAAATATATGCATTATTTTTAGCGATTCTCATTTGCTACTTAAATCTACATTTTAAAAAACATAAAATATAAGATCAAGTAAGCACAGAATCAACTTTGCACTGCTGCGCGCGATCGCGTCAAAGATCAGACAAATAAACACGTGCATGTTGAAAAGCGAATGTTTTGCAAAGTGCTACGCCACGTTTTTGTGCCATCTAGTGGTTTAGATGAAAATAATATCAAAGGTGCCTTTTACCCCCGGGGCGCCTTTAGCCCCGTTGTACCCTATTGTGCAAAAGTTTTAGGCCACTAGTATTTTCAACAGTTAAAAGTGGTTTTAAGTCAGTTATTTCTATCTTTTGCTGGAGTGTGTCAGTAGGAAATATCAGTTTACATTTCCAAACATTCATTTTGTCATTAATTGTTATAATCCAGTGAATGTCTGACAACAGCCAGTGCTCCACACAGATCGGATCTGATCATCATCCAGTCTGTCTGGAATGACATGAAGAAACTGAGACAAACTAAATCCAGAAGAACTGTGGAAACATCTCCAAGACGCTTCAAGAACCTCCCTGCAAACCTACAGTACTGTTAAAAGTGTTAGACACTTGTGAAAAAATGCTGTAAAATGAGGATGCTGTCAAAAATAATGTCATAAATAGATTTTCTTTATCAATTATCTTCTATTAACTAAATTAAATCAATATTTGGTGTGATCATCCTTTAAATTTAAAGCAGCTTTTGCCCTCGCTGCACTTGAGCAGAGTTTCTCAGGAGCTTTGCAGGAGGTTTCTTGAAGCATTTTGGAGACGTTGCCACAGTTGTTCTGGATTTAGTCTGTCTCAGTTTATTCAGTTTCTTCATGTCATTCCAGACAGACTGATGATGACCAGATCAGATCAAACAAAAATGTCACTGGATTATTACAATTAATTGCAAAATGAATGTTTGGAAATGTAAACTGATATTTCCTACAGACACATTACAGCAAAAGATAGAAATAACTGACTTAAAACCACTTTTTTATTTAGCTGGCTGAAATACTAGTGGCCTAAAACTTTTGCACAGTACTATATAATATACTGGGGGCTTTAAATACCCCATAATTTATGCCATGTTGGTTGGATGAAATTTAGGTAGACAACCAAGAAGTGCCAGTAAGCAGAAAGAAACCTAAATCAGTAACACAATAAATATTTAGTTTGAGCAACCTTTACCAGACCCAGTTCACAGGAAAACTCAGATGGTTTGGCTGATTTCCATAAAATACACTTAAACGTTATTTAAGTCAACTTAAATGTTACAACTTGTAAAAATGTAAGTTATGTTGCAAGGCTAAGTGTTGTGTAATTAACAGGTGACGGGGACCAACATGGTGATGCATTCCTGCATATTCTGTGCCTTGGTGACGAGACAGCGACATCCCACACCTTCACCATTGTTTCGGTTCATGCCGTTGAAACGGACTTGTTGCTTGAGGCTGTTTATCTTTTTCAAGTCCTTTTTTTGGGCTTGATGTGAGCTACACTAACATCTTCCTTCCTGGGAATTTCTCCAGCATGCAGTATATCACATCGATGGACATGAGTCTTCATGTGTGAAGTATTTGAGGGCAACAGTTTTTTCTGGCCACTTGTAACGTTTTAATTTTTTGTCACATGTATTGTCTGTTGTAGGTCTCTTTGTTTGGCTTAGGTTTAATGGCACAATGTTTGGACTGATTCTCATGTGGCAATAATCAATTTTATAGAGTTATGATGCTGCAATGTTGACAAAGAATAGGAGTCTACAGTACCTAGTTTACAAAGTTTTGTTTTTTAAAGAAACTGATCTACAAAAAACATTTTATTTGTGTCTGTAGGGGTTGGGTGTAATGTGTAACAGTATAGCACCCATTCAAAAAATGTTTTTAAAAAGAAAAGTGAAAACTCATTAAATTGATATTTACAGTTGCATTTTTTTGTGTTGTGTAATTGTATTACAGAAAAATAATAATTTTATGATTTTTGTGATTTGTTATTTATTATTATTATTAGTAATATTGGTAAATATAAACGTAGCAAGGCAATGAGACAACAAATAACCCAATGTTTGGGTAATGTTTAACCCAGCAACACAGTTAACCTGACCCACTGGTTGGGTTAAATAAACAACCCAGCATTCTGGGTCAAATGGCTCAACCCAACACTTGGGTCAAAACAACCCAGCGCGTGTTCTGTCCCATAGTTACCCAGCGGCTGGGTTAAGGTTGGGTTATTTTTTAACCCAGCCTTTTTAGAGTGTACACTGTAAAAAAATGAGCGTGATTTTAATGGTAAAAAACTGTGAAAAAGCTACGGTAAAAACCTGTTAAATGGTTAACAGTAAGTTCCCCTAATATATACGGTGAAAAACTGTAATAGACATTTCAGACAATTTTACCGTGAATTACCGCTTCTGGAAGTGAAAAAGAATGGAAAATTTACAGGGAAAAAAACGTAAATTGCATTTCAAAGTTTGTTTGAATTTGATGTTTTTTCTTTGAAATTACTAGGTTTTTTCTTAGTTTTTTCTTATCAGTTTTCTTATCAGTCTTTTTCTTATCACCAATATGTTTATTAGGGTTGTATCTTACATCTAATGTTGTTAAATTAATTTTTATTGCATATTTCAGTTTAATGAGTCTCACCATGATGGTGTTTAGTGTTTGTGTGAATGACACTGTGCAGAATGATGTGTAAGCAAGCTGGTATTGATCATGCTAAGCTGCAACTGTGAATGGAGAAAATACTGCTCATTTATGTTGTGACAGTCATGTATAACTACATTTCCCATAATTCTTGGTGGCATAACAAGAGCACGAAATGCATAAAGAAATCTGAAATTGTAACAATTTGTAAATATATATATATATATATATATATATATATATATATATATATATATATATATATATATATATATATATATAATTAAAAATATTTAATTTTATTATTAATATTGAAAAATTATTTACATTATTTTAATTATTATTTTTATTTACTTATTTTTTAAACATTTTAACTGCTGCTCAAGTTGAGAATGAATAATTTTTTTTTTTTAAAAGGCAAGACAAAAAAAAAAACAGACAGTCCACTCATACCTGAGAGCTGAGAGTATCTCATATTACGGGAATTTTAAGAAAAATGTAATAAATGTGATTTAAAAGATAAAATAAGAAAGAAAAATAAAAAGATAAAATAAAATAAAATAAAATGAAAACTTAAAGGACATTTATCATTTATTACAATGTTCTGAATTGAACCAGTATGAATTATGATGTCCATATCAAACCAAATTTCAGATTAATTAAGGTCACCAATACAGTCTTAAAGGCCTCAAATTAACTGGCACTCAACTCACACATGAAAACAAAACCCATGAAAGCACGAACAGTCCACTCATGCCTCAGAGATGAGAACATCTCATATTACGGGAATTTAAAGAGCGTCACGTGTGAGAAAAACACGAAGATGTGATGACCTGGCAGTGGGCCGTGAGATGGGGCAACAGCGTGTGAGACTGATGATGTTTTGACCAGCTCAGGCAGCCGTGTGTATGTGAGTGTGTGTGTGCGGATAAACATTTCTGAACAGCATGTTTACATCCTCTCATACCTGCCTTCAACTCTGCACACGTCATGCCATACCAGTTCAGAATCACCAACACAACACCCGAGGATGTAAAAATCATTAGCACAGGTACTCTTCAGAAAGTGCTGCAGAAATTCAACAAAATTATGCAGAATATCATCACTGATCAGTGTATGCATTCAAAATCACAAGGAAAGGTTTGGGTCATACTGTACCACAAAATAAATAAATAAAATGTTTTGCATTGTGGCATTATTTGCATGACCATTAAACACATCCCTCAAACTCTAATTACCATAATGTGAATAATAATAATAATTATTATTATTATTATTATTATCATCATCGTTGTTGTTATTGTTATCAACAAACTAAATTCAGTACAAAAAAATACTATTATATCATAATATATATTTTTCAATTGCACTTTACAAATGTTCTTAAATAAATAATTAGAATCATAAAATGATTAAATAATATTTTTTATATCTTTTATATAGGTGGAAATCCAATTAATTGTCATTTAAATCATGTTAAAAAATAAAATAAAAAAAGGTTTTGATTTTGATCTGAAATATGAAAAAATAAAAATCCTGCACTCCGTCATAGGTTTTCGCAAGTTACAAGTCTGGGATGTGAAATATAGCCGGACATTTCTTGACAGTTCTCATGAGATTCACCTCAAGAAATCACCTTCAAGTAACATTAAATAGATATATGTATTTCTGTCAGCTGTGAGGTGATAAACCTCACACATTCATTCTCTTAACACGTTTAATCAGAGACAGGCGATACAGACACTTCCTCTGTTAGTGTGTGGACAGATGGCGAAAGACCGAAAGAGAGACAGAATAAACTCTTTAGTGCTTTACTAACAACTCAGATCGAAGAACTGGCATCTGTGCAGCTGACTGAACGCCTGCATAAACAACTATGAGACTTTGATCGAGATGATTGTTTGAAAACTGACAGACAGCATGTAGGAAAAGAACATGCAGGTGTAAAAAGTTTAATCCCGCAGGGCTGAGATTCAAAATAATATTGTCTATACATGGTCATCATCAGAACTGAGGGAAAAGGACAGCTGAAGATAGTTTGGTTTTCCCCCTCAACTGCTTAGTAACTCCAGTGTCAGATGAGGAACAGGATCACTGGACTATTTCTCATGAGCTTGTTTTTGAAATAAGGAAGTCCATCTATGGCTGAGTCTTTGAACACAGAGACATTCTTGAGATGTTCACTCAAGGCCAGCAGGCCCAATAAACAAAGACTGACCGTAAGATGTGTGCGTCAAGTTCTTTAACAATTTCATCAAATTAAAATTGAGAAGACAGCAGCACTTAAATATTTCAGAGATGATGAACACGAGCAGAAAATATGAACGTATTACAAAAATATTCAGTTTCCAAATGCAATGAGTCACAATAAGACCTCCTTGGTGTAATATAATAAAATTGTTGCACCATACTAATGTTTGTCAATCGATTAAAAGTATGCACAGTTACATGCTCAAATGATTACATTTACTCAGTTACTAAAATTACATTTACTCAAATTATTACAAATTATATTCAAATTAACTACTCTTCCGCAATCCACCAAGACCATTTAAAGAAGCTGACACCATGAGCACATTAATATTTACATATCAAGGTATTTGCAGTTTTTAGCAATTCAGTCTGTCCTGATGAATGACGGTATGAACTATACCGGTACAGACACAACCCTTAAAGGAACAGTTCACAAAAAATGAAAATTTGCTCACCCTCCTTCCATAAGATGTAGATGAGTTTTCTTCATTGGATCAGATTTGGAGAAATTTAGCATTGCATCACTTGTTCACCAATGGATCCTCTGTAGTGAATGGGTGCCGTCAGAATGAGAGTCCAAACAGCTGATAAAAACATCAATAATCCAGAAGTAATCCACACCACTCCAGGCCATTAATGAAGGTCTTATGACGTGAAAAGCATCATGTTTGTAATAAACAAATTCATCATTAACATGTTTTTAAGTTTAAACGAGTCCTCTATCCATAATATTGCTTTCTCCAGTGAAAAGTTGGCTCATCTGAATCAGGAGGGAAATATGCACAGATCAAGCACTGTTTACAAGCGAAAACAGCCAAAAACAGTTATGAACAAATATGTCAGTTGATTTTGATGTGAGCGGACAACAGGGGATGTACTTTTTCACTGGAGGAAACATTATTACGAAGTCGTATTTTGGCCAGATGTAACAGTTTAAAGTTAAAATGCCTTAATGATGGATTTGTTTCTTACAAACACGCAGCTTTTCGCTTTTTTTAAGATCTTAATTGATGGACTGGAGTGGTGTGGATTATTGTGATGTTTTTATTAGCTGTTTGGACTCTTATTCTGACGGCACCCATTCACTGCAATAGATTCAAAGGTTAGCAAGTGATGTAATATTATATTTCTCCAAATTTGTTCTGATGAATAAACAAACTCACATCTTGGATGGTCTGAAGGTGAGTCTAGTTTTAGTACATTTTCATTTTTGGGAAAACTATATCTTTAAAGATACAGTGAGGGTCAGAAAATGGTTATGAAAAACAAAATTTCTGGTGCAAGATGCCTTAATTAACATTATATTAAACTAAAATTGCAAAAGCAAAGTATACTGAATGTCTCATTTAATAAAACACAGTCAGATCATAATTGTCAACATTGTGTCTTTGTGAATCTGGTTCATACAGCAGCGCAGCATCTGATCATCTCTGTCACCATGGTGACACTCTGGCGGATATGCATTATCTTTATCTTTACAACCAATGATCAGTGATAAACCCATGACGATCATCATGACCTGACCTTAAAAAGCCAAAATAATATATGCCTTATGAATAGAGAGAAAATGTGCTAAATTACATTCACACAACTAATTTTTCTAGCTTGCTCAAATGTCTTCTGTGATTATGTGTGACCTGGAAATCTCAATATAATTTTTTCATTCTTGGTAAAAGTGTGTTACCATGGCGAGGGTTCTTTAATGGGCCACAAAACTAGTTATTCTGATTCTGAATTCAACGATGAGTCTGCAGTGTCTCGGAATTATTCATGAAACTGTGTGGTCTAATCCTATGAGAAGGCACTGTCTCATTATTATACATGACATGGATTTTTCCTATGACAGACACTTCATATACACATTCCTAGTTCCAAATATGCTACAGTAATATTCATTTAAAGTGGTTATATTTGGTTTCTTTTTGCTCTAATAACATAATTTAGCTTTTCATGATACTTTTCCACCCTCTCTCTGATCCTTATAATTAAACAGACTTTTTTGTTGGTGTAACATCCGTTCATACAGTATGTAAATGTGATCATTTACAAACTGAAACTTGTAGATATGTAATAAATAAGCAAGCAAAAAAAAAAAAAAAAATCCATATGCAGTACAACTTTTGTGTTTTGAAATCAATATGTATTGTTACAGTATTTATTAATATTTTGAATTGGCTTTTATTTTAATTTTAGTTTATATTTTAGTAATTTTATGCACATTTGGAATTTTTATTACATTTTTTTAATAGTTTTAGTCATTTTAGTAATTCAATTTAATCCAAGGCAACATTTCTTTTTTTTTTTTTTTTAGTTTTTCTAAATTTCTTTTCCTTAAAATGTTTCTACTAAATAACTAAAATGTTTTAGTTTTTTTTAGTTTTTTTTTTTTTTTTTTGCATAGTAAAATAGTAAATATAGTAAAAATAGAAACATTTTTATTACTTTGTGTTATCCTTGACAAATAAGTTGGAACACTTTTTCTTTTCTTTTTTTTTGAGCCAAATAAAATTCAAAACTCTGAACTCAAGACTCAAAAATCACTAAAACACTAAAATAGTGGCCTCTTTTTTTTTTTTTTTTTTAAATTGAATGATCCCACCAATTTAGAACAACATTGCATTATTATAAACTGCTTATGACGAACTTCTCAAAGTCTGAATAAAACTTTCCTTCTCCACACACTAAATTTAGGGTTTGGCCAACATGATGTCCGCAGAAGAGACATGACAATGTGCGCATCCAGCGAGTCCACCAGACAAGATCTACAAGAGCACTGAGCCGGCTTATCTCCGGCCACACATACTCACAAAACCCCACTGAGACCAATTACATCCTCCTCAAGCCAAAGCACAGCGCTGAGATCAGAGCTCAGAATAAGATGAATTACCTCTTCATCTTCACATAGTTTTGCTCATTTCCAGGATCGACGGAACGGGGCTGGGCGACATTCCACCTTCTGAAGCCGTTCATTTGCATAAGATCTAGTGAGGGGGTGAGAGGGGGCCGTGGAAAATCGGATCAGAGGAAAAGCTGCAGCTCGCACAGATCACCATGGCTACAGAGAATGTGACTTGCTCTGTTTTGTGTCAGGTAACCAGGTTTGTCACAGCGGAAGATACTCGTATGCATTTCACCATACACGCCTTCTGCAAAATTAAACTTATTAACTCGTGAGATTAATAAATGTCTAATCTCGTTAACGGCAATTTAGGACAATTTACTTAATTAGATTCTTGTCAGTAAATGAGGGCATGAGTAACAAAATACAGTACCAGAGTTTTTGGGGAAATAGACCTGCAAATATAAGGGTGTTACTGTGATATTTTGGGCTGTTCCTTGTGTTCTGATTAGTTGAGGCATATGTATGTCAACCAATAATTAAAATACTACTATCAACATCAAAATATAACAACAAAGAGACAATAAAAATTAAAAGATAAATGTAAAAATAAAATAATATAAAAAGTGAGGAAATGATGACAATTGAAACTATTAGATGAGCTATTCCTTTAAGGCCAGCTTTATGTCTAAAACTATCTTTGGTTTTAGAGGTTCAAAAGAGAAATATCTTCATGTACCATGTTATTTTGATTTAGGAAATTGATCAATAAATTATTTACTTACAAAAATGTTATTTGCATATAGATAGAACAAGGTATTTATCATCCAAAATGACCTCCAGCAGCTTTAGCTCTGTGAAGGTCAGAGGTATGTGATTATATGGAGACACATTTCTGAAGGAGCTGTCAAGAAGCAGCTGCCATGATGTTCACTATGAGTACAGAATGTTTGTCCTACCAGACGATGGGTTTCACATGCTGTACTGTCAGGTCAGTCTGAAAAGTTCTGACCATGTCAAGTTGTGAGTGTCCTTTGCTGGGACGAGCTCCAAAAGTTACAAGCTGAAATTTGTCTGTCTGAAACTCTGTCTGTTTAACCTCACGTTACTTACGACTTGTAAACACACTTGTGAAAAGACAACTTTGCATGTGAGCGGCGCTCTCAACAGTGCCAGGTCTGCTAGCTCCCAGTGTATTATATAAATAAAATAATGTGGTATTTACATATATTTTTAATTTAAATAACAACAAAAATTTTTAATTTCATTTCATTTAAAAAGGACTGGCCAGAATTCACCATTTAAATGGCAGATACAAGCATTTTGTGAACATTCATACTAGTTTAATTTTATCTTAGATAATAGTTTATTAACCACTTCTATCAGGATATAAAAATGTGCCTCTGAAGTAGCTAAATGCTTTTAAAAAATGTGACACCAATGCGTACTGTATTCATGGGAAGTAGGATAGTGTGTATCTGCTCCAAATCTGGTTCAGTTAAACGAGCAGGTCGCCAAGACGGGTCCGTCCCCTGCGACGACGCATTACCCGCCATCTGCCCGTGCCGACTGCATGGCGTCTACTTCTGATGTCCCTTCTGCTCTGCCTCAAACTCATTTCTCTGGAATCGGACTGGGGAAAGGTTTTTAAGAGCCACTCAATGAAGCTTTTCAAGTGGACGCAATATTTTTCCAGACTGACCGTTTCCCAAACCACACTGTTTACAAATTAGCACCACATTAATCCTCAGCAAAACATGCAGCATGGAAAATCATCTATAAAAAGAGGCTGGCAGTAATTTAAAGAGAGTAATTTTAAATAGGCACGTGTGTGTGTTTGGAAACAGTGAAAAGTGAACGCCTCCTGAATACTTTAAAGCCAAACACATGCAGCAATGCGGAAACCCTCTGTACATTTAAGGAGTATGAGACGAATTCACCACAGTTGTGTTACCTTGTTATTTTTCAGAAATGCTCAATACTTTACATTTAAGGATCCATTTGGGTGTTTTTGTAGCGATGCTATGGAAGAACCATTTTTGGTTCCCCAAAGAACCTTTCAGTGAACAGTTCTTAAAAGAACTGTTAAAAATGAAAGGTTCTTAAAAATAAAAGTTCTTTATTGGTTACATGAAGAACCTTTTGTACATTGGATGTTAAGGGTTCTTCATGGAACCATCAATTCCAATAAAGAACCTTTATTTTTAAGAGTGAATATACTGTAGATAAGCAATACAGTATGCGATAAGAGTGCAGTAAATGGCACCTATAGAGTGAGCCTCAATGGCACCTATAGAGTGAAAAATGCTTCCTTTTCCGGGAAACATATTTGGATGGATAGCTCCTGTAGCATATGAGCCCTCCATGAGAATCACGGAAGCTCAAATGGCTCCAGAACTGAACGCTGAGGGCACACGGATGAGATTACATCGATTACACTGATGGGCACACCAGCGGTTTCAACTTTCCCAGGATGCATTAGGAGCCTGTGGGATTTTGGAAAATCTATTATAACGCTGCAGAGAGAGAGAGAGAGAGAGAGAGAGAGAGAGAGAGAGAGAGAGAGAGAGAGAGAGAGAGAGAGAGAGAGAGAGAGAGAGAGAGAGAGAGAGAGAGAGAGAGAGAGAGAGAGAGAGAGAGATGCTCCATCGTCAAAGAAAAATGAGAGACCCTCAATATCTCAACTGCTTCTTCTAAGCAGCAATGGGTCAACATGGAGATTTTTTAAGACCTGCTGCTCAAATTGAACAAAAGCCGCTAGCAGTCAAACATGTCTCAACAAAATTTCACAAAACCAAATAATCAGAGCAGACCTATCCACAATAATGCTATATAGAAACAACCTTCATTTACTTAAACGAAACATACCTAAGAACTAGGGCTGCATGATTAATCATATTTTAATTGTGATCACAATTTATGCTGCTCTCGATTCATTAAGCATAATCAGGTTATTTATCCTGAAAACTACATTTTTCTTTTCATTTGACATTTGCATTATCTTGCATTGCTAACAAGCTTCCACAAGCTTACACGCATGTGGTTGCCAGGTGTTAAGAGTTTAATTCTCCCAGTCAGAACTTTTCTCTTAAATGGATGTTTTTCTTAATCTGGCAACCATGTGCACATGCTCTTTCTACACTGAAAAAAGAGCAATGATGATCTAAAAAACACTTACAATCGTATAATTTGGAGTTTAGCAATCTCCGCTGCAATTCATTGCTCAAATAAAATTGTACTACAGCCAGTCTGTCTCTCAATTCATTACCACGAATGCGTGCGCTGTTTTACGCTGTTGTTTAATGAACATAATTTGGAATACTAGAAATTTAACCGGTTTTTCTTTTGAATGAAACTACTTCTTGTACCAGATTTCATGCAAAGAGTTTGTTTATTTATACAATGAATATAAAGCATGCGCAAACTATATGCGATAAAATAAACCATGCAAGTTGACATTTTTGATTTGTGCATGTGAAAGTGCAAGAATTCTGATGAAATCAAAAATGATAATAATCATCATTATCAGTTTAACTATCATCACACAGTCCTACTAAGAACTCTTGAGCCTTAAAAGAGCCGTATCTGAACAAAAACAGTCTTGCCAGAGTGAGCATTTAAAAATCCACAGAGAGCACTGAACATCAGGTGTTTTCATCTGCACTTGCAGCTCTGGCCTCTTTGCTGACACAGATCTGGAGGCAGGGGAAGATCAGCAGAGGTTAGATGTGAGATGGTTCTCCATGGAGTGCTGGGTATAATTACAAGAGAATTCAGGCCTCCTAAACGCCGAGAGGAACAATCGGGCACCATAAATCAGGGCGATGATTCAGCTTGGTCATGAATAAAACCGCGAGGCTTCAGCTCCACGAAGATCTCTCCTGCAGAACTTGTCATCAAAGATTAATTAGAGAGGTCCACGGGACTCCAGCGGTCTCTCATGGACACTCACAGTGCTGAGATACAGTATTATAACCTGAAAAATATTCCATGGAAATACTAAATGGACATGGATGCTGATACACTAAAACAGGAACAGCTAGTATGACGCAAAACACCTATAACTAATGTGAATGTCACTGCACAGCACCATTAGAGACAAGCTCAACATTAAATCAACAGTGACTGTTGTAAGGATTTTGAGATATTTTAACTGGACAGTTAGAGAACAATCATTTATATATAGACTGCCATTCAAAAGTTTTTGTGTTTTTTAAAGAAGAATGAAGTCTTGCGCTCACATTTGATCAAAAATGCATTAAAACAGAATTATTATGAAATATTATTACAATTTAAAACAACTGTTTGCTATTTGAATGTGTTTTAAAATGTCATTTATTTATGCTACGTCTTCAGTGTCACATGATCCTTCAGAAATCATTTTAATATGGTGATTTGCTGCTCAAGAAACATTTCTTCTTTTTATTATCAATGTTAAAAACAGTTGAGCTGCTTCATATTTTTGTGGAAAACTGATACAGGATTATTTACAGGATTTCTAAGGATTCTTTGATGAATAGAAAGTTCAAAGAAAAAGCATTGATCAATTTACTGCACTATTTATGAACATAAGCATTGAATTTTTTCCAAGCAGCCTTGGGTATCAAGTAACAATTACTGACCCTGGTGCACCCTCCAAAAAAAAAAAAAAATTAATTAATTAATTAACTAAATACAGCCCCTATAAACATGAATGCACTATTAAACTATGGCCAGTAGCAAAAATAGTATAACTCCAGATAAAAATGCATACAGGCATTTTCTACAGTGTGTCTAAATCTGCATGCACCGTGAAATAAATCTTCATAGTGGAAAAAGAAGTGAACTAGACATAGAAGACAACAGTCTCAAGAGATCTTCAGCTGTTCAGTGTGTGCAACTGCATTTCAAACACACAAAACCTTTTTTTTTTTTACCCAGTGAAGGCCTAGAATAACCTCTTTTTAAAGCATGTATCTGTGCAGTATGCCCTCTCTTGCTGTCAGACTTTCTGAATTAAGCACAACAAAGTGGAGCAGGAAGCAGCCGGAGAGTCGGATTCGGCTTTGAGAAACAGACCAGGGATTTCAAACGCCTGTACGCGCACACCACCTAAAAGCTCTGCCTGAAAAATTGATATGCTCTATGATTCACATCTCATGAGCCGGTGTTGTTGTTCAGAGTTGCACATCACAGCCAGACCTGATTTCCTGCAGTCGGTGAAAGTGTGTCGCTGTATTGAGTGTGACACTGAACAGAAGGCTCTCTAAAGCACCAAATACAACAGCACACTGGACCTCAACATGAACATCCATTTCTCACGTTTGGTTGGAATTCTCAGCGTCGACTTTGATTCTCATTTTTTTCCAAAACGGAAGAAAATCTGTCTGGTCTGTTTTGTCTCCAGCATTTGTTGATATCATTAGCTGTGTATAGCTGTTTTATAAATTATATCACATTGCATAAAAATGAGAGATGCAAACAAGATAAGAATTAAATTTAAAAAATGTGTATATATGTGCACATACACACACACACACACACACACACACACACACACACACACACACACACACACACACACACATATATATATATATATACACACACACACACACACACACACACACACACACACACACACACACACACACACACACACACACACACACACACACACACAGAAGAAAATATCAGAACAGTATCATCACAAGATCTCAAATAATGCTCTGATGCAGTATTATAAATTTTAAATTAAAACTGAGACTAAAATTATTATAACTGTTTTCGTTGATTGAAATAAGATAAAATAAAATAAAATAAAAATATTATATGAAAATCTTCAGCTTAAAAACAAATGGGATTTGTAATGTTGCTTTGGCAACTAACTGAAAAAAAGCTGAAGTTGAAGTAATAAAAATTGCTAAGACTAAATTGAAAATAAATAAAAAATCTTGCTAAAAAGAAATTCTAAAAAACTAAAAGTGGATTAAAAAATAGCTAAAATTAAACCAAAAATATAAAAATAAAAGCTAATGCAATCTTAATATTACATTAGCTAAAGCTAATATTAATAAATACATCTGTAAACCATTGCACTGAACAAGAAATAAATTACATAAATTACAGAAGAAAATATCAGAACAATGCAATCACATAGCATCTCACATGCTGCTCTGATGCAGCATTATTATTAACTTAGCATTAAAATAGTTTTCATTAATTGAAATAAAAGCAAAATAAAATAAAATACATATTAGATAAAAAACTTTGTTGCAAATTTTGCCTTTGCAACGAACTAAAATAAAAGTGCTAAAATGGCAAACTAAGATTTAAATGAAAACTGAAAATATAAAATATAAAAGCCAATTCATATTAACAACACTAATAAATATTACATATGGAAACTGTCTCTAACAAACAAATGAATTACATTGAAAAAAAAAAAAAAAAAAACTAAAGTGACTTTACCCAGTTGACTCATTTGCATTTTTATGTTGTACCAATTTCCTTGGAAGTGACCATTTTGTTCTCTTGAAGTGCAGATTTAGACACAAACGGTTTTTTCGATATTCCATATGAATTAAATTGACGATTTGGATACTATATACCAGGGGTCGGCAACCTTTTGGACACAAAGTATCATTTTAAATTTTTCTGGTTAACCAGTGTGCCACTAAAAACAGCTAATGAACAATAATGACTTTTACTCATTTTAGAGATTTTGAAAAAAAGCATTTTAGCATTGTAAAATATAGCACACATCAGCTTTAGAACAAAACCAAAGAAATACTAGGTTGCCAAATTTCCTCCAGATAAAAAAGACCAACTGAGGTCTGTATGTTCGTCTTCATTTTTTACAAGCAGAGATTCTGTTAATGGAAGGATGCTCAAAGACATCAGAGACAAGCAGAAGACACAACACACCCCACGAGACATGACAAAGTGATACAGCCCCTGGCCATCAGCCCAACTTATTACAAACACACTGCCGACCACCTGCCATGTGCAGGCTGAGCACGAGCCGTCTGATGGGCTGTGCTCATTTCTTCGGGCATGTGATCTACCTGCACGCCACCATTCAGACTTCAGACAGCCAGCGCTAGCCAATGAGGTGATTAGAGGCTGAGCGTGGGCTACACACGGCAAAGAAATCCACTGACCTTTGGATAAACAGAGCCACATTTTTAAAAGAGTGTTTTTATCAGCCGCTCATTGACAGCAACAGATGAGATAAACGCGTCCACACTGGAAAATACGCTCATACTCTTCAATTACAGCAAACCATGGAAACTCTAGACAGACTGAATGTGGGACAAAACAAAGTGCAGAGATGCTGTAAAGAGAAATCAGTAATCTATAAAATACATGAAATGGTGCCTAAGAACTGATGTGTACTACCAAAATATTAGCAATTTTTTTTTTATGAGAATTAATCACATATTCCCTAAAAAGTCTTGTGGTGATACCATGATACAATGGTGGTGTCAGATGGTGGTGTCATATTACATGTTATTTAAATGGTAATCCAAGCTGCTACAACTACTGTTTAACTACTGAGGTCAGTTTCTAAAAACAAGTCTCTTACGCTCACCAAGGCTGCAATTATTCGATAAAAAAAAAAAAAAACTCAATAAAACACTAATGATGTAAAATAAAATTACAATGTAAAATAACTGTTTTCTATTTAAATATATTTTATTTCTTTCCTTTCCCCCCAGGATTCTAAATAGAAAGTTCAAAAGAACAGCATTAATTTAGAAATCTTTTGTACATTATGACTTGTCGCTTTAGATCAATTTAATGCATTGATTTGCTTTATAATATATGATATTTGCACGGTAGTCCAAGGTACTTCACAGAATACCACAAAGCAAATGTCCAAGAAAAATTTAACAGTATTAACATGGTAAATGTTTGCAAAACCATGCTTTTCTGTACATGTACTATAGTAATCCTATGGTATTTTCATATACATCATGATACTGCATGATCATATTCAAACAACATGGAATTTACATTGTAGATCAAGGTATGTATACCAAAGTATTTCCACAGAACATGTCCAAAAAACAAGATAATACCTTGGTACTTTTTGTGTGAACAGTTTATAAAGTGAAAAGAAAATAAACATACTAAAAATGTTCCAAAACATGCCATGGTTCAAGCATTGTTTGGATGTGTACCACAATAGTACTATGGTATTCTTGGAAGTATATTGAATTGAACTGAATCGAAAAGTTCTGGAGAGCTACATACTGTAAATGCAATTCAGTACCATGATATATATATATATATATATATATATATATATATATATATATATATATATATATATATATATATATATATATATCAATGCATCATTGTATTCAGTTACTTTTGTAAGGGTAAATGCATGCTGTGCTAGAAGGGTTGAGGATGTGTTTGCTGTGTGATACGCTTCAGACTGCAGCACCTGAGAATAAAAAATCATCAAGAGCACAACAGTGATGCTTCATTGATGGCTCCTTCCATGGTTTGAACCTAAAAGGTACCAGCTTCGACCAGCAATGCAACAGCAATGAAAAATTTATGAGCAACATGAACACCTTAAATCTGCTACCAAACAAAAACCATGCACCAACAACCAGCCTCTTCAAATAAAGCAATTTTAATGAAACAATTCTCTACCAGACACAAAATTATTCCAACTTCTATCCAAAAAAAAAAATTACCATAATAAAATGCACAAATGTCATGTTTTTTTTTGCATATACCATGGTACCGAATGAGTATATTTTATGTAGTCAAATACATTACTTTGTGTATAATATCATTATGCAACAACCCTCTACCACAGCACATCATCAACAAAAACACCTGGTATTACTGTGATAAAATGTACAAATACCATGTCTTTGGATATGTACTATAGTAATATCATGGTATTTTGACATATACCATAGTACTAAATGATTATATTTTATGTCTTCAAAGAATAACAAAGTACTGCAATGATAAATGTCCAAAAACATGATATTACCATAGTACATGTCCAAAAAATATGGTAATACCATGTTACTTTAGCCTGAATAAAACAATGTTTCAAATTTTAAGCAGTTGGATATTCATTGATTGCGCACTCGACTGAAATAAAAAGCTGCAGACATTTGGTGAACTTCTGTCACTTCAGAGCAACAGCAACAGAAAGAAAGAATGATGTGAAACAGAGGGTCTCAATTATTCGGTGGTCCTCGGTCCTGCTCCGACCCAATTTACACTTTTGAGAAACAGGCTGCTTAAATAAAAGTTGTTAGGTTGTTAGAGCTGATGCAAGAAAAAGGGTCGAGAAGAACATACAGACAACAAAAGGAAAAATGAAAGATGCTGAGTTAGAGACAAACAGGAAACAGACAGACATTATTGGACTCCTACCTGTCTGGCTGAGCTGCGAGGCGCTGCGGCTCTTTCGGCTCAACCCCACGACCGCCGCCATCTTGGCGCCGATGCTGGAGCGCCGTTTCTTTTCAACGGTTCCCACCAGGCTCACGGCCGTGTCTGACTGGCTGCCGTCGGTCTTCTCCAGACTGCACATGTCTCCGCCGATGCTGGTGCTCTTGGTCATGTTGCCCCCGGCCGCCGTTCCCGTTTGCCTGTTTTTCATTTTGGACGTAAATTCACTGTCAGTGGCGGCCCGTGGAGGAGAGACGTGAAGAGAGGAGGAGGAGCGGCGGAAGGGAAGAGTGGAGGATGGATGGATGATGGAGGAGAGAAAGGAGAGAGTTTGGTAAGTGGAGGGAGAAGGGAAGCGGAGATTCAGGTCAGAATAAGGTCAAAGGTTAAAGGGTTTAGGCCTCCAATCAGCTAAAGGTGCTTCACAGTAAAGTTTTGGGATGGGCCTGATGTGCTATGTGTTACGTTTTAGTTATAACTTATTTGAAAATACAAAATATTTTGTTTTTGATGATAACTGAACAGTGATAATAGTTGAATTAAACATGTAGCATAATGAAATCATGTCACATTGTAGCATACTACTGTTTGAAATGATTTCATGTGATGCATAAATATATTATAAAATATGTCAATTATGTCAATTAATATTACAATAATAAAATATTAAAAATAATAAACTTATTAATATGAATAATAAATTATATTACATATTCAAATAGTGTTTTTAGTGAATTTACTGTATATTGGCATAGTATAATAAACAGAAAATGGAGCATTTTATAGATTATTATATTGGATATTTCAATTATGCAAAGGCTGTCACAAGTGTGCCGCATAGGAAGCAATCTTGCTGCACAAGAGTCTGACGTTAGCATGTTGCTAACAAAGCAATATTTATTGAATAAGCAGCATTAAAAATACATAGTATGCACAGGTATAGATGTAATTTTACAAAAAAAATACTGAAAATACATTTATAGCTGCTTTCCTCATCAGCGTGAATGAACCTGAGCTATATCTAGCAGCTCGCTGACTCATTTAAGAGTCACAACTCACACACTTCCCACAAACTGTTCTTAAAACAGCATAAAAACTTGCAGCAGTTCACCTATTTCATCCTAACTGATAGGAGCATCTCATGCGTGAAGCATTCAGTGAATTTGACTTTATAAGTTCACTCACTCAGCACTGAAATGCACGCTGCTCTATATCCCACACAGGCTGGTCTATTTTATTTTTCAGCAGGACAAAAAAATAAATAAAAAATGAGGACACGTGTAAAAAGATTAAATTAGCATCTCACACGGCTGTGAGCGAGCCGTGAAGCGAAAAGACAAACGACTTCCTGGACAAAAGATCCTAATGAAATCTTAATGATTATAAATGTGTTTAAATGATACACGTGCAGCCGTAGGTCTGCTCTTCTTCATCATCAATGCAATTACAGCCACAAAAACATGTGACAAATCAATGAGCTCTGACAACATGTTCTTCAATTACTACAATTAGCCTTTTCAAAATACAGCCCTGTCCAACAACCCATTCTGCTCAAATACAGCCAAGCCACATCAAGCTGTCTGTAATCTGGTAATCTTGGATCCTGAAATATTTGGGACAGATATATTTCACGAGAAAGAGTAGTATCTGTGTAGATCATTTAACCCATCAATACATTGAGAAAGAAAGCAATGAGATTAAATGGAAACTTCTGTTCAGTCTCCTTCTTCTCTTAGACGTTTTAAAAATGAAACTTCTTTTAACTTTTAATCTTAAAAATGTGATGCTTACTAGGGATGCACCGAAATGAAAATTCTTGGCCGAAGCCGAACAAAATGAAACACTGGGCCGAAGGCTGAATACCAAACACGGTTTTTCGCATTTTCTCCCCCCTTGTAGGCCTATTTTGCCATTTTTTTTTCACCATTGCATAAATTAAATAGCCAAAACGTACTTTTTACTGTTTTGTCCTGCTTTTCAAATAAAAATAAAAAAATTACAAAACAACAATTTAAAAATATTTACTTAACACTGAAAATTTTTAAACATTCTAGCAGACATTCTACCAACAAACCACAATTTAACTTAAAATTAATAAGTTAGTAAAATAATATTTTTTGAGACCCCCTTTATAGGCAATAAATTAGGCATGTATTTTTTACTGTACGAATAAATGCAGCCTTGCTGAGCAGAAGAGACTTCTTTTAAAAAAGTAGAATATATTACAGAACCCAATTTGAACACTATGTGTTGTAGGGTAATTGTTATTATCATTATTATTCTCTTGCGTTTTATTTTATTTTACAGAACAACAGTAAGATTACAATACTAACATTTATGAATTGATGAAGCTTTTATTTTGGCAGAAACCCACAGGAAGACCTCAGTGCTTCTTTTTGTTGACAACAGCATGCAGATATTTAAATGATTCTCATTATCAATTTGGGAAGATGTTTGTCGCTCATATCACATTGTGACACGCCTTTAAAAAAAACTGTATGTTACTGAGCAAATGACGAGTAAGAGTGTTTCAGAGCAGAATTTCCTCGCGCTTTGAACCCTGGCTCCACGAGCTCGTGCAACACTGTTTGAATACATGCAATTTGTGCATGTATTCGAAAACATAACATTCTGCAGTTTATTTACAAATCGTTTGAGGCAATTTCGCGATTTCAATCATCACAGTAACCAGCATCAACCACCTCTTTGATCACGTCACGTCATTGTTCGATACAATTTATTCGGTCTTTTTTCGCTTATTTGGCCGAACACCGAAAGAGCTTTTTTTCTAATTTTCGGCCGAACAATTTCGGTTGCCGAACATTCGGTGCATCCCTAATGCTTACAGTATGAGATGCTGAAAAACAGTAATATGAATTGCAACAGTTAAAGATTTAGTGTCTAGCATGTGTTGGGGAAAGTTACTTTTAAAAGTAATGCATTACAATGCTGCTCTGCTCCATGAAAAATCAACTAATTGCCTTAATTACTTTCTATGGAAAGTAATGCATTACGTTACCTTTGCATTACTTTCTGTCAGTTTTATATTTAGAGTTGTAGTAATTTTATGTGCTTTTCTATAAAATAGATCTATTTAGCTTTATATTTATTTCAGTTTGTTTTAATTTTAGTTAGTTACTGATTCAATATTTCTCTTTTTTATTTAAGTTTTTTTAAATGAATTTTTCAATTAATGAAAAAAAAGAATTATTTTATGTTAACATTATTTTAGTAATAGATGCATTCTATTATAGCATTTATTAATATTTTTAAATAGCTTTAAGTTTTATATTTTCAGTTTTTATATTTTACGTACATTTGTGTAAAATATCTCTATTTAATTTATTTTCATTTAACTTACTTTACTTTTTATTTCAGTTTGTCTTAATTTTAGCACTTAAATGTATTTTATTTTAATTAGTTGCCAAGGCAACATTTCTAATTTTCAAGTCCCATCATATATATATAATTTCAGCTTTATTTCAATAAAAAAAGAAAAAAAAAGTTTTAGTTACAAGTAACAATACTAGTGTAGAAACAAAGCACAGACACAGAACAGCCCCCCAAAATACTCAAAAATGATGATTCAAAAGATTTAGGACTTTTTATGATTCATTACAAAATGCATGCACGAGCTACATCAACAATGCTGCTACAAGGTGGGAATAATACTATACAAACTATAGCCCAAAAACGGCATTTTGTAGAGTCAGTTTTTGGTTTGAGGTCAACTGTTGTCATTGTGGAGCAATAAGAATAGAGTGGAATCAAATGTGTATGTTTCTGGGGAAAATCACAACTCAACAACAGTCTGAGAGTTAATGTTGCATTGACTGATTGATTGGACGGGATGCTGCCAGACATTATATTTATCATGCAGACAGCTCCCTCCAGCAGCGCCGCACGTGAGAGGTTGGCAGGCTCTTACATTCTCACGGAGAGAAGTGTCATGCCGCCGCAGGGCTTCAGATGGCCATTACCTTCCTCTCATCACTGTAATGAGAACGGCTCATAGAGAGCTGTGACCGACACAAAACCCAGGTGGAGATTAACACTGGACGCCAATTTACAAAATCCTTTATGCTGCCGTGATGACAAGACACATCTGTCTCTCTGGATTATATCTCACCGTATGATTGACAGATTGGCAGGGGATTATCCGTGCAAAAGTTTGCAAACAAATTCACAAAGACAATAAGAACATTATGTGGTTATACTTCATGGTTTATATGGATAGACAATGTCTACTCTGTAGTTTGAAAACCTGACCACAGATCAAAAACAACACCAAAGTCTGAGAAAGAGAATGTGTCTCCTAACAGTAACTTCTTAAAGGTGCACATCCATCCGTATATAAACGGTCAAGTCTTCTTGAATGGTTATGCTTCATTATAATTGCCTAGGCATTGCTCCAAACCTGTTTCAGAACTTTCATTTTTATTAATTGTGTAGAGAGTTTCTAGAAGCTAATTAAAAATATAACAACAAAAATATATATACATATATATATAAAAATAAACCTGTTTTAGAACTTTCATTTTTATTAATTGTGTAGAGAGTTTCAAGAATTAAAAATATAACAACAAAAAATATATATATACAGGTGCATCTCAATAAATTAGAATGTCGTGGAAAAGTTAATTTATTTCAGTAATTCAACTCAAATTGTGAAACTTGTGTATTAAATCAATTCCATGCACACAGACTGAAGTAGTTTAAGTCTTTGGTTCTTTTAATTGTGATGATTTTGGCTCACATTTAACAAAAACCCACCAATTCACTATCTCAACAAATTAGAATATGGTGACATGCTAATCAGCTAATCAACTCAAAACACCTGCAAAGGTTTCCTGAGCCTTCAAAATGGTCTCTCAGTTTGGTTCACTAGGCTACACAATCATGGGGAAGACTGCTGATCTGACGGTTGTCCAGAAGACAGTCATTGACACCCTTCACAAGGAGGGTAAGCCACAAACATTCATTGCCAAAGAAGCTGGCTGTTCACAGAGTGCTGTATCCAAGCATGTTAACAGTAGGTTGAGTGGAAGGAAAAAGTGTGGAAGAAAAAGATGCACAACCAACCGAGAGAACCGCAGCGATTCAAGAATTTGGGTGAACTTCACAAGGACTGGATTGAGGCTGGGGTCAAGACATTAAGAGCCACCACACACACACGTGTCCAGGAATTTGTCTACAGTTGTCGTATTCCTCTTGTTAAGCCACTCCTGAACCACAGACAACGTCAGAGGCGTCTTACCTGGGCTAAGGAGAAGAAGAACTGGACTGTTGCCCAGTGGTCCAAAGTCCTCTTTTCAGATGAGAGCAAGTTTTGTATTTTATTTGGAAACCAAGGTCCTAGAGTCAGGAGGAAAGGTGGAGAAGCTCATAGCCCAAGTTGCTTGAAGTCCAGTGTTAAGTTTCCACAGTCTGTGATGATTTGGGGTGCAATGTCTGCTGGTGTTGGTCCATTGTGTTTTTTGAAAACCAAAGTCATTGCATCCATTTACCAAGAAATTTTGGAGCACTTCATGCTTCCTTCTGCTGACCAGCTTTTTAAAGATGCTGATTTCATTTTCCAGCAGGATTTGGCACCTGCCCACACTGCCAAAAGCACTAAAAGTTGGTTAAATGACCACGGTGTTGGTGTGCTTGACTGGCCAGCAAACTCCCCAGACCTGAACCCCACAGAGAATCTATGGGATATTGTCAAGAGGAAAATGAGAAACAAGAGACCAAAAAATGCAGATGAGCTGAAGGTCACTGTCAAAGAAATCTGGGCTTCCATACCACCTCAGCAGTGCCACAAACTGATCACCTCCATGCCACGCCGCATTGAGGCAGTAATTAAAGCAAAAGGAGCCCCTACAAAGTATTGAGTACATATACAGTAAATTAACATACTTTCCAGATATACAGGAACAGATAGCAGGCAGTTAAACTGGACGGCAGGTGACGAGTTAATAAGACGCAGATATTTTTTCTCTTAAATACTGGACACAAAATTGGCATGACTTTTTTGAAGACTTTAATCTTCAGATGAATAACTTTCTTGAGGTGTGTGTAAAGAGCGTGCAGTAGTGCTGCCACTGCGAGTAAGAGTCAGCCTGCAGAGATCTGTGTGTGTGTGTGTGTGAGAGAGAGAAAGAAACTGTAAACAGTACAAAGTTCACTACAAACATGGAAAAAAGAAAAATAAGCATTTCTCCATTTCGCCACAGATATAGTTATCTTAGTTATCTTTATCTTATAGTTATCTTTTTTTAAACACTTCTAAACTCAAAACCACAGTAACCAGAGGAACAAACGGGTCACATGGCAGTGTAAAGAGAAGTCACACACTATCTGTAACGGATCATTGAGCATTCTGACAAACTGCACAGGTTGTTTACTGGAGGATTACTAATGCCTTGATGGCTTCGGGCACTTTGGTGTGTTTGAATCTGGTCTGCTCTAGAAAACTCTCTCTGCGATTAATAAAGGAGGCCTTCTGAACAGGCAGTCAGTCCAGAGCAGCACCTGAGGTGATAGTATGAAGTATGGCCATTCATACTGTATATGTGAATGGATGTGCACCACTGAGTAAACCTGCAGTCAGGGCCTTCATCACAAATGGCAACACTGAATGACTCCTAAAAGGAAATAATGATCTTGTTCTTCTAAAATATTAGTATTCACTAATTCACTTTATACTACAGGGCCGTTGAATGCTTGAATCTGATTGGCTGCCGAACGTTCTAAGGTGTGCAATTATTTTCAGCGAAACGCACGGCGAACGTAGTTCCAGGCAGCTCTTGACCGCATTACATGACCATATCACTTCGCCAAATGATTTCTGTTATTTCAAAGGTCTTACAACAGCAAAATAACCAAGGCCCACAATGACACTGCAATATTTGACCGGAACGATAAAAATGACGGTTATTTTCGTCTGCATTACTATTCAACTGTAACTGTATGTTACTATGGTTACCAATGTTTATAGGAAGCGCATTAATATAGAACGTGATTAAACTGACCTGGACCTACCTGTGCGGTTCAACGAATTTAATCAACACCTGCCAGACAACCAGAATCGAGTATTCAGACAGACCATGGCATAAGTACGGAAAGCTCATACTCTATCTCTCCAGCTCTCTCTCCCTCACAGACCGCACACACATAACAGTTACAGTTTGCACACACACTAGCATACTTCGCGCTAATGTTGTTAGCGCTACTCTGAGGAAATATATCATCTGATCGATGTCTTGAGGTGTGGCAACCGTAGTATAAGCGGAATAATTGACTTCGGCCCATCGTCGATTATTCCTTACTTATTCAAAATTAATTTAAAACATGTCATCTCTACCATAAATATATTACCTCTGCAAAAACATAAATAAATAAATAAATAAGACATATGTGCTTTGACTTGAATCTCCACCATAACTACCTTGAAATGTCAGCCTTACCTGCTCTGCTAAAACAAACAAATAAATAAATAAATACACAAACAAACAAGATATATGTGCTTTGATTTGAATCTCTGAAGTAAATCTTGACCATGACTTCCTTGAAATGTTTGCCTTACGTGCTCTGCAAATAAAATAAAATAAAATAAAATAAAATAAAAGAAAGAAAGAATGATAGGGTTTGATTTAAAATAAAATAAAAATAAAAATAAATTATAATTTCAAAAATGCCAGTGTAAACAGTATAGCAGCAAGGCAGCTCACTAGGATTTGGAACAGAGCCATGGTTTTTCAACTACAGCCTGATGACAATATCAGTTCATCTCATTTTACTTGGAAGGTCACCTGAGCATCACTGTCAGTGGGACCATGTGCAACTGATTTACACCAGGATCATATGATGGTCACAAAAGGACATCACAGCTTCAGCCAAAGTGGACACTTCTCTACCAAAGGCCAAAGTCTCCATCCAAAGCTTCTCCTGATGGTCTATCAGGAGGTCTTGGCAGATAAGACCATCCCTCAGGCAAATGTACTTGGAGCATCGCAGTGTCTCTCCAGGGATGTTTTTGCTCATCCACAGCTGAACAGACTGTTCCTTTTTCATGCAGATTTTGCTAAGTGCATTTTCATCTAGGCCACGATGTTCCTCTACACCAAACAAAACCTGCGCGCTATTTTTTCGTGTGCACGCAGTGGCTCAGGTCCATTTTCTTGATTTAGAGCCATTCTACGCCTCAGATTTGGACCTCTGAAGTGCTAAAACCAGAGTAAGCATAAAACATCCTCTCTCCTTGAAGGAATGCACATACTTTTAGGATTTATTTTTTCAGGTTCATTGTATTGCATCGTCTTGCATAGCTATGCACTGCATAATTTTAAGAAAATGCAACCATGCCATCAAATTGGCAACATACTTCAGTTCATATTTTAATGTGAGATGTAACTTGCACAATGTCTGATGCGTGTGACCTATGTGAATGCATAATAATAACGCAACAGATATGATGGCAAAAAGACAGAAGAATGCGGTCACCATCCCTGTCCTTGAATCAAGGAGGTGATGCAGAAAATCAGTTTCTATGGAAACGATGCCCTGGGTCCTTAGCGTTTCAATTAATTGTGTCTAAATGAATGTGGCCTATTAAGAACTCCAAATTCAGTTATGGCTTGAAATTCAACCATCACCACTATTAATACATACTCTTTTCAAAATGAATACTCAAGAGCTCAGATGGCCTTAATAACATAAAATCCGCCCTTGAGCTGTGCACTAATACAGTATTTTATCAACACACTATAGTTATTTTTGGAAACTGACATGGTGGAAACGTGATGGATGGAAGATGTTGACAGGTTCATCTTCATCTTACAAACAGTGGGAAAAAACCTTGGTTTTGCTTTACCAAACACAAAATATAAATAAAAATTGTGTTAACTATCAAGTATCCTCTCCTAAAAGACAGCCTTGAGAATGTATCAAGATCTGATCTGTCAGCAAACCCAGGTCATTACTAAGATCAAAATGAAAAAGGTCTAGTAAATAACACAAATATAAGGTTCTAAGTTCAATTCTAAAATGTGGGCTTCCTACATAGGTAGAATAGTAAGGCCTTATGTGAGCGTTCTTGACACAAAGGCTATTTCAAAAGCTAGGCAGCACAATTCTGTTGCATTTTAGGATACATACTTTTGGCTACATTCTATTCTCTGTACAACATGGGAAAAAAAACAATGTCAAAATGCATTATTACAAGCTCAGTGGAGAAAAAAGCCTAATGAAAGTGAAAATGTTCAAAATGATTAAAAATGAACTATTTAACCCAATGCCAGAAGGAAACATAATGCCTTAATAGCAAAAAATTTTGAATAAGATGAAGATGTGTACATTTTCCTTATTTTAAATATACATATTTTTTCCATTTAGTACTGCCTTTGGAAGCTACAGAAGATACTTCGATGTTTCTCAGAGGACAAAGAACATACAATTTACCCTAATCTTCAAAATGCTCTTAATGTATCATGTTTACATTGGAGTAAACATCTTTTATGTAAAATATCACATTCAGTTTGTATGATCCATCTTATTTTGGTGAAATAATTACCATTTTGCAGATTCCGCAACATGTATGTAAACGTTTGACCACAACTGTATGTTTATATATAAAATATCTACATAATATTTCAGTTAATATGCTGCCTTAGAAGCTCACTAGGTTTTCAGAACAGCTCTATTATGTTCTCCTCTCTACTCAACAGAGAACTGACCTTTAAATGAAATGTGACGCTGCGCTAAACCGCTGTAGGCGATGCTAATGAAATTTAGTCCCATCATCAAATTCCAGTTCCGATCAAAAATGGCAAATTCTCAAAGTGTGGTACAGCATTTATCTTTTCTCATGCTTGGCTTTCTTAGACAAAAAGTGTCTACAGCACGCTTTCTACTTGACATTTCGGAAAATAAGATGCTAATGATTTGATACAGAGCAGAAAGTCAGCATCATCTGATCACATTATCATAGCAGCTTCAGTTTCACATTAATGATGGTGCTGATGGGATGCTAATATTATCATTAACATACATTAATTAAGGAAGAGTTGTCAGTTTAATGCAGCAATTAAGTATATAATAACACATATAATTATGCCTTCTGACCAGACATAAATCCTACAATTTTTCTACAATCAAAGCAACTGCAGCCAACTCACCTCATTAACTCAAAACGAAGCAACTGAAAAACTGGCTTTTTAAATATCTAATTACTGCAAACTGTAGGCTTATGTTAAAATATATGGGGGAAAAAAAAGGCAAAATTTAACATAGACTTTGGCTTAGAATTTTCAAGATAGAATATTCAAAGCTAATGTCTGTATTCAGTTCCGCCACAGTGGAAACATTATTGAACTACATTAGCTAACATGAACTAAGATTAATAAATAAGTATTTTTCCTTGTATATGCTAATTTCAACATTTAACATCAAAATTGAAATCAAAAGTCGCATTATAACATTATAACAATTTTTTTATTAACAAATGTTAACAAATATTAATAAATACTGTAACAAATGCATTGCTTGTTAACTAAATTTAACTGATAGACCTTATTGTAAAGTGTTACCAATGTCTTAAATGATCTTCATCATAAAATGTGATATTTGTGATTAATATCAATTAATTTGATCCCCCCCCCCACACACTTTTAATAATTAATTATTTGATTAATGTATTAAGGTATTAAGTTAAGGAGGATTAAAGTTAATTTTACAATATTGTTTTTCTGGGGTTAATGGGTTAAGAAAATGTTTATATTTTTAATATTTTAATTTTACAACATTTTTAAAGTTTTAAATTAATTTAACATTCTCTGAAAACAAGACAGCTCAGACAATTTTGCTTACCAAGTGCATTTATCTCATTTAAAGGATGCTTATACAGTACATTTTTACTGTAAATCAAGACGAAGTTACTGATTTAGAAAATTATTTTTGCAATAAAGGACTTCTGCATTTGACACTGAAACCTCTGATTTGAAACCGTCTGACTAAGGCTAATAATACCACAAAAACCAATGGAAACGGATAAGAGTTGAAACATCTCATGACCATCTACGTGCTGTAAACTCATGCTTCAGCGACCGCTCACAAACCTCACCGACTCTTTGTGCCTTGTAAGGCAATGCTAAGTAATGTCTTTATGGTTGTTTTCCTTCTTTTTTCCACCTTCTAGTTTCATACATGTATATTAGTCATGAAATTGCATAACTAACCCACAGAAAAGTGCCACCAGAACACATGACTTGTGTATATATTACACAAGTCACCTATTGAGGCAGACGATGCCTGTGGCTCTTCCACCATCGTAAATGTAATCGCCACTGACATCACTTCCTGTTTTCTCAAAGAACGTATTGGCTTATCCGTCATGCATCAGTAAACACGGACAGACAGAAAGAACGCATGACATTAAAGGCAAACACTTTTTGCCTCTTCAGCTAAATCACTGTTCCTCATATACAATCTGCATCCAGTCTTTGCTCATTTAATGCAATATGATAAACGATACTCTTCAAAGGTCTTTGTACGCTTCCAGTCACATATTAACAAAGAAAATCATGTTCCTATCTCCCTCATTACAAACATGATCAGAGACTAATGCCTCGCTCAGAGGCCCAGATGACAAGTGCAGTGTCAACACTGAGAGATGATGAACATGAGCTCAGAAATACCACAAATACGGCCTGAGAGAGCACTTAAACACAAACAGAAAGAGCTGGACTGATGGAGCCTGGTACATATATCAGTGAATCTTACAAGATGTGATATTTCACCCTGAAATAAATAAAAAGTAGATATTATATTTTGTATGAAGTAAATGAAGCTGTGGCATTATTGGTATTATTTCATCAAAATTAAGCCTATTTTACTGATTACTGCAAAATGCAAAAAACAAACAAACAAACAAAAACTGTAATGTACAAAAACACAGCAAAACTACTACAACTTTGACTAAAATTAAAATGTATACAAAAACTACTAAACTTTAAAATAACTTTATATATAAACAAAAAATACTAAAAATTACAACACAACAAAATTACTACAACTATAAAATAAAAATAAAAATAAAAACTATACAAATTATAGTTTCTCCATATTACAAAATATCACTGCAAAAAACAATTAAAAAGCATTTACAGCATATCCATTATAGCATTTTTACTGTAATATAATAATAACACTAAAAATCATGGTATGTCATTTATGTCAAATACTGTTTTTCATTTGAATGAGAATGGCTATAAAATAAAAATCACATCAAATACAAAATGTAACTGAATAACTTATAGAAACAAGAACTGCTTAATTGTCATGAAAATAAGGTCAAAATGCATAATAAAGTCAACTGAGTGTGAAACTGTATCTGAATGGAGGCCTTTATAGGGGTAAAAGGGCTGTTAGGAGGTTTGGAGACATTGAAATAAAACATTTCATGACATGTTCTTAATAAACCTCAAATAAAGCCATCACAAGTGTTGAATTTTAGTCGCAGCACAGTCAAACAGCAACACATTAAAATGCCATAAAGACATTAAACACACATAAGCAGCACTAGCACAGGACTGATTCATTCATCATGAGCGGATCAGCATGGCTTGCCACCTACTGTATCTATACACTCATTTCACTGGACATGAGGTTATATCTGGAATACATTATTATTTAGGTCGTCCTACAATAAAGAAGGTATCCTTGACTTAATTACCCAATTCCCAACTTTACAACGGTCCAATTCCCTATTCCCAACTCTGAATAATAGCACTGAACTATTTTATGTTTGGTTAAGTAATTTTTTAATACAAATACAGATAAATCTATCTTCTTTATAATAATAATAATACTATTGTTGTTGTTTTTAATAACTAAACAGGCAACAAATTATTATTTTAAAGTTAATATATATATATATATATATATATATATATATATATATATATATATATATATATATATATATATATATATATATATATATATATATATATATATATATATATATATATAAATTTCAGTTTTGCTTTAAATAAATTCATTAAGGCTTGCCATTTATAATAAATGTTGTTTATAATGATTGTCATAACAAATTATGTTTATTTTATACTTCCTGTTCTGGACTGAATACTGTTATATAAAAGTATATAAATATATAATATATAATATATAACTCAAATATAAGTGAAAACTATAATAGTACTACAATGACACTAAAATAACACTGGATGTAATGTTTGTAAATATTTTGTTTTATTTACCAGTATTTAACATTACTTCTGAAATAAATAAATAATAGTAATAGTAATTTGACAAATATGTTATGTTATGTTTTTGTTTTTTTATTATTTATTTATTTCAGAATTACTATCACTTTAAGGGTAAAACTTGGAAAGTGTAAAAGCCATTTGCATTGCACCTTGTTCAGGCGTGAACAGAATATACTAATAGTATGTTTGTATCCAATTGAATGTCTGGTAGTTACGGTATAAGATACAGCTGGTTGCCATGGCTATAGGTTACCTGAGGTCCGTCTCTGAGACTGTCCTCTGGGCCACGCCCTCTTCAGACTCCTCCTCCAGCTCCGCCTCCTCTCTGTCTACACTATCTTTCTGTCTCCTCAGCTTTCCAGCCCTCCCACCTCCTCTCTTCCTCCCTCTGTCCTCCTCTAACCCTCCTTCCTCCTGTTCCTCCTGTACCGCCTCCCCAACTGACTCCTCCCCCTCCCTGGAGAGGCTCCGCCCATGCACTGCATTGCTGTGGGCGTGGCCAGTAGAAGCAGAAGCAGAGGTGCAAGCAGCATGCAGAACAAAAATGAAACACAGTGAAAACAGGTGTCAACACTACCTGAATGTAAACCGTAAAGTAAGAATGAATGAATGACAGCACAACAAAATAACACAATGCAAACAGTAAAAACAACAGAAGCCAGACAGTATGCACATAAAACAGAACAAAAATGTGTTTCAAAGCTTGCAGAACTGAAATATTCACCTCCAGTTTGCTGGTGATTATTTGCTAGTATTTCAGTAAAAGTAACTGTTTGTGTTCGCTGACATGGAGCAAATTATGAAAATGTTGGACGACAGACAAATGCTATGAAAGTACACTACCATTCAAAAGTCTGATGTCAGTACAATGTTTTTTGTTTTTTTTTTAAGTCTGTTATGCTTACCAAGGCTTCAATTATTTAGTCAAAAATACAGTAAAAACAGTAATATTGTGAAATGTTATTACAATTTAAAATAATGAAATATATTTTAAGATTTAAGATTCTAATATGCTGATTTGCTGCTCAAGAACCATTTCTTATTATGATCAATGTTTAAAACAAAGGCTGCTTAATATTTTTGTGGAAATTATACATTTTTTAAGGACTTTTTAATTAATTGAAAATTTATTTGAAAAATATTCTGTAACATTGTAAATGTCTTTACTGTCAATTTTGATCAATTTAATGCACACTTGATTAAAAAAAGTATTTATTTCTTTAAATAAAAATGTACTGACCCCAAACATTTGAAAGGAAGTACATATTAAATTTAAAATGTATAAAAAATGTCACAGTCTACATTGATTTGGCGCCAAACTCACCTAAACCAAACCCAATCTTGAACGCCCTCAGACCAAATAATGATGAAGCCTACAGAGCTGCTGTTTCTCTCAGGCCATGTACACACTGCTGCTAAATATGATCCTCACTCCTTTTTTAGTGCTTAATCCTGTTCTGTACACAGCAGGTATTTATAGGAGTGATAACCTCATTTTATAACCATATGTACGCCTGGATGATTCAGATATTAGATACGTCTTGACCCATATGCAATTTTGGATACCAGTTTAGCAGACGCTTATATCCAAAGTGACTTAGAATGAGCAATTCATTACAGAGCCAACAATATTTGCATGCAGCATTCAATATACTGTATATGTAGCCTGACTATTATTCTGGACAAGAAGTGCCCACTTAAACTGAAAGAGGCTGTTTGATTGATAGTGTCCAGCCATAGTCTGTTTTGTGTTATAATTATTTGTATTAATATAAAAGTATTTGTTATCTAGTAATAAATTCTGATTATTTCATAAACATGATTTTATGAACCCTTAAACTTTGAGGACAAACAGCTCTTTTAGCTAAAATGACATACAATATGAATTCATTTAACTTCCTTGCATTCAAATTCTGCATCCTGTTTGCATTCCCAGTTTAAATTCAGGAATTAAAGGGATAGTTCACCCAAAAATGAAAATTCTGTCATTAATTACATCATTCCAAATCTGTAAGACCTTCGTTCATCTTCGGAACACAAATTAAGACATTTTTGATGAAATCCAAGAGCTTTCTGACCCTCCATAGACAGCAAAGCAAATGACACGTTCAAGGCCAAGAAAGGTAGTAATGGTTAAAGGTAGTAAGGTAGTAATGGTTAAAATAGTCCATGTGACATCAGTGGTTCAACTGCAATTTTATGAAGCCATGAGAATACTTTTTGTGCGCAAAGAAAACAAAAATAACGACTTTATGCAACAATTTCTTCTCCTTCGTGTCAGCCTTTAACGCACATTCACTAGAGTACTGACGCAGAAGCCGGCGTTCTGGCATAGAACCTGGATGCACTGCGTCTTGTTTACAAACAGAGGAATGCACATGCATGTGTCGTGTTACACTTGCGAATGCACATCGAAATTGGAAGAGAAGAAGTCATTGAATTTTTGAATTTTTCTTTGTGCACAAAATGTATTCTCATAGCATTATGGGTGAACCACTGATGTCACGTGGACTATATGAACAATGTCCTTACTACCTTTCTGGGCCTTGAACCTGGTTGTTGTGTTGCTGTCTATACAGGGCCAGAAAGCTATCGGATTTCATCAAAAATATCTTCATTTGTGTTGCGAAGATGAACGGAGGCCTTACGGGTTTGGATCAACATCAGGGTGAGTAATTAATGACAGAATTTTCATTTGTCGTAGAACTAACTCTTTAAATTGGGATAAGGCATTTCCAAATTTAACTGGTGCTCATCTAGGCAAACATGACTGTTTCAAGTTGAAGCAAGTCAATCAGATTAGAACTGCAGAGTTTTTGATAGTGTTTGCTAGTTACGTGCTTGAGGGCATGCCGTCTGAGGCTGAGAATAAACATACATAAAACTTGGTGCCTCGGTTTACCTCCAGCTGCCAAATGATTATAATGTTTCCAGCAGTGTTGTTATTATATAACTAAAACTAAAACTAAATCTAAAACGAATAAAATATGATTTTAAATATTCAACTAACTAATTTTCAAACTAATTAATTAGAAATGTTACCTAAATAAAGTAGTAAGGACTAAAATGACTAAAACTAGAACTGAAATAAAAATAAATTGAAGCTAAATAGAAATATATATATATATATATATATATATATATATATATATATATATATATAAACTAATAAAAAGGAGAAAATCACATAAAACAAAACTAAAATTATAAAAAATAAAAACTAATTCAGAATATTAAGAAATACTATAATATGTAATAAATAATACTGATTTCCAGACTCTGACATTAGTTTGGTCCAGAACACCAAACAAGCTAAACTATTAACATCCATGTTTCTTTTTTGCATTCAGGGGACGCCAAAACATGAGGAATTCACTCCTGCAAACAACTGCGGTTGTCACTCCCAAAATGTAGCAGTATGTACGTGGCCTCAAAGAACACCGTTTTGGAGCCCTGGCTGTGGACTGTTCCCGGACTGAACTGTGACACACAGGTTTGACAGTGATCCTGACTTGAGAAGAGGCCGTCTCACCTGATCTTGCGGCTGCCCCGCGGCCGTTCTGACTGGACAGAGATGTAGCTCATGCTGCTGAATCGAGACGCACTGCTGGTTCTCGACACAGCGGACACGTCACTGACATCACTGTCCGAAGACTTGGCCGAGAGGTTTTCTCCCCGCTGAGGATCCCTGCCTGAACGCTGCAGAACAAACACAACACATGCCATCAGATGCTTACAGACAACAAACAGAAAATACAAAGGTGTTAGAGGCCAAGTGGCACTTTCATTTTCACTTATCTGACCAATGGCAAATGGGGAGAATGAAATTTCACACAAAGAAAGAGCATTGTATTTAAATGAAAATACAATGAATTAAAATAACGAATAATAATAATGAATAAACAATAATGATAATGATGTACAAATTAATAATAATAATAATAATAACAAATTCTAAATAAATAAATAATATTCAAATAATGTAAAATATAAATAAACAAATATTAATTTCAAATGAATGAAAATAATAAACATTAAATAAAACAAAATCATATAAACAAATGCATAAAATAATACATGAATAATATTTAATAATTCAAATCTAAATTCATATAAATAAATACATCAATTATTATTATTATTATTATTATTATTATTAGTAGTAGTAGTAGTAGTAGTAGTAGTAGTAGTAATAATAATAAATTCATGAGCATTACTTAAGCTCAAACAGTACAGCATGGGTTTGCACGAACTGATAAAACCTTTACCTTGAAGGCAAATTAAGTTGCATTGGATAAAAGCATCAAATACTAATAGCATAATTTGATAAATAAATTTAATAATATATTTATAAATTAATAAATAATTATAAATAAATTTATAAATTTACTTTTTTATTTTTTTGGGAGAAAAAGTACCCTAAAAAGGATGACAAGCATCATTAAAATGAAAAGCCACTGTGTTCATACTAAGGCTTTCCTGGTAATTCTGTCTTGGACAGACATGGAGAGGTATTGTAGCGTCTTATGTAACCTATATATTTATAAGGTGCTCATGGCTCGCTGATGATGATTATAAACATTACGTCCTAAATGGCGCCTCTATCAGACAGAGCAAACAAACAGTCTTTATCTGCTTTTAATAGGATTCTGGGCCTGTGCAATACTTTTCATACCACGCTTAAAAGGATACAAAGGGAAGGCAATATACAGTGGCCATATATGGAGCTGAATCTCAGCACAATGTCCAGTGTACACACACACTAATGTATATACTGAGCAGAGACCACAAACCTGGAACACTATATAGATCTATAAAAAAAAAAAATCAGAATTGCTGGAAGTGGATCACCAAACAAACATCATGTTTAATCTATGATCAAATAATCTAAGTTCAAATAAGCAATGTGAATGGCTGAAAAGTGCTCTGCTTTTCTGACTACCTGGACCTAGTAGCAAATTAGTTAGCTAAACTAAAAGCTACAACTAACTAACTAAACTATAGCTAACTAAACTAAACTAAGGGAGTGAAAGAAGAGCTTGGTCATTAAAATAAAATAAAATAAAATAAAATAAAATAAAATAAAATAAAATAAAATAAAATAAAATAAAATAAAATAAAATAAAATAAAATAAAATAAAATAAAATAAAATAAAATAAAATACAAAAACTCATTAAAATCAATAAATGAAAACAAAAATGACCCCATCTTTATTAAGATTAAAAAAATTTAAATGGAGAAAATTTTAATAATGAATGAATTATAATAAAATTATTATTATTAAATATTAAATAATTCAAGTAACCAGGAGTATTTAACTGTGATGATCTCATGTAGCGTGATTGCAACTGATACATTTATTCAAAATACAAATATTACGACTAGAAAACATAAACACAAACTAATTTGTGAAATGAGTGATGGGCAGAAGCATATACCTGTACTAACTATAGTATAACTATATTCAATCATTTAAAAAGTTCTAAAATGTTTTTCATGTTAAGTATTGGAGCGGTAGACCACAGTTACTTGCCTTGTGATAGTCCTGTTCCAGCCTTGAATCTGAGCCGGTTCCCTGCTTATACTTGTTCATCTTCAGCTTCATCTGCCGCGTTCGTTCCTCCACATCCATTGCACCTATGGAGCACACCAGATGTCAATGAGTTTGCGTGTTTGGAAGTTTGTTTAAAAAGTGCCTTGTGATGTTGGTGAAGCTAGATGGGATCTAATCTGTTGACCTGTTCACTAACGAGGCGTTTGAATAATCTTTCCCATAATGTACAACACTGAACTAACAGGGCTAGCTAACATTTCTCATGAGGAGTTTCATACAATGCAGCATGATCACAGCAAATGTTTCTGAAATGTGAGCACATGAGACATCTGTCTGTTTAAAAAATGCATTTATCAAAATGCCTGTCACCGTTATTGAAGAAGCTGCTGTGTAAATTTCTTCACACATTGGCATACTTTAAATCATGCAGCAGAGAGGAGAAAAAAATATATGTATAAATAAAATAATTGCAGCAAGTTACAGAAGGGATAGTAATGTTTAATAATCAAGAAACTGATCGCTTTTTAGGTATTTTTATGAGAGATGAAATTTGACTGTGTAATAAACTCACACAAACTAGACACACTTTACATCATCCGAATAGTAAAGAATCATTTACTATTAATAAATCAGAGCAATACATTATGTGCATGTTCAAAGTTCAATTAAATCAAATGCTATAGTTTAGTATAATTTAGTACTAAACACATTTAGTATTCTATATGTTTTTAGCATGTTGTGTGATCGCTAGGGTGACTGTATTATGCAGTTTTAGAGTGTTTGGTGTGTTTTTACATTTACATTTATTCATTTAGCAGACACGATTATCCAAAGCAACTTACAATTTGGGGAATACATCTATAGATTCATCTTAAAGAGGGAAATAGAGACAGGAAGTGCTCGTAATACCAAGTTATTTTGGCCGCAAGGGTACTCTAAGCTGTTACAAGGGTGTTCGTGGTTTTTTGCATGTTACTATACAGTTTCAAGGGTGGTTCTTTACTGACCTGAGTCTCTGTGATACTAAAACTGATACTGAGGCTAATTTTGTTGAAAAGCACAATTTGATGTTTATTCATAGCAAAAAGTCACACAAACTTCTGAAACCTTTCTGATTGCAAGGCAACAAGCTACAACTAAGCAGCCCGTTTGCACAAGCAAAGAACTGAATTTGTGGCGTTGAGCCGTGTGAAGCAAACTGCATCTGTCTTTGTCAGTGCAGGTGCCGTAAATGTCAATAGCAATTTTCTCTTGCCAATAGCAATTGTGCTGTTAAGTAATTAACATGTTCAACAAATTACCCAATGATTAGTGCTCTCAGAATCATTAGATTAATTGGATTAAATTGCAGCTCTATAGTGAAGTTCATACATGCAGTGTGTTTTCTAAGTTTAATGCCACATTCACAGCTGAAAGTGCTTTCAGAATGCTTTGCATCATGGGAAATCTTCCCCTAAGTCAATCCGCATACAAAAGTTTAGATATCTGCAATGCCAAAACCATACAACAGACTTCATTCTCTAAACTAAGTTGTTCAAAGAGAGATGGTAGGAAAAAAAAAACAAAAAAAACAAGCACACTAATAAAAAAGGATGAAAGTGGACGCAAATAAAACTGAAATTGACATTAACACCTTCTGAAAATAGCTATGATGTGATATATCTGCAATTATGCTGTCATGAAGCCAGCTTCATTAGCTCAAGCCATAACCAAGAACTGTACGCAACAATCAGGTTAAGGTACAAAATCCAATTCCTTTTCTCCATAGAGAAATTCATTTTATACAATAATATTGTGTGATTCAATTTCATTTACATAAAATAGCATTAAACAGCCAAATTACCCATCATTCTGAGCAGAGATCCACCAATCAAAAAAGGCACTGTTACTGTGGAAATGAAAATCTCTGCAAAAAAGCTAAGCATCGTCCACTGCCATAAAATATTAAGAATGACACAAAAAAATATATAATAATAATAATAATAATAAAAAATCTATCTCAAAGAGCTTACATTTGTCTATTTACAATACCATTCAAAAGGTTGGGGCTAATACTTTTTTTTTTTAAAGCCAAATCAGCATATTAAAATGATTTCTAAAGATCATGTGACACTAAATTCTGTAGTAATGATGCTGAAAATTCAGCTTTGGATCACAGGAATAAATTGCATTTTTATAATACATTGAAACAGAAAACAGTTACTTTAAATTTTAATAATTGTTCACTTTTTTATTGTATTTTTGATCAAACAAATGAAGCTTTAGTCAGCACAAGATACCTCTTTTTAAAAAATAATTAAAAATCTCACTGATCCCAAACTTGAATGGTAGAGAATAAAGGGATATTTTGCAAATATATTGTTTTTGTGTACCATGCTTGATTTAATTATGTCATTAACAATGTTTCAGTGCCTCATAAAAGGCATTAAATATACAGTCTTGCACCTTTTTTCTGATGTTCATTTTTTTATCCCCTATGGAGAACATGACTGGAAAAACAATTCCAGAATCAAGGCTGCTGAAAAAGTTTTTTTTTTCATTTGATAAACGCAACCATTTTGAAATGTTTTTCAAAATATGAACACACACATGATCATAATCGCACATGATTATGACTGAAGCTGATAAAAAAGCTCATGAGCTTCACAACAAACAGAAACTCCTATGATTTGCAATAAAGAAACGAGGTGAATAAAACACTCATATATAAAGGGCAGAGAGAAGGATTGATGGATTTATAAAGCCAGTGAAGACAACCAAACAGCAGAAAGAGATGGTGTTCGCTTTTCAAGCACAGTCCCAGCATTCACTCCTCTATAGTTTTTACACTCATTACTACATTCAAAAATGATAACAGTAATGATAACTGTAGATTTGAATATATTTAACTGTGTGTACTGCAGTGCAAACTGATAATCGTTGAATCTCACAATATATATAATAGTATATTCTAATTGATACCGTATTCCACTATTACACTCTAAAAAATGCTGGGTTAAATACAACCCAGTGCTGGGTAAATATTGGACAGAACACATGCTGGTTTGTTTTCAACCAACAGTTGGTTTCAATGTTTAACCCAACCTTCTGGGCAGTAACCCAATTTTTTAGAGTGTAATATTATTCATTTATATTATTTTTAATGCATATTATAATTCATATATTATTAATTTTAAAAATAATATTTTAATATTATTATAATTTACTTAGCCTATTGTTTTACCATTAAGATTTTTTTGCACTGATACATTCCTCAAATGTCATTAACTTAAATCAATTCAATTTTTTTTTTCTATTGAACTGTAGGGGAAACGTATGGAAGCTTGTTTCTGCTACTGAAAAAAAAGGAAATTAGAATTATTATTTTTTTTTGCAATTGCAAGGTTACATTTTGCAATTCTAACTTTTTTCTCAGAATTGCGTACTATAAATTAGCAATTGTGATTTACAAAGTCAGAATTGTGAGTCTTAAAGTGAGATACTGTAAGAATATATCAGAACGGAGAGCTTTTTTCCTCAGAACTGACTCACAATTCAGTAGGAATTGTTGGATATAAAGTCACAATTCCAAAAAAAGTCAGAATGGTGAAGTATAAACTTTCAATTGCAAGAAAAAAGTCAGATTTGCAAGTTTATATCTCACAATTCTGACATTATACACACATGGTCAGAATTGTTGGTACCCTTGGTAAATATGATCAAAGAAGGCTGTGAAAATTAATCTGCATTGTTAATCCTTTTGATCTTTTATTTACAAAAATCACAAAAATCTAACCTTTCATTGAATTAAAACAATTGAAAATGGGTTGAAATATCATTAGGAAATAAATGTTTTTCTCAAATACATGTTGGACACAATTATTGGTACCCCTAGATTAGAAATTCTTATAAGTAAAATATCTCTGAAGTATATTCCCATTCATATTCACAACTTTGAGCACTCCAGGGTGATTATGAAAATGAAATTATCCAGCCATGGCTTCCTGTTTCACAGAAATATAAATAGGAGGAAAGACAAAGCCCAAATTCCCTTGATCATCCATCACAATGAGAAAAACCAAAGAATATATTTCTGATGTGCAGCAAAAGATAATTGAGCTTCACAAATTAGTGAAGTGGCTTTAAGAAAAGAGCTAGAGCAGTGAAAATTCCCATTTCCACCATCAGGGCAATAATTAAGAATTTTCAATCAACATAAAATGTTACGAAACTGCCTGGAAGAGGAAGTGTGTCTATATCGTCCTAATGCACGGTGAGAAGGAGAGTTTGAGTGGCTAAAGAGTCTCCAAGGACCACAGCTGGAGAACTGAAGAAAATAGTTGAATCTCAGGGTCAGAAAACCTTTAAAAAATTGTCAAACAACACCTACATCACCACATGTTGTTTGGGAGGGTTTCAAGAAAAATTCTCCTCGCTCATCCAAAAACAAACTCCAGCATATTCAGTTATCAGACACGACTGGAACTTCAAATGGGACTGGCTTCTATGGTCAGATGAAACTAAAAAATTAGCTTTTTAGCAGCAAACACTCAAGATGGGTTTGGTGAACACAGGGGTAAAAAGTACCCCATGTGTACAAAGAAATATACTGCTGTATTTTTGATGTTGTGGGTCTATATTTCTGCTGGAGGTCCTGGACATCTTGTTTAGACACATGGCATCATGGATTCTATCAAATACCAACAGATAAAAAATCAATAAGTGACTGACTCTGTTAGAAATCGTATAATGGGCCATGTTTGGATCTTCCAACCGTACAATAATCCAAACAAAAAAAAACCCTCAAAAACAACACAAAAATGAGTCACTGAGCACAAAACCAAGCTTCTGCTGGCCATTCCAGTCCTCTGACCTGAACCCTGTAGAAAATGAGTGGTGAACTGAAGAGAAGAAGCACCAACATGGAGCTGGGAATCTAAAGGGTCTGGAGTGATTCTGGATGAAGGAATGGTCTCTGATCTCGTGTCAGGTGTTCTCTAACCTCATCAGGCATTATAGGAGAAAATTCAGAGCTGTTAAACTGGCAAATGGAGGTTTCAAAAAGTATTGAATAAATGGTTACCGTTAATTGTGGCCAAATTGTATTTGAGAAACATTTATTTCATAATGATATTTCCCCGCATTTTAAATTTGTATTATCCAATGAAAGGTTAGTTTTTGTGAATTTTTTAAATAAAAGATCAAAAGGATTAACAATGCAGATTAATTTTCACAGCCTTCTTTGATCATATTTACCAAGGGTACCAACAATTCTGACAACGTGTGTAACTTGCAATTGCAAGTTTACATCCTGCAATTCTGACTTTTTTTCTCAGAACTGTGTAATATAAATTCACAATTGTGAGAAAAAAACTTTATAACTCACAATCGCAAGCTTATATCTCACAATTCTCACATTATAACTTGCACTTGCAATCTCAACTCTGAGAAAACAAGTCATAATTGTGGTAAAAAGCCACAATTATCTTTTTTTCTTTTTCTTTTTTTATCCCAGTGGTGGAAACAAACTTCAATAGAAAAGACATGCTCTCTGTGAGATTAACCCTATATTCATTGTTTACGCACACACTGCAGCTTGATCTGCTGGAATATCAATAATAGTTTCTGATGGTTTCGAACTGGTCCAAACTATTCATTAGCTAGTCTAATATTCTCTAGATGAGGAATCAATTTTCAGTTTCGGGTGAATTGTTCCTGAACGAGAGTGCGACAAACAGAGAGGAGCTGGGACACGGCGTGGAGGAAGACGAGAAAAGCAAAGCAGAAGAAGGGACAGACCTGAGTTTGTCCGACTGGGGGAGTCCGTGTCTTCTGGGAGGGGGAGTGAGGGGTGAGGGGGGCACATCACAAAAACGGACAGACAGACAGAGGAGAGGGGTGTGAGAGGAAGTGTGCAGAAACAAGGGACGAGAAATCAGGGGCAAAAACACACGGGAGGGAACACATCAACAACAACAACAACAACAACAACAACAACACCACACAAAAAATGAGGGAAACACAACACACAACAAAAATATAAAACCACAAACACAAGTTTCAATCCCATGACACAAAGAGAAAAGATCATTAAAGAAGAGGAAAAAGAAAAAGAAATCACAGTTCAGAGGGAAAACACGAAGAGCAGCCAGTCCTGCTTCAAAACAAACCCTGAAACACCAGAGGAGTGTTAATAGAACATGCAGACAGGAATGAATAAAAAAGACCTGTGGAAAGAAAAGAGGATAGAAGAGAGAGGAGGCGAACAGTCTACACACACCCTGAAGAGAAATAACCTTCATTTGACAAGACTAGGTCCTGACACCAATCAGATGTGTCTTTAGGGACATAAAAGCTACCAAAATTATTGGTAGCACTTTATTTTACAGTCCTGTTCCTCATGTACATACTATGTACTTATTAAAATAATTACTATAACTAGGTACTAACCTCGAACCTACCCCTACCCCATGTAGTTACCCTATATCACCAGTACTTTCTTAGGCAAGTACACTGTAAGTACATGTACTGTACTGTAAAATAAAGTGCAACCAAATTATTGTCATATTCCAGGTGATGTAAAGTCTCACAGTAATTTTCTGCCAGTTAATTTGTTTAAGGCAGTGCTTTAAAATGTAAAACTGCTGTACCTCATAGTCCTGAGTGGTTTAGTTTTGGGGTCAGTAAGATTTTTTTTTTTTTTAAAGGAACTGATACTTTTTTTTCAGCAAGGGCACATTAAATTAATCAAAACTGACAGTACAGACTTTTATGACCATTTTCCCACAAAAATATGAAGCGGAATAACTATTTTCAACCTTGACAATAAAAAAATGTTTCTTGGGCAGCAATTCAGCATATTAGAACAATTTCTGAAGGATCATGTGACACTGAAGACTGGAGTAATGATGCTGAAAATTCATTTTGCATCACAGGAATAAATTACATTTTAAAATGTATTCAAATAGAAAACAGTTATTTTACATTGTAATATTATGTCACAATAGTACTGCTTTTACTGCATTTTTGATCACATAAATGCAGCCTTGGTGAGCAGAAGAGACTTCTTTGAAAAACATTAAAAAAATTGTATCAACCCCCAAATTTTGTCAAAAAAGTCAAAAGTGCCTGACAGCAGTTTTATCATTAGTGGCCATGAGTTCTTCTACCATTACTGACCCTGCTTTAGACACTCTGATAAAAATAAGATATATATATATATATATATATATATATATATATATATATATATATATATATATGTATGTATGTATGTATCTATAAATCTGTCACTCTAATTTGACCCCCCAAAAAATAAAATAAAAAAACAGTTTTCTTTGCTGCTTAGAGTGTGTACTAGGCATGTGTACAGGCATGTGTACTACTACTATATGTCAATTGCAGCAATGCATGATGAATGACCATGAATGATGCATAAATCTCTAAATGGCCACAAGTTTTATCAAATTAAACTTTAATAGTCACTTCACATCAGAAACGGTCACATACCTTAAACAATGAACTCTGACTGAAACTGCACTACAAATTGCTGTAACATCCCATTTACTGCAAGCCTGCTAAAGCTATCCAAAGCATGTCTAAATGCATCTACCTTAAAGAATATCACAATAAACACTATAGTTAATATCACTAAGTGACTACAAATAAAAAAATAAAAAAAATAAAAAATTATTGGTGTTGATGGTTCCATGAAGAACCTTTAACATCCATGGAAGCTTTCCATTGCATAAAAAGTTCTTATAGCGGAAAAAGGTTCTTAAAAAAGAAAATAAGGTTCTTTGAGGAATCAAAAATGGTTCCTCTACGGCATCACTCTGAATGTAGTCAGAACATCATCTCTGAATCACCCACTGGAGAAAGCTGTCCTGCTGATCCTTCAGTTCAGTCCTGATCACAGATATCCCATTTAGATAATTTGTTCAATGGCCGTGTAGGATCTTATATAATGGCGCTGGCGTCTATGACCACTGTTTTGCACTAATTGGACACCCTCCTCCTCTCCATATTCAAATTCTTTATCTGTGTCTTCACAGAGAACACAATCTGCTGATACGGCTCTTTTTTTCTCAGTTCTTCATTGTTCTCTTGAGCTGTGCTTTGATTCGCCGCGGCATTAATCACGCCACGACCCTGCGTGCATGATCTTGTGTACCCAAGCACTTTTCTTATGCATTAATCATCCTCAAGATGATGCCATTCCACACAGACGGCTGCACTGATGGGACATTCATTAGCTAGACCTGATACGGACCCTATTAACCTCCCCAAACACACACACACGCTCAACCATCTTATCAGAAAGCTATTCTGGAACAAGATCCTCAGAGCAAGAGAAACACTGTTCTGCTTTGTCACTGATGCTTATATCACTGTCGTCTCATTTGCATTTAGCTCAGTAATACATTCAACACAGTAATACATTTGTCTGAATCTATATTCATCATACGCAGCTCTGTAATTTCCATCATCTTTGTGCGCAAAGTGGAGATGAACAACTCAATTTAAAAAGACACTTAAAATCGTACACATTTGTTTTTTTAATTTTAATGTTCTGATTGTACAATGCGAATGGACAATGAAAACTCACACAAAGCGAGCATGTCTACTTATCTGTGACTGGTTAAATGTGAACTGATAGCTAACAGTGTTTCAAAAATTAAACGATAATAATTCAAATTTGTTCAGAGCAAAAGGAACATAAAATGTACACTACATTTTTTTCTTCGAATTTTTAGAAATAAACATTACCATTTCAGATATTTATATTCAGCAAGCATGCATTAAAGTCAATCAAAAATGACAGTAAAGATTTTTACAATGTTACAAAAAGTTTCAAATATAATTTAACAGAATAGGGCTTAATATTTTCAAATATTAAAAATACATTTTAAAATGCATTAAAAAAGAAAATTATAATATTTCACAATATTACAGTTTTTACTGTATTTTTGATCAAATAAATACAGACTTGGTGAGCTTAAACTAAAGGATTCTTTCAAAACTGATTTATGATATAAAAAAACATCATAGAGCTAAACTGCATGTTTATGAATGAACAATATATTTACTTGAGCAATTTCAATAGTTATAGATGATCGAAAAACTAAACATAAACAGCTCGACTAACCTTAAGTCACACTTTTGATAAAAAGCATGCTACTGTTGTGATTCATTCATCTATACTATATATATATATATATATATATATATATATACACACACACACACACACACACACACACACACACACACACACACACACAGTCAGATCTTGTCAGTTTCGTGTGCAATGTGCATTAAATGGTCTATTGACCAGCCAATTGACTTTCACCTTCCTCATTTACTCCACCTGACTGTATGCACTGCACTTCTACATCCAGAGATTTAGAGCTTAAAGCCAGAGCTCAAAATCATTCAGAGGAAGAGCGGAAAGAGAAGACAGGGTCAAGATCAGAGAGGTCAGAGGTCAAACCTGTCTGAGCAGTGATGTGCGTCTCCTCCTGATGGCCATTAGACGAGTGACCAGCACTGACCACTGAGCTCTGCTGGTCCTCCCATGTCACCTCTTATCATGCAGGCCATTGACACAGAGACACAGGCAGCGTTAACATATGGCTTGACGTGCCAGGGAAACTGAGAGATTGCAATTCCCCAATTTTTGCGCAGGTACAGTGGACAAATATATTTGTAAATATATAACACTTAAGTCAGGCTTACAAATCTAAATGTGACATTGAAACAATATTAATTAAGGCTTAAATATCCAAGAACATTTTGTATTCCTTTAGTTTCATTTAGAAGTGTGCTATTTCTTATTTTAAATAAATGCCATTTGGTTTGATATTTTGTGTCTAATGTAACACACTAAGACTGATTGGATATTCAAATACTTTTTTATATATCAATGTTTGTTCCTGAAATACAGTCTGCAGACGTTATTCTTCTGTTTTTGCAAAAACAGTGTATTAAGTTGACTTTGTAAAATAAATCTAAAGTTTGAAGAGGTAGAGAGAATAATTCTGGTGATATTTCAGCACTAATGCGGTGAACAGCTCCTTTCTACACATGATTGTGCGTCATCTGCTGGTTAAACCATGTAACTGCATCCTACTAATCAATTCGGTCAGAATAACCACTGATTTACATTTATATCAAAATATGAAATTCTATAACATCTAAATTTTACTCTGTAGCATGAGTAAGGAAACATCTTAAAACGTCTTTAAACAGAACAGACTTTTAAATAATAACTGGCTGTATTTAGAGTAGAAGTCACTAGCTGTAGTGCACAACATTTATCCAGACACAAGCCAGCTCAATTTAATTCAACACAGTCTCTCTAAATGTCCCTCATTATTCACAGCAAAACGCATTAAACAATGACAACCCACACAAGAGAGAAATATGAAGAGGGAGAGACTGACCTAGAAACAGACAGAGAAAAACCTAACCGACTCATCCATGCAGAACTCATGCAAGATCTGTGACACGTCAATCCTTCATCAACAGTAGTTTTTGATCTTTGTATTTAAAAAATATATTTAGCTACCACTTGTTGTACACTTGAGTGTACTACTGAATGAAAGATGGGTTCAAGTGTACTACGAGTGGTAACTAAATACATTTTTAAATACAAAGATAGTATGTTAAAAGTGCATTTTAGTTCATATTCATGTCTCAAAATAGCACAGTTGAGTACACTTAGATGATCTTAAGTTTATCTTAAGAAGTACTAAAGGATCATTTTTAGTATATTAAGTACAAAATTAGTGCGCGAACATAGTGCACTTTAAGTACATTATGGAAGTGCACTTGTTTTTCGCCTGGGTAACCCTAAACTCACTTTTTTGTTTTTGGTATACACTAGAATTGCAAATTAAGAAAGAAAATATGGTCAAGTTTGATTTCACATTCAGACTTTAAAATGTAAACACACTGTGATCATTTCATATATTACCCAGCCCTAAAGGTGAAGAAAAATCCTCTTAGAAAAGAAGATGAAGAGGAAAATACTGCAAAGCTACACCGCAAACGCACGCCTGGAGAGACTTGCCTTTCCTGCCGTTGACCGCTGGGCCGTTCGGCCTCATTTCATAAGCTTTAACACAACAGAAGAGCAACGGAGTAAAAACACTGCAAGAATTCCCATAACTGCACAAAATACAAGTCAGACTTCTAATAAATCTTCCTCGACACTCATTTTGAGTGTCATATGAAAAAAAGGAAGAGAGTACTTCAAACAGCTGATGTAGTGTAAATACCAGTTGGACAGAAAGCAGAGATGGATGCTGGGAAAGTGGCAGACGCACACACACTCCCAGCAGACCAGATCTTGTGACAAATACGACGGATGTGGCAGATGGAAGCGGAGGAAGTGCGATCGGTTGGAAACGAGTCTGTTTGTGTTTGTGTCTACAACTAATTTTTCATTTACAAACCTAAATCTGACGCAAACCTGAAGTTATGTATGAACTGACTACAAACCAGAACACAGGTCTCATGGGTCGGTTTGGGCTTTTGAGTACCAGATCTCTATAATATACAGTACCATTTGGAGTCAGTTCACACATAATCAGTTAATGTCAGATTTTTCTTTTTTAATTTAAAGAAATGTACAGTATTACACTATTCATCAAGGATGCATTAAATGAATAAAAAGTGACAGTAAAGACTTTTATAATGTTATAATCTATCTATCTATCTATCTATCTATCTATCTATCTATCTATCTATCTATCTATCTATCTATCTATCTATCTATCTATCTATCTATCTATCTATCTATCTATCTTTCTGTCTGTCTGTCTGTCTGTCTGTCTGTCTGTCTGTCTGTCTGTCTGTCTGTCTGTCTGTCTGTCTGTCTGTCAGGAGTTTGGCACAAATGACATGTGCCATGTTTGTATTAACCAGCACTAACAAACAACGAACAATGCATTTATTACACTATTTATTAATCTTTGTTAATGTTAGTTAATGAAAATACAGCTGTTCATGGTTTATTCATGTTAGTTCAGTGCATTAACTAATGTTAACAAACACAACTTGTGATTTTAATAATGCATTAGTAAATGCTGAAATTAACATTAACTAAGATTAATAAATGCTGTAGAGATATTGTTTATTCTTAGTTCATGTTTACTAATGTTAACTATATGAACCTTCCTGTAAAGTGTTACCCATTAGTAATGTTAACAAATGACACCTTATTGTAAAGTGTTACCAAAAAAATAAAAATAAAACTCACGTGTCTCCTCTAGAGTTTTCAAGATTACACATCTAAGATGGTCTACATTATCTATCCACATGTATTTTATAGCTCTATGCACCTGCTGCATGTTAACGATGGTCTTAGCTGCACCTTTTTATAGTTCTCCAAAAGAATCAAAGAGAAAATGGATATTTAAATGAGAACTCCATATGGATAGTATTTTGCAAAAACACCATTTCAGCAATAATTCAAAATGATATTAGCAAAATAAAACAGCACATCTGTAAAATCAACCAATGATTGGACAAGACAAATACTGTGACTGCTTCTAAAACAACACAAAGGCCACTGGGAAAACAGAAACACATTTGGAAAATCCTTTATCACAACATTACACAATCACTGCTACATGAAGACGAAGGAAAAACCAAAAACTACCTGTCTACATTCACATTTAAACACGAAGAGTTTGCAATGGACCTGGCTTAATAACCTCTTAGAGAAAGCTCTGATGAAGCATTTGGTGACCAAAATAGAGAGGGAATTCAGTGAATCTGACTTCCAAAAGCTTTAGGATCTAATGTTAATTTTAGACCCATCTATAGAGGAAATGCTAGCTCAAGACCATTGCAGTTATGTTTAATTCAATCAGAAGCGCCTTCTGACAGATTAAACCTTCACAGACGTGTTACACACCTGGACAAGGCTCAAGTTCTTCATCTCCATCTTCTGAGAGAGGAATGAGAGAGGGAAACATCAGCGCGCACATGCAACTCAACCACACATGTCATTTACAAGATCATGTGTGTCGCCCGCACTCAAATATAACAACAGCACAAACTGTGTCATATTCATCCGATGGGGTAATGGAACGGAGCAATGTTGTGATAATGTATAACAATCCCTAAAAAATGACACTAGAAACACTTTTGACAAGTGAAATGACAAGCCTACTGGACACACCAGTTCAACAGTCAATCATCAAGGAGGGGGACAAAATGTGTTACCCATTAATTTAAATTTTGAAATTTGGCTATTTGACAGATGATTTTCTGTGCAGAAATGAAATCAAAATTTTGATTTTTAATTTGTATTTATTTTTTATTTTTTTTGGCTTTAAGTCAATGTCTGTTGATTTTTCAAAGTTGTACATGAAACAGAGATTACTGGAGTAATTTAAAAAAGAAAAGAAAATTCTACAGTATTTGCTTTCTATTTCAAAATTTCACATTTATTGGATGTGTTATTTATTTATTTGTAACCACTTGTAAAAAACTGTTGACAAAAGAATATTTTAGCATACTTTTATAAGTAACACTTTATAATAAGGTCCCATAAGTTACTGTTAGTTAATTTTTTTTAAAAATATTTAAATTTGTTAAAATATTTATTAATCTCATTTAATAAAAAAAAAATGTTGTTCAAGTACCTCAAGTAATTAACATGCTTGAGACATATTTTTCATTTAAGATTCATGTTTACCAAAGTAGATACCAAATGTTAACAATTGCATTTTATAATTATAAAAGTATATTTTTATTCTCACATTCTTATTTCCACAGAAAATACATCGATGCTTTTTAGGCAAGATTTATTTCTAAAAACAGTCAAATTCTTCATGCCCCCAATTGAAATGAACAGGTAACTACTATAACTGGGATATGATGCATTGCTGACTGTAACTACAGCAAAGCACAACTTTTGCCGAGTCAGTCATTCTGCAATCCCACCTCTCAAATAAACAGCATGAGCAAGAGCCAACATGGAGACAAAAAGAAGCTGCGCAGAAAAACAGACTTACTTCTTTCCAGCGTCCCTTTTGGAGGCAGTTGTGGTAGCTGTCGTCCTCTCCTGCTGTTCACGGGGGTCCCGGTGGGGCTGGTCTGAACCGATCCTCCACGAGGATGCGCCCTAGTAGACAAAAAATAATCACCATTATTATGGTTGTTATGTGCATGTACCTTAACGCTACCTTGAACGCTGACAGCGACAGCAAGAAACTGCTGATCAACGCAAAGTATCATAATAGGACATTAAACAAAAAGGCATAAAGAGATTTCAGAGTTGGTCTATGAAGAATCAGCAAATCAAAATATAACTCATGTAACAATATAGTATAAATAAATAGGGTTAAAAAGCATGTGCTGAAAAGGAGTGGTTTAGTCAGTCATATATATGATATTTCACATATACATGTGCTGTAATATCATGCACATCCATTTGAATGATGCTGAGGATTAAAATAACAGTAAACAAACATCATGGTTTTCCATCAGCATTTTGTATAAACAAAAACAAAATTATTTGTTTTTATTTTAATAGTAAAATCCTCAAAATACGAGATATGCATTATAATAATATATAATTTATTAATAAGATTAACACTATTCAAAATATTAAGGTAGGTAAGGTTTTTTAAGATTTTTTTTTTTAAAAGAAGCCTATTTATGCTAATAAAGGTTGGATTTATTTGATCACAGATACAGTAAAAACATTAATATTATGAAATATTACTACAATTTATAATAACTATTTTTCATTTAAATATATTTTAAAATGTAATTTATTCCTGTGATGCAAAACTGAATTTTCAGCATTATTACTCGTCTTCAGTCACATGATCCTTCAGAAATCATTCCAATACGTTGATTTTCTGCTCATCGTTGTTGAATGGAAAGTTCAAAAGAACAGCATTTATTTAAAACTAAAATATTTAGTAGCACTGTAAATATCTTTACTGTCACTTTTTATGTCCTTGCTGAGTAAAAGTATTCATTTCTTTCAAAAAATTTTTAAATATATATTTTTTATTTATTGTTTTATTTTATTTTGTATTTTTAATAAAAAATACTTTTAATAAAAACTAAAACTGATTCTGGAATGACTTTCTGTTTTTTTTATTGTTTAAATGACTGAAGAAGCCCAGCATCTGATATAATCCAACTGGTCTGCTATTTTATTCCAAACTACATAAAATATATAATATTTAGCTTATATGTAGGCTTATTCTTTAGTTTAACAACTTACAACAACACTCAAATATTCAGTAGTATGTACATTTACTACACTTGACAAAATGCTTGATGCTTTGGCACATGAAGGTGACTCTTCCACAGTGATGCTGCAAGAGAAGTGTGCATTTTTCTCCGCCATCACCAAAAACAAACAAAACATTAGGATTCGAGACAAAAAGAACCAAATGGGGGGAAAACAAATGAGTTAAACATCACAATTTAGGGATAACAACCAATGGAGATTCCACACCACTAAAAAACTGAGCATTAAAAAGAAATGAACAGTATCTGGTGCATCTACGGAGATGAGATGGAGCAGATATAACAGCACTGCTGCAGAGAGGACAACAAATAAATAAAATCAAAGGGTCGGTTGGTTGGATGCAGGGAGTCTTTGTTAGGACATGAAGGATGTTTTGTTTGATTAGTCAGGTCTGTTTTGCGGGGTGAGCGGCTGCTTTGATCTGGGTCACCTCGATAAGGCAGGGGAGGATGGAGCGGAGTGTCCTGACGGCAGGGAGGGCATCGATGATCTCATGTGGGGGCCGTCGGGCGGCCGCTCCGTGGAGCGAGAGCGACTGTACATGGGCCGCTCCAGTGCGGACCGCTGGTCTGCAGAACGGGACCTGTGGTGATACTCGTGCCTGTCCGGCGCGCCGTAATTCCTGGAGAAACGTGATTGGGGAAACAGGGCGAGGTTTAGTGTGGGTGAGGTCGGTTGGGTCGGGCTGATGGAGTCTCAGAACGCCACATGGCATTCTGGGAAATCACTGAGAGACTCTAACAGGTCAAGGTAAAGTTGTGTCGTCTTTGGCACTTGGAAGCAACCAATATAGGAGTCTAACCCAACAGTGATTTACTATACGATTTAATAAGACTGAAAGATACACTATAAAATCATAATTAAATTCAGATTAGGACAATGAAATCCAAAATCACAAATTTTACAGCACTCAGATCACTGAAGCATACAATTAAACAAGAAATAGATTAAACAAATGAATGAATTATTACTAAAAACTGTGGAAGGAAAGATTACTCTCAGATTATTCCCACATTTTAACAGAAGGAAAAATCCCATCCATTTTATTACAGATAACGTAAAATATTTCACAGGATTTCTGCAGGTTTTATGAAAGTAAATGTAAGACTTTTTTTTTGTCCAAGTAAAGAACATTTATGGAAGAAATTGAATGGAACACAATGTCAATGTCAATAATGAAATGCAGAGCACAAATTTTTGTCTTGTTTTCCAGTGCAAACATTTGAAGATCCTTAAAACAAGAGACATTTACTCAAGAAGCAAAATTACATAAAATGTGAAGTCTGCATTAATTTGTGGAAGGGAAAATTAAAGACCTGCAGAAACCTTGCTTTCAGGACAGACCTCCTTATTAATTACTGGGGTTTTTTATTTTTATTTTTTAATCCCTGTGGAGAAAATGAATGGGAAATACTTCTGGAACCAACACACTGCTTAAAACATTTGGCACAGTATAACATACTAATACACAAGACAATACAAAAAGATGTGTAGTGTCTGAAAAGTTGTCCAGCATCAAAACACTGATTAATTAATAATACACTTAGATAAATAAAGTGACACTGTAAAAAAAAAGAAAAGAAAAAAAGGCTGTTAAATACAAATAAATATGTAAAAAAAAAAAAAAGAAAGAAAGAAAAAAGAAATAATAAGAATTTTTAAAAAGTATTTTTTATAGAAAATAATATCTGTAAAATAATATTTATATTTAAATTATAGACAGCTTGAACAGTTACAAAAATATTGAAAAATTAAATAAACAAAATAAATAACTGTTTGTGTTTTTTTTTTCATTCCTGATCATCCCTAAACGAAAGATCAAGGAATGGGTTTAGGACATGAAAAGCTGCACAAGCTCTCATTTTAATTTTTGCATGCAGCATTTTAAGCCCATAAATTTGTATTGTAATATTTTGAAAGGTCAACGAATAACAGCCAAAATCAGCTGGTAACTTTAATTATAAAAGAAAAAACAATCATGCTAAAGGCACAAAATGTAGCTACTATTTGTTGAGGAAATAGAAAATGTGAACGTATACTTTAAAATGACTTTGTTTAAGAGCACGTGTTAGCCATTTACCACTGTAAGCAACAATAAAGCGACATCTTCACTGTTTTGATTGTTTTGGGACAAAATGTTCCTTGGTTTAACTTATGCTTTAAACGTGAACAGACTACAGTAGTCAACATTTGAAGAGGATCAAAACCTTTCTTCAAAGTTGTCCTAAAACCAAAACAATACCCGTTATTGTCTTAGGACGACTTTGATGAACTTTTTTGATCCACTTCAAATGTTGACTACTGTATTTACAAACAGGTTAAGAAAAATAAACTTAATTTCAAATATATTCAGTAAGCCAAGATGAGGACTGTACTAAAGACGTGGGGTTTTTTTGGTAGTGAAACTGGCCCAGCTCATGACAGGGCAGCAGGGATGCTCTCGGTGTTGGATATCATCCCATATAATGTCTTCATCCTGAAACAAAAAGGCTGTCGACATTTTAGACAGGCCATAAATGGCTGACCCAAATAGGCTGCAGCACCGGTACCCCTCCATGTCACTGTACGCCTCTATGATGGGCCATCCTAGCAGGACGCGGTAACCTGACCACCACCCGCTGATTGATGGAACACACACTATTGCCACGGCTGCCAAAAAGACGCAGATATTTGGAACTGACCACATAAACCATCAGTGTGTGCATTACACACACCTTCAACTTCATCAGGGTTTAAAGGGATAATTCACACAAAAATGAAAATTCAGTCACAGGCCAACCAAGATGTAGACAATTTTGTTTCAGAACAGATTTGGAGAAATTTAACATTGTATCAGTTGCTCACCAACGGATCCTCTGCAGTGAATGGGTGCCGTCAGAATGAGAGTCCAAATAGCTGATAAAAACATCACAATAATCCACACAATTCCAGTCCCACAATTAAAATCATGTGAAGTTAAAAGCTGCATATTTTTTTTTATAACAAATCCATCATTAAGGCATTTTAACTGAGCTGTCACTTCTGGACAAAATATCCATAATCCATAATAATGCTTCCTCCAGTGAAAAAGTCCATCCTCTGTTGTTTTCTCACATCAAAATCCACTGACATATTCGTTTCATGTTATGTTTTATGAACTAATTTGGACTGTTTTCACTTGTAAACGGTGATTGATCTGTGCTTATTTCTCTCCTGCTTCAGATGAGGCAACTTTTTCACTTGAGAAAAGCAATATTACTAATAGAGGACACGTATTTTAGATAGAAGCAGCTGTTTGAAGTTAAAAACGTCCTAATGATGGATTTGTTTCTTCACAGCTTCACAGGCTGTTAATTAATGGACTGGAGTGGTGTTGTGGATTACTTGTGGATCATTATGATGTTTTTATCAGCTGTTTGGACTCTCATTCTGACGGCACCCATTCACTGCAGAGGATCCATTGGTGAGCAAGTGCTGTAATGCTACATTTCTCCAAATCTCTTCTGATGAAGAAACAAACTCATTTACATCTTAGATCATCTGAGAGTAAGAACATTTTCAGCAAATCTTAATTTTTGGGTGAACTATTCCCTGATCACACAACTACATTAAAGCGTTTTATCAAAAGTAAAAAAAAAAAAAAAAAAATCCAGCTCAATGTACATTATTAGTGAATAACACATGCTGAACAACTTTTCACACAAAACACCAAGTTAGAGACTATACACACAAAGCAAAACTATGATCCCATTAATAAGCTCAAGGTAGTGAAGTACTGTATTTATAAATTCCATTTTACATAATTTCTCAGTTTGTTAAAACGAAGCATGAGCTAGCTGTAAAAATAAGTGCTCAGTTTCTTTATGATGACCTTATGAGAGAATGACAATGAGGCTTTAGGAATGAGTCAAAGGCATACAGTATCTCACCATTCTTACAAAGACAGAAGCTTGTTAGGTTTAATGGTGAATATATTTTCCAACTCTTTTTGGAAAATATATACATTTGCAGGGACTGTGTACATTAGGACAGAGGTGTGCTCTTATTTCAGCTTGTTTTGTTCTTTGTTTATCTTTACAGCAAGTGTTTCCTTGCTTTTCAGTCATTCAACCTTGTGTCAACATTAATGAGTCACTGGTGACCTGTTGATTTGATGTGCACAAAGCAATTTTTTCACACATTAAAAAAAGTTTTGCAATTAAAATTAATTTAATCAAAATTAATGATTAAAAGAAAATCATTTATATTATTAACATTTAACAGTAATACTACTACTACTACTACTACTACTACTAATAATAATAAAACATTAATTTAATAATTAAGTAATGTTTTTAACAAATTTTCAATTTTGTATTTTTCAATTAAAGACATAATTCATTCAATACAGAAAAGAGGTTAAAATAAAGTATTAGCATAGATTATTGAAATAACTTAAATTGAGTCACCTGTGAGGAGTGCTGTTTTTATGATGCATGACATGTGAAAAAATTAAGTTGTGGAATAATTGAATAATCACAAGTGAAAAATAAGTGTAAAAAAAAAATATATCTGAATTTTTGTAGTGGCATTGGCAAACCAAAAAGGTTTGATTTTGCATGATGCTGCATATATATATATATATATATATATATGTGTGTGTGTGTGTGTGTGTGTGTGTGTGTGTGTGTGTGTGTATAATATATAATTTTGTGCTCCTTTAAGAATCTTCAAATTATGCATTTATACCAGGATTGTAATTAAGTCAACATGAGGTTGTGCGGATTCAAGTTTCTCAATGTCAGAGACCCTCATGAATGCAGGTTTTCAACAAAATAGTATCAAACTGGTTGCATCTTATCATGTTATGATTATAAATGTATTGTACTGAAAACCTGGATTCGTTAAAGTTCAGAGGAAGTCAGGGTTTGAGAAACGCTGATGTGTTAGTGGAGGCTCTCAGCAGGGAGGTTAATGGGGACGGACGTTGGCAGCAATGGCTCTACCTGAGTTCCTCCAGCTGACTGTCATGAGGCTGACTGTGTCGGGTTCGAGGTAAGGTGAGAAAATGACTGCAGGCAGATGGAGAGAATAGACGTGGATTTTCAGAAGAGAGATGAAGAGATTTGAGGGAAGAGAGAGGATCATGTTTTCGTTGAAACTGATGGTGATGATGGGATGAACCCAAACTTTTCACGTGGAAGAAATGTGGTTACTGTTCAATGACACCAACACTCACACATCTAACTGTATCAAGAACAAAGATCATTCTAAACTAGCGTTATGATTATGCCAATAAAGGGGCCCTAGAAAACAGGATTTCCTTGCATTTTATTAAAACTAAGCTGTGCAATAAATCAATCAGTCAGCTAGATAACATTATAGGTGGACTTCAGTATAAAAAAAAAAAAATACAAAAAAAATATAGCCCTTGCACAGTAAAAATCTTTAAAAAAAAATCTTAAAAAATATATATATATCCAACACTCGCTTGCTTATTAGGAAGACCTAAATAACTTTTCAATAAACAAACAAATAAAATAAATAAATAATATTAGTAATAACAACAATAATAAACAAACAAACTTGCTTAACATTATAAGACTCCAAAGTGAAAAACTGCTAAAAAAATGTAAAATAATAACAATAATAATGGCAATTCTTGCTGGCTTACTAAAAAACAAACAAAAAAATAACCGAAATAACCTTTTACTAAACATAAATATATAGAATATAGATACGGCTTTGTGAGTCGGGTGCATGATCGTTGTTGATTCAGTGATACACACACACTGTTGTTACACTAGATCTTGTGTGTTGTTGGGTTCTTGAATCAAACGTTAATAATAAACCAAAACTCTTAAACTGTGTTTCAGACAACAGAAGAGAGATCTGTCTTACCTCTGAGAAGGGGGCATGCTGGGAGACCGTGACCGTGCTCGGTTGATGTCAGCTGACCGAGAGCAGTGATTGGACGATAAGACCTGCTCAGGCACAGAAAGGGTGGAGCTCTGAAGGTCCCTGCCGTTTCTATAGTCTGTAATGAAGTAAAGGGAAAGAATTACAATTGTGCACTAATTTTTACCACGTGTGTACTTCATTTTGAGCGACTAATGCAAAACTGTTAAACCCTTTACTGATAGCAATTTAAACATACTTTAATAAAGTCCTGCAAGCAAAAATGTTTAATCATACTAGATTATCTATTTAACACCATGTGTTTGCCCTCAATAATTGGTTCTTAAATTGCTGTAAAAGTTGCTTTTTTAAAGCCAATATGTTCCAGCCATGAATGAACTTAACTCCCATTAAATCAGAAAACAGCTTTCACAACCAAAACCAGATTAATGACTTTTTCCTCATGCAAGAGCCGTCAACCCACTCAGCCTGATGGCATTTCATTACCCAGCATTCAGTGCGGCCACGCTAAGGTCAGTGCCTCGCATGATTACAAAAGATTGATGTTCAACTGACTGTATCGCACATTAAAACAGACCGAACAAAGGTAGAACAATGTATGAAAGAGAAGTTCAATGAGGGAATTTCTGCCTTTATGGTGGCTTATTGTTTACATTTTTTATTATGAACTGATTCTAATAGAGTTTGATGTTTTCATGTTGCTAACGGAATATGTACCAACCACAAACGTTGGATAAAATAGTCAATTTTAAACTATTTTCTCAGTATTAAATTATATAATAGTATATTTAAAGTTTAATATTTTTGTCTTAATGAATAATGGACACTTTTAATGCAAATCATCATAAAAATACAAAATTATTATTAAAATTATAAAACTATACGCATACCAAGATATCTTAAAGGTAACATAATGATACACGACCATTAAAAATGTCTTTGAAATAAGTCTATGCTTATCAAGGCTGCATATATTTAATCAATGCAAAATAGATGTATTTTACAATTTAAAATAACATTTTTAAAAAAAAATATATTTTAAAATACAATTTATTCCTGTGAAGTCTTCAGTGTCACATGATATTATTCAAATATGCTGATTTGCTAGAAACAAGAAACAAGAATAATTATTAACAATGTTGAAAACTGTTAATATGTTTTTTTTGTGGAAATCATGACACATTTTTCAGCACTCTTTGCTAAATAGAAAGTTCAAAAGAACATTTTGATCAATTTACTGAATGAAATATAAAAAAAAATTTGGACAATAACCAATCATTTGTATTCTATAATACGTTTTTCCTATATTTTTCTAATTACAATTTTATGATTGGTTTATACAAAGACATGATAAGGCAGAATAGTTTATATACAATAATAATTGTTATGTCAATTATCACGGCATTATTCATATACTGTACTTAATTTACTTACTACCTGGAAAGTACTTGAAATCTTTTAGCTACAGCAATAGCGGGATGCCTTTGCCCATATTCGGGATTTCCCTCCTGCTCGTCATAAGTTATTACCAGTGTTGAGGGTACCGCATTACAAGTAACGTGAGTTACGTAATCAGATTACTTTTTCAAGTAACTAGTAAAGTAACGCATTACTTTTTATTTTACAAGAAAATATCTGAGTTACTTTTTCAAAAAAGTAACGCAAGTTACTTTGTTTTCCCATTTATTGACTGACAAGTCTCCTGTTCCCATATTGGGAGAAATCGGAAATACAGAGGCGTTGTGTGCGCTGTGTGAACATGATGTTACTGTAGTTGTAGACTAAATGTGAATGTGCATTAATTCATCCCACTGATTTAGTATTCATCAAAATGAATTAAAACAGTGACATGCAAACTCAGAATATGACGCAAACCTGCAATAATTAAATATGTTAAATAACACAAATGTATCTTTTCCCATTTTATTAAACAATGTCTTTGCTGCTGACCTTTGATGATCCAGTTCAACCATACTAATAAGCAAAAATAACTTTAGATAAACTAACAATTGTGCTTCATTGTTTTGTTTTTTTTATTGCTGAAGAGTGTTGAACCTTCTTCTCCTGTGTTCTTCTGTACAAACGTGAATTTACTTTTCCTTCAGCCTGAGGTTTATTCATTACATGTTTTGGTGTGAAAGGGCTTTTACATTTGCTATAAATAGACGCAAAAGTAACTTAACGCATTACTTTCCATAAAAAGTAACTAAGTAACGTAATTAGTAACTTTTTTAGGGAGTAACGCAATATTGTAATGCATTACCTTTAAAAGTAACTTTCCCCAAAACTTGTTATTACATCTATGAGGCCATTTCGGACTTTCTGAGCAAGAGCGCCCTCTGGCTTCGAGTATGAATGAAACATACACTCTATGAGAGTGTTTAGCACTCCGTAATGTTCACATCGTCTCGTTTTGGATATGAAAAAATATTTCATACATAGACTATCTTGTTTCTTTGCGTCTTGGCCCTGCTTTCTACTTCTACTTCTACTTGAACACACTTGCCCGGAAAAAGTGCGGGGGATGAATGTATTGCAGTCCAAGTAACATTGGTTTGGTCTGTCACACACATACTGTAGTGTCTGAACGTGACCTCGGCATGCTCCAGCGCAGAGACTGCATCAGCACCGGTGCATCATGCTGCAATAAATGAACGGGTTGCTAGACACACGGGCCAGAAAACAACTACAGCAGCACAGAGCGCATGAAGGGAAAGCAGCGATCTATAATTCCTCTGAATGTTAATCATCTCCTCCCGGCGGAAAGCACTGCATCAGCACTTTACAACCGACCCAGAGACGGAGCCAAAATCAATGAGAAAGAGAGAGACTGAGGGAGGGTTTCCCTCTATCATAAAGAGCACGACTGGAATTTTAAAAAGGGTGAGTGGATGTGTATGTGTGTTTAGGCTTTCCCTTCCCATCTGAGATGCCTGTACAGATGAACATTTTAGCACCAGTAATAGGCTTATGAGTGGTGAAGACATATGTAACATACTACCATACTTCATACTGTGCACAGCAGGACATTATTGAATTTATGAGAAATGTGTCCCACATTTTGATTTAATCAACTGAACTGCAAAAAGTTAAGACACTTAAACACAAAAGTGGATAAAAATGCAAAAAAGACATGATAATGATGATAATTGGGCACAATGTGACTACATTTTTGTTGGTATAAATTGCCAACAATATCTTCTAAAATTATATAATATGTAGAGTTATTTTAGTATTATTTATATACTATTGTAGTATTTATTCAAATCAAAATTTTTATTTTTGTTAACAAAAAAATTATTTTCATTTTTAGTAATTTTATGTGCTTTGTCATTTTTATTTATTTTTTTATTTTCATTATTATTTTAATATTTCTATTTAGCTTTCATTTATCTTTAAGTTATAGTTTTAGTAGTTTTTATACTTATTTTATTTTAGTTAGCCGCCATGGAAACAAGTTTTTGTTTCTAATATTCATTTTTTCATTTTATTTCAGCTTTGCTTTTGGTTAACAATAACAACAATGTATGCATTATGCAATGCAAAACATTTCAAACAATGGTATGCTACATATACAGTAGCACAGATGCGGTATACAGTTTATACTATAGTAATACACTAATGCATAAAACAATACAAAAAATGCAACAACAAAAAAATAGCAAAATACATTTACATTAACCCTAAAACACAGCATAATGAAGTGCAAAACTATAGGTAAGACACCTTTAAAGAAAATTTCTTCATAATACAGTACATTGTGCCCTATTTTTACAGATTTTTTTATAGTCTATAGAAATATTTTTCACATTACCCCATCACATTGCATACTTCCAGTCATCATCATTTGGAAATAAACATGGTTCTGAGATGTTTGTTTTCAAAGGCAAAGAGTGACTTTCTATTGAACACATTTAGCAGTAAACGTCTTCATCACCTCTGTCAGACGGTGTCATTTTCACCGTGTTCCTGCTAACATCTTACCTGATACGACGCCAACACCATCCTCACAGTCATAGTCTGAGAACTCACTGTCACTGATCCTCTGAGACCCTACAGCAGAAAAACAGACACACAGAGAGACGAGTGTTAGAACAGTCTGTAGCGAGACGGGATCATGTGATGCAGCCGTTCTATATCTTATATTTATATCTTTGCCAAACGTCTCATGAGCTTTCTATCTAGGGCCTACATGACGGGGCATATACAAGATAAAATCAAATAAAATAAAATAAAAAAACAGACAAATCAATCAATCAATGTTTCCCCTCAAATACTGGTTAATAATATTTCCATTGAAACATTTATTTATACTATTTTTAACTATATTTAACAGCTCTTTTCAGAAAATGAATGTAATATAATGAATGAATGAAAAATAGTATTTATAGTTGACATTAGTTTTTATTTTGATATTTTCTGTTTCCATTTAAAATATTTTATTTTATTAGATATTATTAGATATTAGCTATAGGAAACATTTAGAATTTTCATTCATTTTTTTTATTTTTTTTATTAATAGTTTTAGTTTTTTATGTCTTTAAAAACAACACTGTTATAATATCCCTCATGCCCTAAAATGCTGTCTAGGTAGGCATCTTACTACATTTTAGAACATAACTCCTGCTTAACCACAAGTGACAAACACTGCTGTTCATTCATCTTTCTCTGTGACGCTCATAAAAAGTGGTAAAAAAGCTATCTGCACTCGAAATGCCTGTCTATTTCAGACTACTCACAGATAACCGGACATGTCAGTCAGACATCTCTCTCTCTTTTCCAAATCCACAAAACAAGAACGAGGCAGACTGAGTTTTGTATTACGTGAGAAAATGGATCTTCTTCTCCCTTCGTTTCAGTCACGAGGAACAAACCGAGCCGAACGGCGTCCCTCGGCCCACAACGCTGACGTTTGCCGAGTTTGACACTCTGAAGCGGCCGCTCCATCACTCAGTTCAGATCAAGAATGAAAGCTAATCTGCCGAGCGGCGTTCACACAACCACAGCCTGAACGGACACCCAGCCTGCGCTCGCCCACCAAACAGACCCTTGCGCTTTAATGGCGATGACAAGCCAGCAGTAAACCTGCTCTCATTTCGTTCACTCTTTCTTTTCTCCTTCAGCTCTCTGGTCTATAAATCAGTCTCTTTAAATCACTAAATCAAACACTCGTACAACCAAGTGTCAAAAGAGATTCACAAACTTATAAAGAATCACATCCGTCTTACTGATTTGTTAGGGTTACATATATAAGACTTTTCGGGAACACTTTATTTTAAGGTCTCTTAACTAGTTGCTTATTAGCATGCATATTACTAAAATATTAGCCATTTATTAGTAGTAATTAAGCATATATTAATGCCTTATTCTATTCAATCCTACCCAACACCTAAACTTAACAACTACCGCACTAACTATTAATTAGGAATTTATTGAGGGAAAGTCGTAGTTAATAGTGAACAAGTGTTCCCTATTCTAAAGTGTTACCCGACTTTTCTTATGCAGTGCAATGCATCAATGTCAGAAGCTTAAAGTGCGTGCAAAATCTGCATTTTTAATAACCACCCATCATGTAGTTTAACCAGTTCACATTTAGTTCATGTTAAATCTTTGTAAGGGATGTCTTTATAATATCCTAATTATGTCGGAACATATTAAAAAAGATGGCTCTTTAGTGACACTTTTCAAAATGATTAGCTAACTGCTGTCAGTGAAGAGAAAATTACTGGAGTGAACATGATTTGTGAGGATTTTTCTTTGCTTCTGTCTCTTTGAATGATTAAAAACAGGTGCTGCAAGTACAAAACCACACAGCAACCAAAAACCAAGAAAACGCACTCTTAAAAGAGAAGAAACTAAAATAATTTCACACAAAGGCGGGTTATACACAAATTAAAACTTTGTTTTAGAGATATTATATTAGTTATCACAGCTATGCAGAATTAGTAACTACAAAGGGAGGGGAAAAAAATGAAACGACCAATTAGGACTGGGTTGTATGATGGCATTTATCGCAGAATGATAGAATAGTGTTTTCTCTTTAACGTTTATATATTTGCATGAAAAATGTAGTGATGAAAGAAATACGTTTTTACGGTCTGATGTGCCTGTGTATTTATGCATTTGTGAGATAAAGTTTAAAAAAGGAAATTTAATGTCAAAGTCACATTATGAGATATAATTTTGTATTTCAGATGCATGAATATTTATGATGAAATAAATAGCTAATGTTATTCATTTGCAATGAACAATGATACATTTTAGTTTGTGTCCATCAACTTCCAAATAATAAAAAAGTTTAAATTAACACACGATAAATGAATGAACTCTTTTGTTCAAAAGTCTGAGGTCAGCGAGGGTTAAATTAAATTCAACAAACGTGACAGAAAAACTTTCTTTTTTCCTCTTTATATTTATCAGGGAATCTTGAAAAAAGTATCATGGTTTCCATAAAAATATTAAGAAGCAAAACTGCTTTCAACATAATAATAAGAATATTGTGATGTTTCTTGCAGAATTATTTCTGAAGGTTCATGTGACACTGAAAAAATCAGCTTTGCATCACAGGAATAAATTACATTTTAAAATATATTCAAATATAAAACAGTTATTTTAAAATTGAATAATGTTTCATAATATTACAGTTTTTACTGTATTTTAATTAAATAAATGTAGCCTTGGTTAGCATAAGTGACTTCTTTCAAAAAAATTAAATAAAATAAAATCTCACCAAGCACAAGCTTTTGAACTGTAGTTTGTAGACATTTTTTGTTTAATTTCTACCCAAGATATTTATATAGTGACCATCACCATAATTTAAAATTAATAATGTTGTATACGAATTTTCCTCATACCATCCAGCCCTTCTACAAGTTATAATAACAGCAGACAGAAGCCTGTGTTCACTACAGTGTATATGAAGAGATCGGACTGATCTGCAACAAAGAGGGAAAAACAGCAGCACTGGGGAGAATCAGAGGGCACTATGGGAAAAAGTGGCAGTGTGAGGACATGGTCCACCTCGGTCAGTGTTTGTTTCATTTTTGATGGGAGTGAGAGGGACAGCAGGGTGGATCCAGTATAAAAACACACGATGAAACCCAGAGGATCAGCCTGAGCATGCAGCGGTCATTACCTGAGCTGTACACAAACGGGCCTTTGGCTGCAGAAATAACCAGGTCAAGATAGAAAACAATGAATGCAGGACACAAAGCTCAAACCAACAGCTGTAGTGTTTCAGATTTCAGCTCAGTTGGGCCCGAAACATACAGTACTCTATGAAACACAAGCTGTTTTCATGTGTTTATTCATTCTGAAATTTTCCACTTTTTTGGCTACTAAAGATGCTTTTTTTTAGAATCGCAAAACTAATCAACTAGTCTTTAAGAAAATTAGTGAAAAAAATCACTACGGGAATAGTTCCCGTATTGTTAAAAATTTAGCATTACATTACTCGCTAACCAGAGCATTCTCTGCAGTGAATAGGTGCCGTCACCCAAGCTGATAAAAACAAGTAACCCACGCCATTCCAGTCCGTCAATTAACATTACCGTTTTTAATAAACAAATGCATTATTAATATGCTTTTAACCACTGCCTCTAGACAAAATCAGAAGAGAAATATGCACACAAGTGAAACATTCCAAAACTGTTCTAAACAAATATGTTGGTAGATTTTGATGTGAGGGTTAAAATACATTTATGGTGGATTTGTTTATTATAAACATGCAGTTTTTCACTTCACAAGATATTAATTGATGGACTGGAGTGGTGTAGATTATTATGATGTTTTTATCCTTCTGACGGCACCCATTCACTGCAGAGGATCCACTGGTAAGCAAGTGCTGTAATGCTAAATTTCCCCAAATCTGTTCTGATGAACAAATGAACTTTTCTACATCTTGGATGACCTGAAGTAAATCACTATTAAAAATGATCAGGAATATATTGTGAATATTCAGTATATTGCCCAAATAACATATCCAGGTTAATAAAAGACATTTGAAGGTAGCCTTATAAAGCATTTGTGCTTGCATACAACTAGTACAAGTAGTTATTATTACTGTATATACAAAAATGCTAAATAGCTATATATGAGCAGTACATGTACCTGAGATTTTCATATGTTTCTGCTTTGTGTGCATAAAAGATGTGAGCGAGAGACACAGAGGGAGATAGAGAGAGACATACTCTTCAGTCTGCGTGTGGGACTGTCTCCATGCAGCGCTCGTCTCTGAATGCAGGGGGAGCTCTTGGGCAGGGGTACCGATGAGACATCATGTGTTTGTAGCTTATACCAGTGCGGCTCATCGTCCAGAAGCGCTGTTTCCAGCTCTATTAGGATCTATACACAAACATTTGTTTCACATCCAAATGCATGACAACATATCAGTTTATACCCCGAAAACAAATTCAGCGCATGTCACTGAACCTCTAAACTTGAGATTTTTAATGTGACACTGCATGTAGCTAACTACAACAATAACACATATGCATTAGAAATATTTTAATTTTGATCAAAATAATTATTATTATGATTAGTATTACTATTGTAATTATTTATGCAAACTATTTTGTGATCTAAACTGTCACTAGTTAGTTATCTATTATTGTAGCAAGATCAATTTTAGATTTATCGGACACTAAATGGTACGCAAATACAAAATAAAAGTGATCAACTGTAGAAGAAGTCTGAACTTCTGAATATTTCACACCATGATGCATATTGTCCTCACCTCTCCCAAGAACTCACTCTCCTCCTCTCGGACCCGGGCCTGGTCCCACAGCGTGATCTCCAGCATGCGTTCCCTGAACTCCCGCCGGTGGACGGGGGAATACATAAAGGTCTGGTTCCATTTGGGCTCTAATGATTTCTTTACCGTTTTTGTTCTTCTTTTGCTTTTGTCACTGGAGAAACAATGATTCAAACTGTTTTTATTTACCATCATGGTAAAATAACCCTGGAACAAACACTGAACTCAACAAGCTGAAGAATGTCACGGGAATATGGGAGCGTTAAGCGAGACATGAAAGATCTACTCATAGGCTGCTTTCAGAAAGGAATGCTAGCATAGTGCTTACTGCATACTGCTCCAATTTTGTATTAAAATGTTTATCTTGGCAGTCGAATCATATTGTAAGTAAAAAAAAGTTTCAAACTGATCGAATTACATTGTGGGACATAGAATCCCACAGGGCTATTAGTGTAAATTATTTAAAAAAATTATTAACAGAAATATTACTGAAATAAAATAAAATATAAATATTATAAAATATAAATAAAGAAAATCAGAACTAATTAAAAAAACACATATACATACATATATATATATATATATATATATATATATATATATATAAAGAAAACATTCAAATTATTAATAACAAGTGTAATAGTATATAAATAATACTAAAATTACATTGGTTTTTCATATACATATTACATACAGCAAAAATAGTGTGACTAAGGTGTGCTATTCTGAACACAGCCATATTGAACTGTTTATTGGATGACCATGCTTTTATTTTGCACTGTGAGTCTTATTGGCATAACTGCCCTAATCTCACCTTCTGTCAGGGAGGAAGTAGATCTTCACGTAAGGATTGCGTGGTCGGCCGTCTTCCCTTGAAGGCAGGTCCTTTGCACCCAGTATGGTGACGATTAGCTGATGGCCGACTTTGTCATACCAAAGTTTGACCTGCAGGGGGACAAACATCAGAGCCTGCTTGAGATAAAGAGGGACTTGTGTTCTCAGGCTTCACATCGTCAGCTGCTTCATTTAAACACATTAAGAAAAGAGAGTTTGATATGCATTGTATCATAGTATTGCACATGCTAAGATGCGTGACAGGCCAAGCTTGGTTCTCAGACAAGTATGGACATGACAGAAAAATACTTAGAAGTCAAACACACTCAGAAACAACACAAACATAACAAATAAAATGCTAGATCTTCTAAGCCAGAGCCCATACTTGCTTGTAGTAATAGGAAAATAACTCTTTCTGTAAAGTAAATGCCTACAAATGTCTCAGGCCGCAGAGTAACACATGCAATGAAGGACGTTCCATACTTTATGTAAAAAAAAGATAAGGCAATGCGTTACAAGGAGAGCTAGGTCAAACAAACTGTACCATTACAAAATCCCCAATAGAACCAGAGGTTGCTGTGCATAAGGACAATAATGTTGCCCAAAATAGAAAATCTGCAATATTGCTGAGGGAAAGTGTCTGAAAACCATTTGATTTTTGCTACAAACAACCTTAAAATCATGCACATCATGTTTCCTCAGGTACAAATGGGTACAATTTGCTTATTTCACACATCTCTGTACTTGGGAAAATAAACGAAACAGGTAAAACAGGGACTCTTAAAGGTGCTGTAAAATTATATAAGACATTTTGCACACTTGAGCTAGATTTAGAAACTGAAATAGTCCTTTATCCAATTCCATTCTACAAAAGCATGTCAGCCAGCTTGATGTCAAAATGATTGACAGGCAGGGAGACTTTCTGATTGGCTAGATTTCTGACAGGCTAAAAATGTGTTGTTTTTTTTTTGCTGTCACAGAGACACGTACACTTTCTTAGGACTCCTATTTTAGCAGTGTAGCAGTGATATTTTGTGCGTACAATAACTTACAGTACCTTTAACATATCCTTTTAACTGCAACATGAAACTTCCAGCAGTGTTACTACTGAACAAAAATGTTTTTAGCACAATTAGTATAATTGCAAATGTGAAATACAATTTTTGAATCAGTCAGCAAATGAATTAATCTCCAAAACAATTAAGTACACTGAATCAGTTCTTTCTAAACGGTATGGATGAGTATCAGGATTCGATGCAGTTTCATGTTACATGGAAAAAGAATCAAATTTTATGTCCCGACAAACTCTGCATCACTAAAACATTTAAAGAGACACAGTACTCCTCTGCCCAGGCAAACGGCACAGGTGAACGTCTCACAGGCCTAGAGGCGTTACGTCATTACTCCACGTCTGCCAACACTCGGGTGTCTCTTAAAATATTTTCGTGCTAATTCATTGCATGCATATGATTTATGCCTTACAATCAGATAAAATATGCTTAAAACAGCAACAGCAATGAATAGGTAAATAAGTCTTTGAATGCTCAAACTGAGATAATAAAAAGTTATTATCTGTGCATTATCCAATGAATTAAAGCAATAGAAGAGAAGTGTATTTAGTAGACAGCAACGATTACCTGAACTCTAGGGTTAAAAGGCTCAATTCTTCTACTAAGGCTTTGGCTCTGGGTAAGTAAAGTGAATGAAAAACAACAATGAAGAGAAATGCAATAGAACTAAAACCTGAAATGACAATACCAGTTGTTAATGCAACACTAAGAAAGCCGAAAGGAGATTCAATCTAAAGACAATGGCGTTAAAACAAACTGCACTGGAACATTTTGATTTATTTTAGTATTTTCATTATAATGCAATTAACTGCAATCTCTTCCTCAGAGATTGGGAAATTAGTGATGAGCTTCAATGCTCAAGACTCTGATATACATTTAAATTTTAGGATTGAATATTTCCTGTGCATTTTCTAGAGCAGTGTTTCCCAACGTGTGGCCCACAACCCTCTAATTTGGTTCTTGAGTTCCATGAAAAAAAAAAGAAAGTAGTAAGTTGTTTTAAAAGACAGGAATGTCATGTCTTTTCTTCTAAAAAGGCTCAATGGACATCTCTTCACGGGAAACATGGCTGTTTACATTGAATCTCCTGCTCAGCAAAATACAAAGTAACAAGATTGTTATTCAACATACAAACACATACACACCATACAGTGTTAGAAATGATCGAATTTGGTGAGAAACAGAACAAGAATATGAGAAAACATCTTTTTTAAATATAAATAATACACCATTCGTTTCGAGATTAGCGGCATTGACCCAAAACAACCCATCCTGCCATTCATCCATGCATCTAACTGTCCATTCATTTGTCTAACCGTCCACCCAAAACTACCCATCTATCCTCTATCAATCTATTCATCTATCATTAGCCACCCTGCTTTCTAGACATCGGTATCAGCCACTGGAAAATCCCATTTCAGTCAACCATTCGTGGAATTCATTGATTTTTTTCATCCGAACAGTACTACCTAGGGAATAACCCACACTTCATTTGTTTTGCTTAAATCAACCAGCTGGTGCACTTTACACCAGAGTTTGTCATGTTCTACAAGCATCCTGGGTATTTTTACACACACACAATGGGCTGCATGAGGACTGACTGTAACCTGATCAGGTTTGAGGAGACTACGGCAGCTTCGCCTGATTACTGATCCAATGCTTTATCTCTGTTTAAAGAAATGGAACAGCTGGGGAATTTCATATATATATTTTTTAACCCTTTTTTCTTCTTGATGAAGATAGGAAGTTTTGTTAAGTTTTGTTAGGACAAATTAAAGCACAAATTATGCAAATTATATGTGTAAGCAATGCTTTATCCATTTATTTTGTGTGGTTTTGTTCCACAAGCCTGAAAACCTCTAGTTTTCGACAAACTTTATTGCTACTCTTCATCCAAATACATACTGACCTACATTTTACAGATGCAATCAAACTTGTTTTAATTAAAAACACTTTCTATCCCCTGCACAGGATGTGATTATTGTAAACTTACTGTAAGCTGTCCCGATAAGTACTGAGGGGCGTCCCGCAGCACTCCGGGGCTCATGGGAGACGTGACGGATATGGAGGGGCGCTCCATCTTCTGTGACTCAAATGAACTTGAACCTTCAAAGATTCAGTGTAAAATAGAAAAACACAAAACTAATCAGAGATTCTGTCAAAGAGCTGCTGAAATGTCTCATTAACGTCTCACAGAATCTCATCGTTTATACACGCTAGATTGAGAAAATGTACTCACTGGACTCCAGTTGTGCGTGTGTGCTTTCTGGTATCCTGGGGATATCGCTGCAATGACAGTGGCACAGAGAAATCAATGACATGTGCTTTAATGACCCTGAGCACTACATTAGTCTTGATGTGAAGTTTGTGGCAGCAGCCCAAATTCACAATCTAAAAAGAGTTCACTTGGTCATACGCACTTTACAATTACAACTAGGACGATTAGGAGGCTAAACTGAGGGCAGCAGTTTTGTTTGTTTGTTCATCTGAGCCAGCAGGTACTCTAAAGGGTCATATCAGACATTTGTTTCCCTCTGAGGTCCACTATTAATGTTATGGAAAAGAAAAAAAAATAAATCGCATGATTTTATTGTTATTCATCAGATGCCAGATGTTGAAGTACGCAAATTATATTTATTTTTTTATTAAAAAGGAAGTTTTAAGTTTAAAAGTTACAGTATATTTCATCAGTATATTTTGTCTGAAAATATCAAGGGAAATTGAATTTCTCAATTACCTTCAATACCATGTAATTGTATTGTAAGGAGGAGAAAAACATCTTGCATATTGCAAAAACAGAGTAATATAATGCAGAATTTAAGGCAGGCTCATAAGTGTTATGATTAAGACTAATATTAATCATAAAATGTTGTTGAGACCTATACAGAATGAAATTACAACACATAAGAACAACAGAAAATTTGAGATGTTGGTTCAAATTAGACATGATAAATTTCGTTGACAATTCTTTTAATACTTTGATGACTTGAGACTAATTTGTGAATCTTTTTGATCAATTCATTACATTTTTTTGCAAATCGGCCCTGCATGTTTGCTTCTGTGTGCAGCAAACGAGGAAAACACAAAGAAAAAATATGTTGTCTATTAGTGTAGGCATTTCTTGTGTGATGAAAATTAGATTTCTTCTTTATCAGCATCAGCATAATATTCTATATTAGAGGCATTTGTTGCATCTTTTGCATTCACAGTAACTGAATGTTTGTAAATGTAATTTCTGTTAATTTGATGTTACACTGAAGAACACTGTAGAGGACACCGTACCCAATGGGTCGTGAGACCACTAGTTCCACCTGAGGCTCTGGCTTTGATTCTAAAATGATGTTGTAAACTTCTTTAAATGTGGCTCCTTGTAACTGTCGGCCGTTCCACTCAAGGACTTGGTCACCTATGAAACAAGAAAATCACATACAACTTTATCAAACACTCAAGTGTCAGACTAAAATGAACCCACCATTTAAAAATTTGGGGTAATTAGGTTTTCTTTTAAATAAATATTTTAAACTGATTAAAAGTGACAATAAAGTGACATTAAAAGTTCACGTTGTTACAAAAAAATATTGAACTTTTGAACTTACTCTATTTATCAAAAAATCTTTAAAAATGTATCAAGGTTTCCACTGGAATATTAAGCAGCACTACCGTTTTCAACATTGATAATAATAATAAGAAGAAATGTTTCTTATGCAGCAAATCAGCAGCATTAGAGTCATTTCTTTCCAAAGCCTTTGAAAAAAATGCACCAACCCCAAACTGCTGAATGGTAGTATAATATGAAATACTGAAACAAAGCATGTACCTGGTCTGAGATGCCCAACTGTATCCGCTAAACTCCCTTTCCTTACTTTGGTGATGAACGCACAAAGTCGCCCAGACTCTGTCATCTTTCCTCCTACCACCTGTAAAAGACAAAGTAAAACGTTTAGATAATGAACTAGTCATGCTGAAACTACAGCATATTAGTTTTTGCTGTTGTGCCAACATTTCTACCAAGAAACGCCATTGTAGGTATCACGACCCTATAATGACTTCATGTCGCTAATGATTAAATAAGCTACAAAAGTCAACATAGTAAACATATTTCAATACTTCTCTGCTTTTTTTATTCACTGTTGTGATACTAGAGTTCAGTTTCAAAATAAACTGCACAAGTTACACTGAACAATAAAAAGTGAGACTTTCAAGGGTGTGTGTGTTATTTCTGTCTGTGTTTTTGAAAGAACCGACTGTTGGAAAAGGCCTGGAGGTCTGTTCCATAAACCACGTGACCAATCAGCTCTGTGCGCATCATACAAATCAAATCCCCACTAATGGCAGCCCAATGCAAACATACAAAGAAGATTACGAGCTGCCTCCTGGATAAAGATGGCTTTACATAATGAGTGGAATGGAGCCGAGGGCGACTGCGAGTGTGTGTGTGTGTGTTTGACAAACTGCTGCTGGTAACGGATATAATGCACACGGTAGCACTGAGCTGACACACAGTCAGCCATTCAGAAAGTTTGTTATCAGTAACGATTCTCTGTTTCTCTCCACTCCGCTGAACAATCCATGTAAGTGCTTTAACAACAAATACAAGCTTTGCATTTCTGCTTATAAACCCTGGAAGTGCACGGCTCTGTTTACTTCCACTGTAAGAGCTTTACTGTAACCCTGTTTTTTTTTTTTTGCTCTTTTAATGTCAACAATAAATTACTATTAATCTTTAGACTTTGTCGATGCACATTTGTTAAAAGCAATATGCATTCACTCTTAAAAATAAAGGTTCTTTATTGGCACTGATGATTCTGTGGAAACCTTTAACATTCAAAGAACCTTGATAGAGCAAAAGGTTCTTTATAATGGAAAAGGTTTCTTCAGATTCTTCATACTAAGAAAAAAAGTGAGAACTGTACACTGAAAGGTTCTTTTTGGAACTAAAAAAAAAAAAAAAACCTTTTGGAACCTTAACATTAATCTTGATGTTAATGGAATATTTTTGACCTTATTTTATCAGTGCTCATTATTGCAATAATAATAAAATGTTTGTTCACAATTTATCATTTTTTTATAACTTAATCCACTTTTAAAATGAACAGTCCCACTCTACAATTTTTTGTTCAGTATCCTGTTTTACTCAGATTACTGAAGTAAAATTGGTTATGAACATGCTTCACATTGACTTGAACATAAATAACAACTTAACTTTTATGATTTTATCCCTTTAAAATCCATAGCCATGTTTAATTTCTCTAGAAGACCCACAATGGATATTTCTGCTTTTTAAAAATGGTAGGAAATTATTTTTTTCTGTAGTAATCAACATAAATGTTCTCAACAGAGTTTGTATTAAAGCAAAAAAAAAGTACCTACCCTCAGGCCATCCAAGATGTAGATGAGTTTGTTTCTTCACTGGAACAGATTTGGAGAATATCCTAATATTTGCTTAGAGCTGCTTTGGGCTGTTTGTAAACGGTGCTTGATTTGTGCATATTTCTGTCCTGATTCAGATGAGGCAAATTTTATAGATAGAGGACTTGTATTTTAACTCAAGTTTTTTCAATCATGCAAGATGGTATTTGATGGACTGGAGTGGATTACTTGTGGATTTTTGTGATGTTTTTATCAGCTGTTTGGACTCTCATTCTCACGGCACCCATTCACTGCAGACGATCCACTGGTGATCAAGTGATGTAATGCTAAATTTCTCTAAATCTATTCCAATGAAGAAACAAGCTCATCTACATCTTTGCAAATTTCAGTAAATTGAACTATACTAAAGCAGGAATGAATTACTGCCATTACTTAACTACACAACCATGTGTGAAATCAAAATCACATGCCCACACAGGAGGAAGAGCGACTCACTTTCAGTCCCAGAAGAGCTCCAGAGTCACGGGGAACGCTGCCGTCCTTCATGCGCTTGTTGAGCAGGATCCTGCCGATGAGTCGATCTCCATCTTTGGAGGGCTGCCATGTGACCGGGTGCTGTCAGGTCAAAACCACAACAAACATCATTCCAGAACACACAGAAAGCTGCCAGTGCTGGTGCGGGGAAGGCTGAGATGAATTTCATCTGATTTATCGCACAAACTCTGTTGTGATTGCAGGTGTTTCATGGGAGCAAGCCACACGTCTGGGACAAATCAAATAATGTTTTCTAGAGGCTTAAGGGATTAGTTCACCCCAAAATGAAAATTCTGTCATCATTTACTCATGTCGTTCAAACCTGTATGATTTTCTGTTTTCCGTGAACCGTGTAAGCAGACAACAAAAGTAGACAGAAAATAGTAATAGTCGGCTGATGAGTTTTTCTATTGGTCAAACTAGAGCGCAAAGTGGTCCATAGCCAAGTGACTACGTGCTCTATTCCAAGTCTTCTGAAGTGATAGGATAGCTTTGCATGAGGAACAAACTGACATGTCAGCCACTATTAGAACCTGAAATTCTCAAGCTCTCAAATATTGAGGGTGAGCAAATGATGACAGAATTTTTTTTTTTTTTTTGGATAAACTGTCTATTTTACGATTTAGCTGTAAAAAACCTGTCTTATAATGTGTCTTAAAATGCATGTTTTCCAAATGTAAATTTTTAAATGTGTTTAAATTCATTTAATGTCTCTATTATAATACAACACATTAATGCTCAATTTCAAATTTGAAATAGGAAACAGATTTATGAATGATCTGGGTTTAATGCAAGTTAACCTATACGGACAACATCTATGACATGGTGTCAGTTACCACAGAAAATTATTTTGAATCGTTTCTCAGTTGGTAAAAACATACCAAAAATGCTTACAGTAGAAAAATATAATGGAGGTCTATGGGGCAAGGCATTCCAGATGGTTAAAAGTAAAAATGCGAAGCTTGCATTCTTGCTAAAGTGCTTATATTACTTATTTCGTACAAATTGGCTGGGTTTTTTTTTTTTAGCTATAAAGTTGTCTAAATCGTCCTTTTATTGGTGAGATGACATTCTACTTACATGTTACTGCCGTTATTCCTTGTGGACACAGTTTGCTTCATGTAAAAATCACACAAATTCCTTAATTGTTGAACAAATACTGCTAAAATGGTTTTATATTGTAATGCAAAAAAGTAAGCAATCACAAATATGATGTTTAATGTGGTTATACTTTTAAAAATTAATGGTAAAATGCCTTGCCCCATAGATTTCCATTTCCCATCATGTGGAAGTCATTTAAACTTACTGTAGCATTCACAAGTTTGGGGTCTTTTTTAAAAATGTTTTTGTTTCTTATGCTCACCAAGGCTGCAAAAATACAGTAAAATGGTAACATTGTGAATTATTATTACATTCTAAATTAACTGCACTGGAAAAAAAAAAAACTTGAAACCATTTTTACCCAGAAATTGATAGCAAATTTCACAAATAATTTAAAAAACGGCAAGTAACACGTTGAATTAAATGTGGAAACTTAAGTAAAAGGACTGAAATGGTATTTTCTTGTAAAATTTACTTTATTAGTCGACATTAGCTAATTTGAAAATTCATTTTCAGTGTTTTCTGTATTAATATATATATATAAGTATTTATTCCTATGATGACAAACCTGAATTTCCAGCATTATTACTTCTACTCAAGTGTCACATGATTCTTCAGAAATTAATTAATGCATCCTTGGTGAATAAGAGTATTAATTTCTTTCAAATATAAAAAAAAATTTGAATGTTAGTGCATTTTTACAAAATGGCCAAAATTAGGTTAGGAGAGCTTAACATGTACTGAATCCAGAGCATTCATAAATGCTTCATAAATGTAATTTTTTGGCTCTAGGTGGTGTAGAGTTTGTGTGATCTTAAGGGAGTGACATGCACCCATCACATGCAGAGAACAGCCCCCCATGGCGGACAGATCCCGCTTCCATCACCACAGCCGAACCCCAGCACCACATCCAGCAAACACAAGCCCCAATAATGGAAGAAGAAACAGACAATGTTCAAACTGAAAGCGAGGAGAACAGCATGGAAAGGCTCACGAACACAAACAGTGGAAACCAGTGATCCATAACATGGAGAGCAAAGGAATATGACAGTGAAAAGGGAAAAAAGAAAAACAAACTTTGTGGCAAAACAAATCCTGGCTGGCCGTCTCTGAGCGAGTGAGCGTGTGTTTCAGAGCGAGTCTCCTGGAGCGTGAGCGTGTGGGAGAGGGGGGAAGGAGTGAGGATTCCAACCAGTGAGGGGGTCTGGGGCCCGGGGCCCTACCGCGGCTGACGGGGCCACTAACACGGCAATAAGACACGAGGCTGAGAGGGCATGCAGCTGACGGGGGAACCCACATTCTCTAAGTGCCATGACAAAACACACAGTCACATGGTGGAGTGATTCGCTGCTATGTCGACTACGGCAGCTGCGGCTAAGAAGCAAACGATAACAGAGCAAGCAAGAGGCTCCCCAGCTACTGCCACAGAAGAACAGAAATTTAAAACTCAGGAAAACTTTTTTAAAACTTAAAAAAAGGGATAGTTCAATCAAAATTGTTCACGATGTTCTGATGTCCCTTATAACTTTCTTTCTTCCATGGAACACAAAAGGAGAATGTTCATGCAGCTCTTTTCCATATGATGAAAGCATGTTTTGACACCAACGATGCTGAACACCATTAGTTCCTGTGAGTCACATGACTAAATGTCATGTGTAAGATTAGATAAATGCAAATTAAAAGTAAGAGATTCAAAGGAAGACAAATATGAATGCAACTTAAATTTCAGTCCATTTCTCACAGAAATCAACACTACTGTTCAAAAGTTTGGGTCGGTTTTTCAATGTTTCTGAAAGATGTCTCTTATTCAGACTGCATTTATTTGATCAAAAATAGAGTGATATTAGTAATATTATGAAATATTGATGCAAATGAATTTTCAGCATCTTTACATTTCTTAATATTATTTTGGAAACCATGATACTTTTTTTTTCAGAATTCTTTGAGAAAAAGGTCAAAATAATCATTTTCTTTTTAGCTCTTAGGCACCGTCTGCTTTTATTTTACAAAAATAGCAGCTTGGACATCTTCAGAATATCACTTTTTGCACTCCACGGAGGAAAAAAGAAAGTCAAACAGGTTTGGAACTACACAGAATTTTCATTATTTGGGTGAACTATCCCTGTAACATTCAAAAAGAAGATCTGACCTAACATTAGCGACATCAAAACAAAGACCATGTGAAAATGGAACAAAATGAAGTAAATGAAAAGTTCGAAACAAAACAAGATCAAATGAAATCAAACCAATGCAGGCTAGAGAGGTCCCAGTACCTTCTCACTATGGCTATGCTCCTCGTTTAGGGTAGTGCTACTGCATGTATCAACCCCCGAGTCTTTAACCTGGGGTTCACACCACTCAGCATCTTCTTCCAAAGAGTGGCCCCCAAAGCGCACCATTTTCTTTTGGCCCTCAGATAAGATGTGTGACTGCTCAAAAGTTTGTCTTTTTCCCCTTTGACTGTCCCCTACAGACATGGGATAAAAACAGAAAGAAAAAAAAACATGCAGAAGTGAAAATAAATCAAAAGAACCATGAAATGACAAAGAGTGACAGAGAGAGAGAGAGTGAGAGAGAGAGAGAGAGAGAGAGAGAGAGAGAGAGAGAGAGAGAGAAGAGGTGGGACATTAGGCTCCGCATGTCTCACCAAAGACATGGAGGAAGCATCGCTGCTATGCCACGTTGTGTGATCCCACCAGTGGCCATCCAAATCTCCTGCGAGTGCCACACACACACACACACACACACACACACACACACAATCGCAGCACACACACATACAGCAGACAGCAGAAGTAGTTTGTGAGGACAAAGAAAACATAGACATGTGGGGAAAAGAGAAACGAAATTCACTCAGTCACATCGTTAAACGCGTCAGTCGCACTCTTACTTACACTCACACTTACTGTACATTGATTTTTTCGTATTTATGCAACTTAACTATGACAAATCAGGCAAGGAACAAGATAACCAATGACTTGCCCCTGCTAACTGCAACAAAACTACAGAAGAGGACAAACGTTTGCACTGCTCTAAGAAACTTGGCTGAAGACGCTATCTTATACGTCTGACTAATAAGATCTGAAAAGATCTTGGGACTGGGATGTAATATGCTTAATTTGAAGGAAAACACACATACACACACTATGTCCGAGCAGCCTGACTTGGCTTCAGTTTAAAATGCAGTCGGTGCAAACTCCGAACTGCGTTCCTGTGTTTGGAGAGATATCTGGTATAACACTAAATAGAGTCACCAGAAATGGCATCATAAAATATTACGTCAACCGATATGACATCACAATCGGATATAAAACCATTAAATATAACATACTGCTTAATCAAATCAAATATGACATTGTCCGAATATAACATCACATATGGCTTGATTAGATACAGCATACATCTAAATGTAACAACAGATATATTATCAACAGTGCTATTTTAGTAGCTTAGATACCATTATAGTTTTTATTTATATTTGGATATATTATCTTTTATTTTTAGGGATTCTGTTTTCATTTTTAGTCATTTTGTTATGTGCTTTTGTCACTTTATTAGTTATTGTGTTGTATATATTTATGTGTGTGTTATAATTTTTTTTCTGTTTTAATTTTCAGTTGATAATTTTAGTACTTAAAAGTTAAGTACTACTGTACTTAACACACACACACACACACACACACACACACACACACACACACACACACACACACACACACACATATATATATATATATATATATAGTCAGGGACAAAAATATCGGCACCCTTGGTAAATATGATCAAAGAAGGCTGCATTGTCTGCATTGTCAATCCTTTTGACTCTGTTAGAAATCTTATAATGGGCCATGTTTGGATCTTCCAACCATACAATAATCCAAACACAGGAATGGTCTCTGATCTCTTGTCAGGTGTCTCTAACCTCATCAGGCATTATAAGAGAACATTTAGAGCTGTTAAACTGGCAAATGGAGGTTTCAAGAAGTATTGAATAAGAGGGTGCCGTTAATTGTGGCGAATGTGTATTAGAAAAAACATTTATTTCATAATGATATCTCCCCCCATTTTAAATTCTTAATTTTAAATAAAAGATCAAAAGGATTAACAATGCAGATTAATTCACAGCCTTCTTTGATCATATTTACCAAGGGTGCTGATATTTTTGGCCATGACTGTGTGTGTGTGTGTGTGTGTGTGTGTGTATATATATATATATATATATAACATTCCCTTATTGTCAACATTTCTAATTTTGGTTTACGTTTTTAATATGTAATATCTCTATTTTATTTTACAATTTTTTAAATAGGATTAAGCAAATACGGCATCAACAAATACCATGCAATAGGTATATGACAACATCTTGTCTGCTCTAGTCTATGCTAGCGCTCAGCCTCAAGCCTAGGATCAGCTAGACAAGTCTTAAACATGAGATGAACAAAGCAACCAATCATGCAACAGCTTGAATAACAGACACTGATCTACATGTGGGACTCATTACATTAAACTTCAAAACACCAGTGCCGGTGGTAATGACAGAGAAAAGCAGACTTGTGAGAGCTAATGCGTAAAAAAAATAAAGCGGATGTTTGGGAAGAAGCCTAAAGCTGTTCCTTCAGTAGTCACAGAAACCCACTGAACGCTCTGGTCCTTGAGAAAGCCATAGAGTATAATAAATAGTACTATGCATGAAAAAAATACAGGGAAAATATAACCTGGAAGAATCTGGAATAGTCTATTGCATGATCTTATGTTATCGGTACATTTAAATAACTATCAAAATACTGCATACAGATATAGATATTTTTGCTAGAAATGCAAAAATAAAAGTTCAAATGGTTTATATAAAAAAAAATAAAAGTATTTTATCTCATTTGAATATTTAGAACCTGCTGTCATCATTTACTCACCTTATGTTGAGTTTCTTTCTTCTGTTAAACACAAAATAAGTTATTTTGAAAAATATTTGTAATCTACATATTCAAATGAGATAAAATACTTTCATTCCATTTTTTGTGAATTTTTCATTTTTCATTTATATGTTCAGTTTTTCAGTGAACTATCCCTTTAAGGGTGAATCCAGGTAAACCAGGTGAATTAGACCATGTTTTCCCATTTATCTCAATGACAAAAGTGGTCCAATTAACTTGGGACCAAACAATAACAGTAGCTACAGTTATTCCAGTGCACATTCACACTCCACTTATCTGTGTCCCAAATGTCCACTATCACCATGCTACTCTCCTGGAGCACTGCTGTTCTCTTTCTCTCTCTCTCTCTCTCGAGTTGGTAGTGAAAGCGTAAGTGCAGCAGCGGTCTTTGCGGCTACGTTCTGGGATCTATTTCTCTCTCGCTCTCACGTTCTCGGCAGAAGGCGGAAGTGCTGATTCAGGCCTGAGCACAGCTCCCAGGCCGCTAGCGCACGGCTCTCCATCACTCTGACAACTCAATAAAAACCCAGTGTAAACTATTAATTGGATCATTAATTATTGATGCTGTTTTTACTACGAGTGAAGGGGACAGGAGAACAGAGAGAGACACAGACCGATGAGAGTGACATGGCGTGCAATCATAAAATAAGTATTGATATTTGTCTCCATGAAGGTTTCGAACAAGACAGCGTTGCCTAAAACTGAAGATGCGATCTGATTGGTTCCCTTGGCATGACATGGAAAATGGGGGTTTCGCGATGAATGAATGTTATTCATTTGCATGCGCTGTATGCTTGCCCGATTCATTATTATGTCCATATTTTTAGTCAAAGAATATATACATTTCAAACAATTACGAATTTTAATGTGCTATACACATTATGTATAATACACATTATGTGAATTATAATGTGCTATATACTTACATTTCTCATTTTAAAAGTACAATTTTAACAATAGTAGTTACTACATAAATATTTACAATCAAATAAAACATTATTTAATGTTATTAATATTAAAAATAATTTAATATAAAATATTTATTTATAATTCTTTACTAAGAAATACAATTATTTACTTTTTTCAAATAATTCAAAACATTAATAAAATATTATAATTCTTTCTACACCCACGATAGATAGATGGATAGATTTTTTAATATATATTATTATATAATTACAATTACGCCAAAAAATGCCATAAATGCTGGAAAAAGGTGTATTTTTACTGGTTTGTCATTTCCAGTGCTAAGATGACTATCAGTAAATCTTGTGATTTCCAACAAAACCTCATCTATGCTAGCCAGTTACATCATTTTAACTAGAAGAAACGTTTAAAGAGTTGACAAGCAGAATTTGCAATCAAATTTCACAAAAAAAAAAAAAGTGAAAATGCATGTTCATGCATAGACCCACTAGGTCCTTATTGTTTAGCCCAGTAAATCTGAATAATGATGGGTAATATATTGATGCACATCTCTTTTTAATTACCACTTAGACCTAGTAAGCATCTGCTAAGAACACAGAGTACTGAAACATGAATGTAACCCTGACCGACTCCTTCAAACCTTTTCTCCTGTTCTGTCTGCACATCTGCTGATCGATAGAGAGGAGAACAAAGAGAAAGAACACTACACTAAATCACACGAGGGTCTCCTGCTGCACGTCAACGTTTTTACAAAGCTTTAGCGCAGGCCATCCCATTTCATGGAGATACACCGTGTTTCTGCTGACAGTTTAAAGAGCAGAAAACATAAATCAAATGCATAGATGACAGTAATTATATTTGTAATGTGTCATCGGGTAAAGCTCCACCCCAAATGTTTTGTCCATTATATAATTCGCTATGAATCGTACAAGGTTTTACGGCTGCTTCGAGAGCAGGTCTGAATGCAGAGCGAGCCGAGAGCCAATCACAGTGGCTTATCCCGATCCGAAAACAGGCCTTCAGCCAAGCGGATGTCATGGTAACCTGCGTTCACCTCATTACGTCTGATCCTCAGACAGTCAGACAGCAAAACAAATAACGTCAAAACCTGCATTCGGGAAGACTGAAATATAAACTGTCTGCTAGACTGCTTTAACAAAACAAAGAAAAACAACCAGTTCAAGTAGATCTGTAGCAGTGTCCAAAGACATCAGATGTCAAAAGTGATATCCAAGTTTTTGCAGTATTTAAAGAAGCGTTTTTCCTGATGTTAAAATAATTTCCTACCTAGTTTAATATACTATATTGGAAGGTTGCATCATTGTGGCACTTTCTAAACCCTGCTGTCACTGCCTCCGAATATGCGTATTTCCATACTATATCGTATAGTATGCAAAAACAGTGCATCAAACGAGATGTCTGAATAAGCAATAATCATAAAAATGTACACTACTGTACAAAAGGTGTTGTCTAAAAGGGGTCAAAAGGTCGTTTTTATAAGAACGCCCTTTTGCTCACCAAGGCTGCATTTTTTTAATTAAAAATAATAATAATATTGTGAAACTTAATAACAGCTGTATTCTAGTTTTATATATATATATATATATATATAATTTATTCCTGTGATGGCAAAGCTGAATTTTCAGTATCATTACTCCAGTCTTCAGTGTCACATGATCTTTCAGAAATCTTTCTAATAGCCTGATTTGCTGTGCAAGAAACATTTCTTATTTTTATCGGTGTTGAAGACAGTTGTGCAGCTCAAAATTTTTGTAGAAACAGTGACAAATTTTTCAAAGGATTCTTTGATGATTTGAAAGTTCAAAAGGACAGCATTTAATTGAAATAGAAATATTTTGTAACATTATAAATGTCTTTACTGTAAATTTACTGCATCCTTGCTAAATAAAAGTTATAATTTTTTTTCAAAATCAAACTTTTGAACAGTAGTGTGTTTTTACATGAGTTCAGTGGAGACCAGAAGAAATTAGATGAGCCTTAGACTATCATTTTAAATAATCAGTAATAATTCACATCAGTTAGGCCAAGTCAAGTTTGTTTCAAGCCGAATTCTAAACCACTGACAAAAACAAAATTCTGTCCATCTGCTATTGGTCAGACAAACAGGTAGCTCCACCTCAAATTCACACCATTGGCTGATCCACTATGCCTGGCCAATCAAACAAACAAAAGAAATGTTTTGAAAGCACCACTGTGTTTACACTTTTCAGGGAAATCAGCCTACTTGCAGTTGTCTGAACTAGCACATTAAACTGAGGTAGAAAAGAGTATTTTAACATTACATTACGAAAAAATAAATAAATAACTTGTATTTAAATCACCTGAACTAATATTACAATGATGAAATCCAGTAGAATGACTGATTGTCTGGTTGTAATCATGCAGAAACGCTACTATCCCTGTGCCGCATCTCATGTGCGATAAAGCTGACGGGAAAGGCAGTCTTATCTGGCCTGATGTGCTCTCCCCTCCTCCCTAAAACCCACCTGACCTTCAGAGAGAGCGTTACTCCTCTCCTCTGGTTATAAGTGTGGCTGTGAAACCTGGAAAAGCGGAACATCAATAATGTAGAACTGTACGCTGGGTTTTGTCCTCAGGATGCTTATATAAATGGCTCGGGCAGTTGTTCTCACTGCACTTCTCCATCCCGCCTCCATCATCCAGACTCAATCATGCAACTTCAAAACTCATAATCTAATATGCAAAAATGCATATCATATGCATATCATAAAATAGTCCAGTGCCAGGTAAACATTTTTCTAAACTTGCCTGCCTTTTTGGATACATTGCACCAAGCTTGTCACAATGTATTTTTGGCCACAATTCTGAACAAAAGGAGCTGAGTGGATATAAAAACTGCATCGCTTTATGAATGAAAACTGCCCCCCCCCCCCCCCCCCCCCAAAAGGCACATATACATACATTAAAGTGCATTTGATTTGCTTGTAAAAAAAAAAAAAAAAAAAAGGATTTTGTGCAATTGATGTTATTTTCTGGATAGCCAAGCACAATACCACAATGCATCTAGACATTTGACTTTTGCTTTTGTTTGTATTTCCTATTATTCTTAATGAAGATTCTCAAATCATTAAAAAAACTTAAATAATAAATTTAAATAATATTTTCCTGGTTACATATAATATAATATAATATAATATAATATAATATAATATAATATAATATAATATAATATAATATAATATAATATAATATATAATATAATATAATATAATATAATATAATATAATATAATATAATATAATATAATATAATACAATATAACATAATATAATATAATATAATATAATATAATATAATATAATATAATATAATATAATATAATATATAAAAAAAATAATTTTTATTTTAGGGTGATATATTTAAATATTCCCAATCTTTGTCATCCATGATTATTTTATAACACAGAACAGATAATCTAATAATAGGGGATTTATTGACATGTAAGTGAAAAAAGTAGTATTCGGCTACTCATGTGATCTTAACATGTGCCACACTCATTTCTTTAGGTTTAAAACTAGATAAATATGTGCGCCTTTAATATTAATCTTTATCAGATATTTTTTTTAATAATCATCAGAATACAGAATCATCTCTCTTCCTTGCTTCTCTATCATTTTCTCTCCTTCCTCTCTCGGTCTCTCTCTTTTCCACGCTATCCCTCTGTTATGTAACACAGCCCATTACATCTGATCTGAGGGAGCCAAGACCCAGCAATATCTGTCACTGGAGGACAACTAAGAGAACACAACACACAACACACACACACACACACACACACGTACAAATATACAGAGGTAGAAAGCAACTCACAAGCCACACATACTGTAAATGAACACCAATGTTGGAGAGTAATTAACAAGTAATTTTAAACAATCAAGGAAATAATCAATAATCAAACACAATGACTCCTCTTGAAAGAAACACCCAGAGGTCTCTACTACTCACACTCCCTGACTATACACACACACACACAGGCCATTCACACACACACACTGTGAAACATCAGCATCAATTAGAGGTTATCAGCATAAAAAAATATTATTCTAAAAGTATTCATGATCTAGTTACTTGCATGTATATATTAGCAACAGCTTTAAACTGATAGCTTCACTGCATTAACATTCACTACAGTTCAAACATATGGGGTAAGTAAGATTTATTCTTTTTTTTTTTATTAATATTTTCATTCAGCAAGGTTGCAATAAATTGAACATGAAAAGTAACAGTAAATACTAATAATGTTCCAAAAGAAATTACATTTCAAATAACAAATTCTTTTCAAAAATTATTAAGCAGCACAACTGTTTTCAACATTGATAATAATAATAATACATGCTTCTTTAGCATATTTGTATAATTTCTGAAGGATCATGTGACACTGAAGATTGGAGTAATGGCTGCTGAAAATTCGCCGTTGCATCAACAGAAATACATTTAATTTCAAAATATTTTAAATTACATTTTACATTGCAACAATATATCACAATATTACTGTTTTACTGTATTTTTATTCAAATAAACACAGCTTTGTGAGCATAAAAGACTTCTTTCAAAAACGCTAATAAATCTTACCGACCCCAAACTTTTGAATGGTAGTGTACGTACATATATAAATTATGAAAAAGCTGCATTACCTTTCTCGCTCACAGACTCACTCTCGATCTCCACGTCCTCACAGCTGGTGTACTCCGGCGTAGTGGCCAGTTCCTCCTCTGAGCTGCTCAGGGACACCTGCCTCATTTTGCCACCCCTCTTGGTCTTGTGAGGTTTGGGTGGTGGCGGCCTGACGGACTCCGATTGGTCGGAGCTGAGCGAGTCGTTCCGCAACATGCTCTCCATCTTTTCTCGTTTACTCTTCCTTACGGCCGAGACGGGATCCAGGTGCTGCTGCCTGTGGAGGGAGTCCACACCGGGTGGACTGTGGTTGGACCTCCAGTGGGTGTGTCCGGGACCCGGTGAGTAGGGGGGACCCCGCAAGGGTCCCAAGGGCTCCTCCATCTCTGTGTACGCCAGGGAGACGTCGCTGTGTCGCCGTTCGTGCCTGAATCGTGAAACCTCCGCGTGCATGCGCATCTGCTCCTCGTAAGGTTGTGGTTTGACCGGGTAGCGGGCCAGGTTCGGGTCACTGCGGTAGCGGTTCTGGTACTCCTCCTGCCGCTGCCGCTGGAGCTCATGCTCGCTGAGGGGCGGGCCATCAGGCAGGAAGCCGGGTTCGGGTGGATACTCTTCCTGAGAGTGCCAGCCGCCCCGTCGAGCACGGTAGGCACTCCGCGCTACCTCCGCATCCTCGTAGGAGCGGCCGTAGCCTCCCCGCCACTGGCGGTCTCCAGCCCCATAGTCAGACGGCGATCGTGGCATGCCGCCCTCCCCTGGGGCATACTGCGAACGCTCCGCCTTCTCCTCCCTTTGGTCGTATTTTTGGTTTGGATCCCTGGTTGCTGATGGGCTTCTTTTCCTGTCAGTCAGAAAGAAAAAACAACATGAAAACTGAGAAATACTTCATTGCTATATGAATTGCAGACACATTTGGGAACACAACGACACATAAAATCGACCTTAGGCCTTTTCGCACTTAAAATGGTTAATCGCGGGTCATTCAAAATCCTGGTATCTTGTTTAACATTTCTAACTGCTCATACCGCAATTCACCCAAAAATAAACATTATAATTTGTTTTTCATATCCTTAAAGGGATAGTTCACCCAAAAATGAAAATTCAGTTTTTAATTACTCACTCTCATTTTGTTCCTTTTATTTATCTTCGGAACACAATTTAGGATATTTTTGATGAAATCCAAGAGCTTTCTGACCCTCCATAGACAGCAAGGGTCCTACCACGATCAAGGCTCTAGCATTGCACATCCTCATATTATATGTTGCCAACTGTACTTCAAGACTTTTCTGAGTGGACTTTATCATTTCTATTAATTTTTTATTTCAGTTTTAGTTATTTCAAGTTCAACTAAAACCAGCTTTTTTTAAGATTAGGGTCACCAATTTTGTTATTGTTTTAATTTTAATAACCCTGTTAACCAGAATATCAAAACTGACCCACAGTAGTAGTTATTTATTTTTATTGCCATGTCAGCATCTAAGGCTGCCTTCATGGCAAAAACTGAGTTGGAATAATACAAGACTTAGCCTACATAAACACAAACTAAAAACCAAGCAAACACAAAAATACAGCAGTTAAATTTTTTTTTTTTAATTAACATATGATAAAAAAAAAAAAATCTAAAATATTTTCTAGTAAAATCTTACTAAACAAGTCCCTGATTGAGAGTACTTCATAAAATAAAATAAAAAGTTTTCTACTTGTATTAAGGCAGAAACAGTAAAATACAATATGTTTCATGGAAAGGGGGTCTTGCAGAACATGCATAGAGTTGGGTCTTCAACTTTAAGCAATAAGGCATGAGTCAATCTTGTATAAACTGACCCATACATTTCTAGCCTTATTGTGCTTCAATGAATGATTAATCCACAATTTATTTAAAAAAAAAAATTGTCTTCAATTTTTTTAATCCACTTTGAAGAAGACCACAAATTTTCAATATTCAATATCCAAATCCAGATGGACAAATCAAGACCAATCCTACATTTTTTCCCTAGCTCAGTGTAATACTTTGGATTACTTGATAAAAACAAAATGGGTTGTAAACAAGCTTTCACATTGGCATTAAAGCCATTCCATAGACTTCAAACTATCAACAATATTCAATCTTTCAAAAACGGCACCAAAACCCTGTAACAATTGTAAAGGTTTCATCTGACTCCAGACAAAGCAGCAACCTCTAACTGCTTACTGCAATTTCTTTTAAAAACAAGCAACATCTCATTTTAAAACACGTGCTGTTTTTACAAAAATAACCTGCCGCTAATGTGGTTACAACAGTGCCGGCTGTATGTGTCAGAAAAGACAAATGACACCAGTGTCCCCGGCATATGAGTTTCATCTTCAGAGGGAATAAGAGGCTTTGGCTCATGGGAAGCCCAGAGAGATGCTGGAGGAAAAACTGTCTTTATTGAAGGGTAAAGTTTAGAGCCTTGAAAAGATACAATCCAACCACTGCTCCCCTATCTGTGTGGTTGTGATCTCGGTCCATACAACTTCACAGCACACTAACACATGTACATGCACACTAACAAGGGAACATCTGTGGTCTAACAATTAACCATCTAATCCACAAACGTGTATTACATACACCTTCTGCCACAACAAGAGCTTCCATTCTCCAAAAAAGTATCATAAGTGAGAAATCTTTTATTAATTTCTAATTGCTTCTCCTACACAACACGTTTCCTAGAGTTGCAAAAGAGATCTCAACATGTCCATTCTTTAATGTCTGCAAATGTCCAATACAAAAAGTACCCAAGCTTCCCATCAAATTATTTTGAAATCAAATATGAGCAAAAATTTCAATATTAACTCAAACATTTCTCGTCAAATTCTTAAATTGATTAATAAGAGTTAAATCTCAATATAACCTCAAACATTTCTCATCAAATGCTTTTGAAATCAAATCATCTGAGCAAAGTATTAACATGAACTCAAACAATTCACATTAAATCCTTCTAAAATTAAATAAACTGAGCAGTCTCAATATGAACTCAAATATTTCTCATCAAATTCTTCTCAAATCAGTTAATCTGAGCAAAGTCTCGATATGAATTCAAACAGTTCTCATTAAATTCTTTCCAAAACAATTGATCTGAGCAGTCTCAATGTAAACCCAAAATTATCTAAGCAAAATCTCAATATGCATTCAAACTTGTCTCATCAATTTTTTTCTCAAATTATATAATATGAGCAAAGTCTCACTCTCAACATGAACTCAAACGTCTCTCATCATATTCTTTTCAAATAATCTGAGCTACGGTACACTTTCCACATTCTTTTTTACTGCAGTTCTAAACTATTACTGTATGTCAATAATTATCAAATTTCTATTTCTCAGTAGGAGAATTTTAGGAGAACGCTGATTTTAACATTTATTAAGTTTGCTGAGCTATAAAAGAGCAAATTCTGAGCAATAAATCTGACAAATATTTCCCCTGTGATGCAAATATCAAATCACGACAAATATTACATCAAACTTAAACATACTGAACGTTCTTATGGCCTGCATATGAAGCTAGTGTACTATCTTGCAACAAGAACACTATAGTTCAACAACAGCTATCTGTTTTTCTGCAGGGTGCTATGGTCTGTAAGGGTCTGGAGCAATCTGTGAGCTGTTTTTGAGCGTGTACATGTACTGACTGATTAATGATCGTCTTTCCCGCGTCCCCTGGGCTCTGCTCAGGGGTTTTACTATGGCCGCCGTGTTCCTGTTGCATTATTCAACAGCAGCCTGACATAGTCGTGCACCATTCACAAATCCAGTGCAGCAGACGCCTGTTTGTGTTTGGGATTGTGTTATGAACAGCAGTTTTTAAATGTATGAAACTAATATACATGAAAGTATACAGCCAGCTAATATCACAAGTTCCAACATTAGATTAGCTACACACACATACTATAACACCAAAAAAGACCATAAAATTTTTAAAAATGTTTAAACTAACTAAAATGAAATAAAATACTTAAAAAAGTATTACCTATAAAAACAAACAAACAAACAAACAAAAAACAATTTTATGTCGGTATTTTGCCCAGGCAACATTTCCCATTTTCATTTATCTATGTACTAACATAAGAAATCCAAAATAGAAATGAATAAAAGTAGACATTTCTTTAAAAGAATAAAAAAGACAAAAACACACAAATCACGAATTTTCACTAAAATTAAAACGAAAACCCATAACACACACAAAAAAAATTCAAAATATGAATAAAATCTCAATGATACTAAAATAACACTGATAGGCCTACTGTATATTGCTGTAAGTACTAATGCTGAAGTATGTTACTTGAGGTGTACAACATCCTCATTATTCGATTTGCCATTATTCATCACTTCTATGAACACACACAAACACACACCTGGCAGGCCAATGCATTACATCACACACAAGTTTATGAAATAAACTGCACTAGATGCTCATTTAATCGCTAACGCCACCTGCTCCATCCAAAGCACTGATAGCACAGCTGCGCAGAGCGTCTGTGTTTAGTATGCAGGTGGACAGACACAGGTCACATATCTGCACACTAACCTATTGCATTTTTTTTTTTTTTTATCCTTAGCATGATTAGCACTGCAGCTAACCAGCAGTGTCTCTTCCTGAGTGTGAAAGCTGTGCGGATACAGAAAGAGAGGGTTAGAGGAAGTGTCACTGCGAACTGACCCACTTACATGAGATTTTTAACCATGTTAGCTGTAGTTTAGTGTGTAATACTGGGACAAAGCTCTGCACACAGATTTCTCAACGACACAGATTATCCAGCACGCTAACACTGTGTTTTCTACATAGTCAACATGCAACCACACTTCACTGCAATAAAAACGCTCTTAAATATTGCATTTTCTGTTAAGACCAGTCAAAACCTACTCCACAGAAGAAGAAGAAAATACCCTAAATAGTCTATGGCTTCCCCTTATAAAAGTACTGTGGTGGTACTAGATTAGCACTACATAGAGTACTATATAGTCATATGATACTTCTCTATATGCACTATTACACTCATGCTAGAATTAGAGTCTGTTAGTTCAATTCAATTCTATGAATCATATCAAATGGCAATGCTTCAGTTAATCATTTCAGTTAATCTCTGATTAAATGATCCATTTGAGTCACAAAATGTTCTTGTAGAGTCATAGAACATCCTGTGTGGTATTATTCAAATATTAAAATGTAAAATAGTCAAATATATGCAGATAAATACTGGAGATTGTGAATTGTGGGTAATGTAAAAAATGTAAATAAATAAATAAATAAAAATGTAATGGATCTTCTTTCCTTTCATTTTTAATACCATGGTTTTTAGGCACATTTTATTTTTTAATATATCTTAATTTATGTATATATATATGTGTGTGTGTGTGTGTGTGTGTGTGTGTGTGTGTGTGTGTGTGTGTGTGTGTGTGTGTGTGTGTGTGTGTGTGTGTGTGTGTGTGTGTGTGTGTGTGACCCTGGACCACAAAACCAGTCTTAAGTCGCTGGGGTATATTTGTAGCAATAGCCAAAAATACATTGTATGGGTCAAAATGATTGATTTTTCTTTTATGCCAAAAATCATTAGGACAATAAGTAAATATATTTTGTAAATTTCCTACTGTAAATACATCAAAACTTAATTTTTGATTAGTAACAGATTAGATTAGAACTTTGAATAAATTGAATAATATTTATATATTTTAAACAACAATATTCAGGTTCAAAATGTAGATGCTTCAGTCCAGGGCATCAACAGCTACTCGAGTACTGATGATTGATTTATCTAAGTAGGCAAAATGATCAAAATCACCATCCCTAAAAACAATTTTAAGCCATTTCAGAGGAAATACATAAAAATAACACCAAGGGCTTAATGTGGTATGAGAGCAAAAGAACTTGAGTGTCCATAATGAGCGAAAGTGTGAGAACAACGCAATCAACACAAAATGACGGCCTTGGGGGTCCTGGCTCTAAAGAAAAGAAAACAGAATTGTTATACATACCTTCAACTGTCAACCACAACCTTTCTGAAATGAGGCCACACAAACTGATACTACAAAAATCCACTGCAAGCAGGTGAAGGAAACAGAAATTCAGTCCACTAACAGCCTCAGAATCCTCTCGGTTCAGAAGTCAGGATGTTGTTTTTACACAAATCAAATCTTCCCTCACTGACAGTCATGTAAATCCCAGATAACATTGACTGAATATGCTGAAGAATTTCATGAACGCCCTTCTCTCGGATGTGAGCGATATCGCAGCACCCGCTGACTTATAAGCAGCTGCAAGGCATGCTGGGGCCCGGAGCCCAGGGCGGGGCTGAAACAGGTTGTAGCGGATGACCTGTGAGCAGAGGTGGAGATGTTTCTCTGGGACAGGGGCGGAATTACATGCTTCAGCCCGCCGCTGATTGGTGGACATTCTGCTAGAGGATTTTTATTTAATCTGGTGTAACTGTGTGCCAGAACAAAACAGCACTCTCTAACCAAACAAATCATGAATTTGTGCTTTTTTCCCCTCTCATCCTCATTTTTTTTTTTTTTAAGACAAGGATGATTATCTTTGTAAATCTAATTCGGTCTGCTTTGCAAAAGAATAAACTGGAACATGCAATAGCTTTAGACAAACACAGCACAAACACATCCAGAAAATGTCAACATCTGAACAGAAACTACACTGAAAGTCTTTCTGTTTATGGACACATTGAACGATATCAAAAACACAGGTGCTCTACTCCACTTAAGCCTTTCTAAGCTCAAGCAAACTACAGTGAATACAGCGATGGTACTCCGCAGTTATACCATGGGATTTTTATACACTGTAATCATGTACAGTACTAAACGATTATCATATTCACATACTATGGTAATTGTAAGAATGATACAGGCACCAAAAACAATGTTATTATCATGGTATGCTTTCAAATGAATGTAAATAAATAAAACCAACATGGTATTGTCATAGTACCAAAGATACTGAAAAGCACTGTATTTTCATGGTATGATTAAAAATAAATAAATAAATAAATATTCATTAATGAAATAAAAACCTAAAAAAAAAAAAAAAACATGGTATCAATATGGTAGGACTTTAATCAAATAAAATTGAATTAAATAAAGAATAAAATTGTATACTGTCAGATAAAAATAAAATGAAATAAAATAAAATAAAATATATTATATATACTGTATATAAAATATTGTAAATACAAATAAAAATTAAATAAAATACATGTATCTAAAAATCATGGTATTATTTTCAACAAAATAAAACAAAAAAAGTAATTTAATGAATTTAATTAATTTAAAAAAAGAAAATGGTATACTACCATAACAGGTAAACATGTATGTGAAAGAATACCATAGTATAACTCCACTAGATATATAATAATACATATAATATTCACCTAGCAGAACAGTTGGTAGCACACTGGCACTCATGTCCAGCACACTGTGAAGCGTTTCAGATCAGGCAGACACAGGAAGTAGCACAGCACTGCGTCCCGCCTGTGCGCCGCAGTGGTGTGAACGTCATTAACGCCCCCCCTCCAAACACGATGCAGACAGCCATGTGTTCCTGCCACATTTACCCCATATCCTTTCAAACAGCAGCATTCAGGCCAAGCAGGCCTGCTCTCATGAAGCTCCAGCAGAGTGTAAAATAGGCCAAACCCCAGAAGAATAAAGCAGGAGAATCAGTGCAGACTGGGGAACGGCTCTTTCCTTCCACAGCTCGCCAACAAGACACTTTCACACACACACACACACACACACACACACAACAGGAGACATGCCTGAAATAAAACGTTTAATAGGCCTAAGTACATTAAAGACCCTTTGAGTTGGTTTAAGAAATACGGTCTTTTCTTTGTTGACATATTTCCTGAAGCAGGAAGTTAAAATAACCAATATTTAGTCATAGTCCGGTTAAACCACACTTGATAGCTTGTAGAAAATGGACGAAAGCAATTATGACACTTGCAAAACGACAATTAATAGATGGAGAAATAATTGTCATTTAATGGGATTGATGTTATTTTTAAGTCAACATGAAACATTTTTAGCAATTAATTTTACTTCAGTAAATTTCTAAGGGAAACAATAAAATAATGTACGTAAAATATTTTATAATTTTATTTTATATAATTTTATATTATTAAATATTAATATCAAATGTTATGCTATGAAATAAAATAGAATAAAATAAAATGTACCTAAAATCATGGTATTATAAAAGTGGGATTTAAAAAAAATAATATAATAAAATAAAATAATGCATAGTATTATTATTATAGGATTTCAATAAAATTAGCAATTATGACACTTAAACAATGGTTGAAGTAGTAGAATAACTGGATTTCCATTATTAATTGGATTTATGTGAAACATCAACATGAAACATCATTAGCAATTCATTTTACATCAGTCGTTTGACATTTCTGAGGGAAACAATGTAGGGAAGGGCTTGATTTATTATTATTATTGATTGGGAATTTAACCAGAATGACCAGAATGGAATTATGTAGGATTCATGATATCACTGTGCTATTCATGAAGTCACTACATTATTAAGACAATTATTAAGACAAACATTTCTCTTATTTTGCATAACGTGCACTGGTGAATAAGAGGCCAGGAATGTGCATTAAGAAAATAATTTTTCCCATATTGACCTCTGCCGCACTGTCTGTGGCTATTGCCTGATTATTGAAACACACAAATATTAAAATGGAAATGTGTGGCACTGCACAACCAACACCCTAAAGCATGGTAATGCTTCAGACAAACAGTGTGTAATTATGCATATTGGCGTCAACTGGAGCGGCCCGGACAGATCAGACCAAACACATTTTACAGGAAACTGCAGCCGACAAGCTGAGCAATCAACACCAGAGGCCTGCAATTAACATCCTGCACTGCTCATTGGGCCCAGGAGGAAATAAACAGGTTTGGAAGTGAAGTGTGACCAACTCGAGCCACATCAGAGCACGTCAGTCCCCATAAAGAGCATTCAAAGAGCTCAGATCCGCCTCACACACACAAACATAAAGAGACAGACAGATAGAAAGCAGCTGTAATGCTGCCCTCAAATCCTACTGGAAAGCTCCTACTGATGAGTTTGGAAATCTCAATTGTGGTGTGAATGCGTTGGGTTACATATTTCTTTTATACTTGGGTCAAAGATGAAACGTCCCATTTTGGTCTTCGCATCAAATTCAATTAACAAAAGTCATTTTATATATTAAATACAAGTAAAGTGTCTATTTTAATGTTTCGAATAACTTTTGAGAAAATAAAATAAAAAGAAAAGTAAAGTGTCTATTTTAATGTTTCGAATAACTTCATACAAAATTTTATTCTATTTCAAATGATTAAAAACTTGCTGACAAATGAGTAAAAGCTAGTGGTTTGAAGGATAGTAAAGATTTAAAATTATAATTAATTAGTATTTACACATCTACACTGTGATCCTTAAATAGAGTATTTTAATGTCACATAATGATTCTGGTTCAAAATATGCCTGACAAGATTTTTTATTTATTTATTTAATTTAATTTAATTTAATTTAATTTAATGCATATCGTGTATACTGTAAATCATGGCAAAAATTGTATGATAGTCAAAATCTAATTAAGCAGGACACATTCTAATATATGGAGGGAATAAAAGATAAAGCTGTATTAATAAACTTTTATTGTTTTGGTGCCAGAAAACACAAATTAAACCCAATTGAAACCCAAACAATGTGCGTTATTAGTCTAACTCATGCTTTATCTGTGCATTTTTACCATTCTCATTATCATCTGCCAAATGCTACCTGGTGCTGTCTGGCAGGGCTGCACGATATATTGCATGCGATTGTCATGCGCATCTCGTCGCATGCCGGTTCTATTAGTAATAAATCTCCATCACCTGTTTTCAAATGGAGCGGCATTTAATACACAGAGAAGCTACACAATATCACGTTCAATATCGCAGGTGATTCATCTGCGATTCTAAGCGTGAATCACGTAGCTTGTCGGTGAACTGCGGCTCTGTGTATTAAATGCCGCTCCATTTGAAAACAGGTGATGGAGGTTTATTGCTAATCACAGAACCGGCTTTACTGACGAGATGTGCATGACAATCGCATGCAATATATATCGTGCAGCCCTACTTTCTGGTATTACATTTTCTGGGGGAATATGAGTAAAGTTATGAGCATGAGAGAAACTGAATGAGAGAGGGTTCATTTTCATAAACGAACACTTGAGTTACTCCTATCTGAAACCACCTGAGCTTCAGGACAGCGTTTCCCTTCAGTTATGAAGAATAACACATACACACCTCTCTGTGTGTCTGCTAACTATGAATTTTTCATTGCAGTGTGCAAGTTGCATTTGAGCTGAATGACAGCCGCAGTCGTATAGCAGGCAGATGTTCGGCTGTGGAGACTGTGGAGGGAGACATGAAAAACCAGCAGCGAATTAAAACTCGCATCAATCATCTAACCTCAAAAACCACACTGAGGAACTACACAACACATCCTCCTCATTCAGAGCTGATATTAATTTGTCTAATAAGCATTGCATTGTATTGTGTTGAAAGAAAGGTTCATAAATTTAACAGAACATTTTCTGCCACGAGAGTATCTGTTTTTTTAACAGATATTTTTTCTTATAGAGAACTAGAACAGACTGGAAGTTGAAGTCTCCGTTATGTAAAATATATTTTATTGAACATATAGCACAATATTTAAATGGTCAGATAATACTTTAAAATAAGATTCCATTTGTAAACATTAGTTAACATGACCTATCAATGAAAAATACTTCTAAAGCATTTATTAAACTTAATCTCAACGTTTGTTACATTATTAAATACATTATTAAAATTAAAAGTTGTGTTTGTTAATATTACGTAAAGTACTGTGAACATGAAATTTTTTTTTATTAACTAACATTAACAAGGTTAATAACTGCTGTAAAAATGTATTGCTCATCATTTAATGAATTGACTAGGATAACGATTGAGACCTTATTGTAGTGTTTCCAATTATTTTTAATATGAAAACAGCTCATGTGAACAATTTTGGGCAATGAAACTACAAACTAAATTAACAATGTTGTTCAATACTTTAATGCTACAATGAAAACATTTTTGTGTAGAAAAAAATTTCACTCAGAAAATGCTTGTAAATTTCACAAAGAGTTACAAAAATGGCAAGTAATACTGAATTAAAGAATTTTGAAGTAAAAAAACTGAATAGTATTTCTCATAAAACAATCAAATAATAACTTTTTACAGTGTATGTGAAAAAAAAGATTGTATTTCAAAAATAAATTGTTTAATTCAATTTCCAATATCATAAGGTTTGAGTTGATTAAACGCTGTTAAGTTGATCAGATTGATAATTGTAAATCAAATCGAGATCAAATAACTAATAATAATTAATAATTATTAATAATCAAATAATAACTTTTTACAGTGTGTCAAAAAAGATTGTATTTAAAAAAAAAAGAAATTAATTCAATTTCCAATATCATAAGGTTTGAGTTGATTAAACTCTAAGTTGATCAGATTGATAATTGTAAATCAAATTGAGATCAAATAATAACTAAAAATAATTAATAATAATCAAATAACTTTTTACAGTGTGTCAAAAAAAGATTGTATTTCAAAAAAAAAAAATTAATTAAATTTCCAATATCATAAGGTTTGAGTTGATTAAACTCTGTTAAATTGATCAGATTGATAATTGTAAATCAAATTGAGATCAAATAATAACTAATAATAATTTATAATTTATAATAATCAAATAATAACTTTTTACAGTGTGTCAAAAAAAGATTGTATTTCAAAAAAAAAAAATTAATTAAATTTCCAATATCATAAGGTTTGAGTTGATTAAACTCTGTTAAGTTGATCAGATTGATAATTGTAAATCAAACCTTTAATGACCTTCACCGCTGTCTTATTCAATGCGTGGGCGACTGAAGGATCAGTGTCTGTGCCTCCAGCATGTTCTCCTGAAAAGCTGTTTGCGTCAGTGGTGACATTCCATTAGCACGCATTCATATCGTATTATTCTTTTACAAAGGTGGATGTAGAAATCTAACATTCACAACAGGCCTTGGATTTCTTTAGAAGGCCTGAGCTCAGAGTGAAATGTACGGTGAAATGCTTTTGTAGACGAGAGCATGTCAGGTGGAAGAAAAATACCCACAAAGCACGACTGTAGCTCCTTTCAACACTCCCGTTCAATTTAAAGTTGGGTCGTTTCTGCACCAGTAAGCTTTCTGCCCAGGGGATACTGAGCAAACCAAGACAGCCATTCTACCATCTATTTTTAACCGTCATCAATTATGAAAAAAAAGGTCCAACAATAATTACAGTAACATGTAAGACGTGCAACACTTTCCATTGTGCGCAGCAGCGTTATAATGCAGCACTTCAGCGAGACGAGAAAAACACATTTAGAGAAATAAAACCCTGTCCATACGTCACAGCTCGTGTCTGCGGTGCACTTACAGTAATCATTTGGCTGTGATGTATGCGGGGTCCTGCTGTACGATCTGATGGTATGTTGTGAATGGACATTCAGAGTGCTTAATATTGCTGTGGAAAGGAGTTAGACTCATTACAGCTGAAAGAGAGACCATCCATCCATCTACAGCTCTGCTGATCTGTCCTAAACTGCTCATTCCATATCTGCTTACAGAACAGATACATTCCCGCTTTCCGCTCGTATTACTGAAGATGTGCACACACTGACTAACACTTAGAAAAAAAAAAAAAAAAGCAGCATGGTAATAACTTCTTTTTGCCAGGTAAATTGTAAAGTAGCAAGTTTCTGAAACTATGACAAATGCAACACTATACAGAAAATTGCAAGGAAAATGCAATAAAACACTAAAGGAGTTTTGCCTGAAGAGAACACTGAAAATATAAACAGAAACTGCAACACTCTGAAAAATCTGCTAAAATAAGGGCCAATGTACTGTGCTAATACGAAAGAATTTTCTGTATTGATTTTTACTATACTCTACTTTAGGATTGAACTAAATGTAAGCTTAACAGAAAAGGTACTGACAATTTTCCATCTGGACATTCAGTTTTTCTACAGATTTTGTTCTTGGAGTGAACTTGAACAAATTCGGAAAATATAAATTTCGACACTGAGAATTTTTTTATTTTATTTGCTATAAACACCAACTGACGGTAATATTTGACAAGTCAATCTTTTGACCACCAGAGCTGTTGTTAAGTAAAACTGAAACTACTAAAAAATCACTTTGAATAATTGAAATAAAGCTGAAAGGAAATCACTGTCACTATGGTAAAAATTTGTAAGGATAGGCAAATCTATAGGCCTGAAACTCTCTCGATTCTTTGCACTGGCAAATAGACAACATGGACATGAGCGTCCCAGCTGGTGGTCTCATTGAAATTCTCTGGGAGCGTATTTATAGAGGCTTGAGGTCCCTGCTACATCACCCCGGGCCAGGAAACCATGCATGGCTGCAGCCTGACTCTCCCCATCTGCTCCATCAACACACACACACACTATATATGAGCTTACGAGATGCTACGTCAGCTCTGCTCTCTGATTCACTCAACATCACTTCTGTCTGACACGACTGAGAGCGCATGGGCTGGAAAACAAACCCATTAGACGGAGAAAGAGAGTTAAAGAAGACCCAGATGCCCTTTACAGCTACAAAAAGTAGCAATGCTACTAACTTAACCACTTTTTATTAGCTCAGCTGATTATATGATAGTGTAGCTTTTCAATCAGGGTATCTTCCATTCATTCATTTTTTTTAATTTAATATTAAAAACAGAAAAATAAGAAAACGGTTCATTTTTTTCGTTTTCCAGTTTTTCAAAAAGACAAAAAAGAATTATGCTTGTTTTTCTGTTTTTACATTCAGGGCTAGGGAATGAATAAACAACTTGAATTTTTGATCTCTGCATGTGGGCAGGAATAAAACGCCCCTTTCCGATGATTGGTCAACCAAACATTAAACCGTGCCGTCATTAGTTCTTCCGCAGTACTGCTGCTAGTTGTATGCATTCTTAACGCGTTCATGCATTCATTCTTATTGCAACTTTCATCACTTTCTCATCAAACAACCAGACTAACAAATGGCTAACGGCTAACATTACCCTTAAAATATAACAATGAAAAAAAATTTAAACAAATATAGAATAATAGACCATATACTACACTGATATGAAATAATGTCATATCTTTATCATTTCAGCTTCATCTCTTGTCCAAAACTCAGCTCAATAAAACAGGCGATGTGCCAAAGATGTAGGCTAGGGGGTAGCTGTGAGTGCAGATGTGAATAAATTAATATTAAGCTATGAGAAAATAATAACTTATAACTTTTTTAATAAATTATTTATCGCGCAGGTTGCCGAAATTATGCCATACAGAAGTAAGCTGTCTATATTTGAAAAATTGAAAAACGAAAAAAGGAACCGTTTTCTTATTTTACTGTTTTTAATATTAAATGAAAAAACGAACGAACGGAAGATACCCTCATTCTTTTCCACTAACAAGCTCATTTTCCAAACTAGAAGAAGCATTTTAGGCTCCTCAAAGAACATTTCACAGTGAAGAACCATTTTTTCTTAGTGTAAAGAACATTTTAACAATCTAAAGAACCTTTTTCCACTATATAGAACATTTTGTGGAATGAATATTAAAGGTTCTTTATGGAACCATCGATTCCAAAAAAGAACTTTTATTTTTGTGTAGTAATGGTTTATCATGATAAAAGCTACATTTGTGAATCACATCATATCACATGGGCCTAAGAGTAATATTAATGCTTAGGATAGCAGATCTTTGGGAAATGGGGCTCTGAGAGGTTTGTGACGTACATCTTATCGCTGACTAACCTTATCTACTGATTTTAAAACGTCCTTGAGTTCCTGCATTGCCACCACAAATAGCCGAGTGTCTCAGCAACTGCCGAGTATAACCACAGGTTACCTGAGGGCATTACCTTAAACTTACATCAAAAAGCTAAACAAAACTCCTTGGTTCTCTAGGACAATTTTTCCTAGTAAAAACAAAAAAAGCCACATACTTTTCTGCAGTGTGGTTTTGAACATCCTGGGAGATAAAATCTCTGCTGAAACCTAATGACAGAGTAAACACACATTATACTGGCTCTCAGTAATGGGGTCTGACCACAGAGAAGAAAACGAGAAACAGAAGAAAACAGCTATCAATGCTAAACCGCGATCACATTGGCTTTCCGAGGCCGATCTCATTCACCCTCGATACGCCCACCGTAATCACACACTAACCCATCTGAGACAGCACGTGCCTGGCAGCCATACGGCGCACAAACTCCCACGTCTGCAAAATACTCAGATAATTAGCCTCATTCAACTGCCGCATGTAGAGGATAGTCGACGTGAAACAGATACGCAGTGTCCTGCAGTGTGCCATGCTAGAATTCTCCTAAAACTACTTTACAGAGATGTAATGAATCCTTTTAGAATATTTTTTTTTGTATAGGTTGAATCATCCAATGAATCATATTCACTGAATGAGTACATAAAATAGAATATTTCTAGGAACAATTTTGTCAAAAATAAAAAAATTCAGACAGTAGCTACTTAACCTCATGTCATTTTAAACCTGCAAGCTCTGAAAACCTTGCATTAAAATATACATATTTATAAGGTATATATTGTTTATAATGTTACACAAGATGTTACACTGTTACACAAACATTTCTAATTTTACACAAGCTTTCTGTAGCTTTCTTGTAACTATGGTAGAAACAGGATCCTGTCAACCAAAATTACAATCGTCTAGTGGATAACTGCAACAATCGATCCTGTAATTGATAATGGATTGGATTCTGCGTAAATAATTTCCGCTGCTAGTATTACTATTGTCTGAAGGAATATCACAGATATGAAGCTCTTTAAAAATCAATATCGAGGGCTGTATAATCAGTGTGCTACACATGAGAAATGAACATTTCGTAGGTCAGAGTTTGACCTACATGGGACGTCACACAAGAGGGTCATGGGATCACAAAGCTACTGGGTAAAAACAACAAGAAAGAACATCAAGCTACGAAAGACTGATGTTTTGGAATGGTGACACTTCCACATCTGCTCCACAAAGTCTAGAGAGCAAAATGCAGTGAGATTTTTTTTCTCTTAAAGAAATTAATAATTGTATTCATTAGGTATCATTAAATTGACCAAAAGTGACAGTAAAGACATTCACAATGTTACAGCAGGTTTCTATTTGAAATAAATGTTGTTCTTTTGAACTTTTTATTCATCAAAGAATACTGAGGAAAAACTGTTTCCACAAAAATACTAAGCACACTGAAAAACCGAACAGTGAAAAATAATAATGAAAGTTCATTGGACTTAATTGAAATAAGTTCTGTAAACTCAAAATGTCATTGTAGTAAGGTGAACTTAAAATGATTGCGTTTTCTAGTTCCCAGCATGCTTTGCATCAGACAACAAGGAAAATAAATGCAGAAATTAAGTGTTATTTTGTGTGTTTTTGCACAAGATTTACATAGAGAGATAAAAGTTAGTACTTAAATGTAAGATTTACATAGGTTTCTGTTAAGTAGGTTTTTGTAGTGTTACCATTGTGGTGAAGAGTAGTTAGGATGCATAGCTAAATTTAAAGACTATATACTGCATGTTGTTTGACTATTTACATGCAAGTGTGTTGTGAGTCTTTTAGATAACTACATTAGCCTGCCAGTGTTCTGTTGCAAACAAGCAGTTAACTATAAAGATCTAAATGAATGTGCTGTTTATGGAAGCAAGTTGTATATAATTATCATTATGATGAGTGGGGTGGGATCATGGAAGTGAGTCTTGGTTTGGCTCCCATTGCTCCAGCCCCGCCCCGCTTGTCATAAAAATTTGTTAAAAACAGTATTCTTCCACCAAACAATGTAGTTCGTCAGAAACAGTTGTGGTTGCAACCATAGACATACAGTCATGGCCAAAAATATCAGTACCCTTGATAAATATGATCAAAGAAGGCTGTGAAAATTAATCCTTTTGATCTTTTATTTTAAAAATTCACAAAAATCTAACCTTTCATTGGATAATAAGAGTTTAAAATGGGTGGAAATATCATTAGGAAATAAATGTTTTCTCAAATACACGTTGGACACAATTATTGGCACCCCTAGAAATTCTTATGAGTAAAATATATTCCCATTCATATTCACAATTTTGAGTACTCCAGGGTGATTATGAACATGAAATTATCCAGCCATGGCTTCCTGTTTCACAGAAATATAAATAGGAGGGGAAACAAAGCCCAAATTCCCTTAATCATCCATCCATAATACCTGATGCGGTTAGAGAACACCTGACAAGAGATCAGAGACCATTCCTTCATCCAGAATCACTCCAGACTCTTTAGATTCACAGCTCCATGTTGGTGCTTCTTCTCTCCAGTTCACCACTCATTTTCTGTAGGGTTCAGGTCAGAGGGCTGGAATGGCCAGCAGAAGCTTGGTTTTGTGCTCAGTGACCCATTTTTGTGTTGTTTTTGAGGTTTCTGTTTGGATTATTGTACGGTTAGAAGATCCAAACATGGCCCATTATAAGATTTCTAACAGAGTCAGTCACTTATTGATTTTTTATCTGTTGGTATTTGATAGAATCCATGATGCCATGTGTCTAAACAAGATGTCCAGGACCTCCAGTTGAAATATAGGCCCGCAACATTAAAAATACAGCAGTATATTTCATTGTACACATGGGGTACTTTTTATCCCTGTGTTCACCAAACCCATCTTGAGTGTTTGATGCTAAAAAGCTCATTTTTAGTTTCATCTGACCATAGAAGCCAGTCCCATTTGAAGTTCCAGTCATGTCTGATAACTGAATACACTGGAGTTTGTTTTTGGATGAGGGAGGAGAATTTTTCTTGAAACCCTCCCAAACAACATGTGGTGATGTAGGTGCTGTTTGACTATTTTTTTTAAGGTTTTCTGACCCCAAGGCTCAACTATTTTCTGCAATTCTGCAGCTGTGGTGCTTTGAGAGTCTTTAGCCACTCAAACTCTCCTTCTCAACGTGCATTAGGACGATATAGACACACGTCCTCTTCCAGGCAGTTTCGTAACATTTTATGTTTATTGAAAATTCTTAATTATTGCCCTGATGGTGGAAATGGGAATTTTCACTGCTCTAGCTCTTTTCTTAATGCCACTTCGCTAATTTGTGAAGCTCAATTATCAATTAAGCGTGCCGATATTTTTGGCCATGACTGTATATAGATTCCCTATTCAATTGCTCCAGGCATCTAGATGCAGCCGCCATCTTGGAACGGTCAACTTGACGTCATTCACCATACTGTAGTCGTTGAGTTCGCAGACCATCGGCTGTGCAGGATTGTGGCATCTTTCAAATATTCAGTGATTACTATGGTGAATGACGTCAAGTTGACCGCTAAAATATGGCGGATGGCTTACTTGTTAATGAGGCATCTACATATATATATATATCTATGGTTGCAAAAAAGTGGTTGCCAAGCAACACACAAAAGTAAACAAAGATGTGTGTTTATAGAGTATTTTACAACAGCTACGAATGCGGCTCAACCAATCAGAATCGAGGACTGGAACTATCCGTTTTATAAAATACATTTTAAATTTATGCATTTAGCAGACGCTTTTATCCAAAGCGACTTACATTGCATTCAAATTACAGTTTTTACATTTTATCAGCTCTTGCTTTGCCTGGGAATCAAACCCATGATCTTGGCGTTGCTAGCGCCATGCTCTACTATTCGAGCTACAGGAAAGCATTTTACATGTTCATATAGCATATAGAGTTATTTAAAATTGTAATAATATTTCACAATATTACAATTTTTACTGAATAATTATTAAATAAATGAATACTTGATGAGTGAAAGGGTCCTTACAAATCTTACCAACCCCAAACTTTTGAATGTTAGTGCACCTGATTTGTTTCTTCTAGACATCAGGGATGTCAAATGGAGATTTTTGGAGACTATCCTCAGATTTTTTTCCTACATAAATGACCACAATAATCTCACGTCACTTCTAAAGTTTCAGAAAAAAAAAGAATCAAAATTTTTTTTTTTCAAATTGTGCTCAAATTTGCCTCAAATTCCTCAAATGATCTGATCTACACTTCTAGAGTGGATTATCAACAGAAATTTTGATTCAAAATGTTACTTCAGCTTTCATATCCATTGCATGAAATTCAGAGATAATACTGTGACAAAACTGCTTTGGGAGAGGCGCGAGATATGACTGATAACAGCCTGGATCATCTTGTGACAGGTGGAGGAACACATGCTCTATATATGGCTGTGACCATCAGTGGCAAACAGCTTCATAACATCCATCCAGCGAGAGCAGAGTGAGACAGACAGAAAGGAGAGCTGGTCTTTCTCAACGCAGAGCGTGGTATGTGGGATAGGGACATCTGCTCTCTTTCATGCTCAGAAAGCGCAACTGATTCCCTGAAAGGATGATGGGAGTTTGTTTGTGGAACACACTAATGGCAGAGAGCTCTTCCTCAAGCTAGAAACTACTCCTCTCCACCCTCAGGTGCTAAAGATCTTTTCATAGGACATACCGTTCCCTGTTTAATGTGTTTAACAGCAGAGGAAATTTGTATTGCTGAGAGGTTACTCTCTCATGGATCAGGGAAAAATAAAACAGTTTGAGACACGGCATTTGAAACTCTAGAACAGATTTCTCTATAAACTGCAGAATAGGATTTCTGGTGTTTAAGGGGAAAAAATCTTAGAAGCAGCAGGCAAAACTTTCATTCCCTTGATGTCTAGAAGAAACAACTGAGATATTAAAGAGATTTAATTGTTTTTTTTTGTCTTTTTGCTTTTCTTTCCCTAAATAAAGGTGTAGGGTTTAATTTGAATCTTTTCACTGAGAAACTGCTGGTAAATTTTACATATAATTACAAAGACACAGAAAGTAACAAATTGAACAAGTTTTTTTTTTTTTTTTTTTTTTCCTGTACTGAAAAAAATGCTGCAGGATTTAGGTTACTTTAAAACAATTTTCACTGAGAAATGTCGAGCAGATTTCACAATTAGACAGAAACAGCAAGTAACCGATTATTTTTACTGGAAAAAGGGTGAAGGATTTACTTTGGTACGGTTTACACTGAGAAATAAATAATTATTCACAAATAATAATGAAGAAACAGCAAGTAACACATTGAATTAAACATCAAATTTGAGAGTTTTACAGACAAAATCTGTATTTATAGTAGATTTACAAATTTCACCATTAAAGAACAAATCTGAGCACAGTTTTCAATCCTTTTTTTTTGGATTTGAGAGAAAATACATGGGACATTGGAGTAGAGAAACACCTGAGCAGGACACCTGACTATTTATTCTCCATTAAATCTTCATTGTGGACTCTAGAAGAAACAACTGAGATATTAAAGAGAATTCATCTGTGGTTTTCTTTCCCATAAGAAAGAAAGACAAATTCACATACAGGAATTACGTTGGCAATTGGAAATTCATCCTTCTAAAAAAGTAGTCCCAAACCAAAATAACGATATTAAACATATGTGCAACTCAAACAACACTCTTTAAAAAACATATGAGCTTCAAATTTCAAAACTTTTTATCCTTCTAAATGTCTTATTATGCCTTAATATGATATTTCACCCAAAAATACCATTTGTGTAGTCATTTACTCACCCTCATGTCAGTCCGAAACTGTTTGACTTATGTTTTTCCAATGTATAGACAAAAAACACATTTCTCAAAATATCTTATTTTATGTTCCAAAGATAAAAAGAAAGTCAAACAGTTTTGAAATGACATATGGGTGAGTAAACGATGTCGAAGTTTTTCATCATGTCTTTAAAATCCATTACAATAAAGCTCAAAGTGCTCATAAAGCTCGTCTCTGGCACAGGAAACTTCTCTGTTTCATTCATTCACCTCATCCGTGTCATTTGCCAAGTAATCTCAGACGGCGTTTACAGAAGCTTCATGAATAAACCCACAGCAGTCCTGCTGTTGTCTCTCAGTCTCTGTGTGCGGGGGACATCCCTCTCTCTCTCTCTCTCTCTCTCTCTCTCTCTCTCTGTCTCCCCCGCAGGTCTTCCTGTCTCACACATCACCCACAGCACTGATCAAACAAAGTTGCCATGGCGACGCAGCCTCACAGAGCACTGGGCTTGTGGGAAGGGATATTCCATCTAAGAGAAACTTCAATTATGATTTATCTCTTCTGTTCTTCCATGTATCTCTCTTGCTCGCTCTTTCTCTGCAGCCACCCAAATTTATTAAGCCAAATGATGCACATGGTCATATAGCAGAGGCTGCATCTTCAACTTAAAAAAAAGAATTCAGTGAGATTCATCTTTGCATACTTCACGGAACCTGCAAAGACTTGGTTTATGTAATTATTAATCAATCTTAGAATAAATAAGACTATAAAACATCCTTCATGTATTATTGGGTCATGTATTATCTCAAAAAAAGGAGGAGAAAAAATGATCACTGCACAAATGTGTTTTTTTTCCACATTGTCATTATTTTCACAGTAATTATGCAGGCAAATTCTAATTGCTTAATTGATATGAATTTTTGCCCTTTCAGTTGAGGTGAAATTACCGCATTCATGACAGTTTTGTACAATTCAATGTATTATTGATTGCAAGTTATTTGAACTAGAGAGAGAGATTTAATTTATAAATTCACACAACAACAACAACATCAACATCACGCTTACTACATAACGATCACAGTCATTTAGAAAAAGAGTTACCCGGCCACATACAAGGCATCTCTAAGGCCCTTATGGACTGAAGCGGAAAGAACACAGTGTGACTGAATCCGCTCTGGTTTTGGCAGACAGCTCTGTCCGTTAGTAATAGGTCAGTACAGGGAAGTAACCATTCTCTGAGGGAAGACTTTGGCCAGACGAAGCAGCCAAAACTGTTGCATTTTGGTGACATTATCTTAAGCATTTTGCCCGATGAAAACACACAATTCAGAAAAACTCTTTCTATAAAGAACACATTGTCAATTAAATGCCTCAGTGTGACGTTTCTCTATAATGCAATCGCTGCAATTCAGCAACCAGCAGAAGTTGGCAGCCACACCTTGCCTCCTCCAATCAAACGCAGCACGGGCTTCAAAGCCATGTGAGAATGAGCAAAAGCACAGGAACAAAGGGATGCTTGCACCGAACCCCTGGTGTGAGAGAAGTCTAGCTTGCTGATTTGCTGAGTGTGTATTTGTGCTGGCAGTGGAAGAGGCTTGTGCTGTAGATCCCTGGAGTGAGACGATGGCCTCGCTCTCCTCAACACTTTAAACTGCATAAAACACACCATTCAGCCTCGTGCCCTGAGGTCCTTCAGATGTTTACGGTGAGGTGAAGGACCACTGACACCCCTTTTAATGCTAGAGCTGGATCTTGACCGGAGATCTGTGAATGTCTCTCAAAACCTGCTCACTTCTCTAAAGACGCGAGAACCAAACAATGACGCACATGACTGCTACTAGATAAACAGGCAGAATTAATAGTCAACTGATATGGGATTTTTCAATGACAGATACTAATATCTAGAGGTCAGAATAATATACACAATTTATATTAAAATTATTTTAAAAAATGATTAAAAATATTGTAGTATCAATACAACATTTGTGATTCAAAATAGATTAAACAGACAATAAGATACTTTAAAACAATATATAAATCACCAGTTCACCACCAAACATGAAATAAATAAATAAATCTAATAATCAAATTTCCTCACACCTGAAAACAGATGCAACAAACAACTTAAACACATTAGACATATCCTGTGGACCAAATGGCCATGACAAAAAGTTATGTAAATATGAATGGTGCATCTTAAGAGAAATATCAATTTAATGACTCAGATTTAAATTATATGTGTATATACACATATAAACATTTTTAGCATTATTGCAGGTATATATAGCTTCGCAATTCAAAATGCAACCAACAGTGATGAAATGTGTGTAAAATTCGCATAGTTAATTGCGATTGGACATCTTTTTTGCATTTATTAGCATGCTGAACTCTGATTGGTCCTTTCTTACACAGCCGCCACTAAACAAGATGCGTGCTGAGTGTCATGACAACGGCTGCGGCATTTCATTTACACAGAAGCCGAGCCGCCTCGCAGCAGCTTCACATACACATTTCCTATCTATTCGTGCCTCGCAAGCACTGCTATTTCCTTCAGCAAATGCAAATATGGTGACTTGTAATGTGTTACAAACTCACCCGATGGTGCTGAGCGCCTGTTCCAGGAGCTCCGTCTGCAGAATATTCTGCGGCGGCGTGAAAGCCCCATTAAAATGAGATAAAACCGAGCTACAGAACTGACGCAATGTCTCAAACTGCATTTTCCCTCTTCCTCTCCGTTATCCTGCGTATATTCCCTCTTTCCCTTAGACGAAACTCCTCCAGCGCTCCTCGCTCCGGACGCGCCGCATCTCCAGCGCAACATAAACACGATTCAACTTCTCGATGTATTCTGATCCCGGTGAAAAGTGCGTTTGGATGAGGAGAGCGGACCGACACCGACTCTCCCGGTCATTATGATCCGAACTTATAGAGAAAGCGAACGCGCAGCGTTTTCCTAAACGCACCGGAGATCCCTCCCGCCTTTATTTATCCACAGTAATCGCGATGAACATCCATGCAAACGCCGGATTCTGGAGAGCCCAGGCTCAGGATTCTCTCTCCCATCTAGCAGCCATCCGCTCTCAGGAGCACCAGAGCAGCACTACACATCCTCTAGCAGCATTACAGCGCATGTGGCGTGCGTGGGGAGGAGGGGAGGGGAGCTTTCTTTCTCCCACATCATTAAGGGTTTTCTGTGGAGAGAGATGCTCTGCACTAAAAGACAACTATTGTGTGTGGATACTTGATGACCTGAAGGAATAAGAGCGCTAGAAGAACAGAAAACGCTCTCTTGTGGAGTGCAGTGCCCAGAGGACACAAGGAAAAAGGGGGGTTTTTAACATGCATTCTGACCTAAAAATGTTCTATATACATTTAAAAGCGAAGCAGGGCCCTTAGAAATTACATTCTGTAATGAGAAACATGTTAAAGCCATTAGCAGGATGATACAACCATATAAAATCAAGACTGTGCAGTTCTATTAATGTGTGTTTACTGTACGTGCATTTGGAAGTACATTATTGCCTTTCAGTATATAATAGAATAGAACAGAATAGAATTTAACCTTTTTTGGGGGGGAAAATATATGTTTTTTAGAAAAACAGAACAATGGATGGTGGATGGATAAATTGACTGCAAAAAGTGAATAGTAGAGATAGATAGATAGATAGATAGATAGATAGATAGATAGATAGATAGATAGATAGATAGATAGATAGATAGATAGATAGATAGATAGATAGATAGATAGACAGACAGACAGATAGATAGACAATGATCCAACAATAGATAGATAGATAGATAGATAGATAGATAGATAGATAGATAGATAGATAGATAGATAGATAGATAGACAGATAGATAGATAGACAATGATCGAACAATAAATAGACAGACAGACAGACAGACAGACAGATAGATAGATAGATAGATAGATAGATAGATAGATAGATAGATAGATAGATAGATAGATAGATAGATAGATAGATAGATAGATAGATAGATAGATAGATAGATAGATAGATAGATAGGAGTATCATTTAAAGGCTTGCGCACTCAACTGTTTGGGAAATGGGGCTTTGTGCTCGTGTATCCTACCTTTTTCATTCGGCACAAATCCAAATATTCCATAATATTTCCCTATTTGCGATGTAACATATCTGAATGCTAAACTGTTATGTATTATGTAAATTATAGGCTTTGTACAGTACTTCAGTCGCGTTCCAGCGGTGACACAGAGGCGAGTGCGCTGATGTTTGGTTCACTGTATTTTATTTTGACAAAGTACCAACTGCGCTGTCAAGTTAGCAATGCTGGAACTGATGTGTTTTGTGTGTGTGTGTGTGTGTGTGTGTGCGCTCCGACACGATCACTTCAACTGTTTCCTTATACCAGCAGAATTAACTTTAAACACTTATTGTCTTATTAATAATGCATCACTGTATAAAGTACTTTTATTTGTGTACACTCACAATGAAAACTAAACAGATTTTATATATAACATCGTAATAATATTTAGTAATTTGCACTACTGTCTGTTCAAAATAAATGAAAAGAAACCGAGCATAGTAGATTTGTTTTTTTTTTCGTTGTACCGAAATCGCATCGAACAGTGACCCCCCAACTGAGGCACGTACCGAACCGTGACATCTGTGTACCGTTCCACCCCTAATATATATAGATGCCCTTGCTAAAGCTCAAATGCACCAGTTGTTTAGAGATCAGCGTTTAAATCATTAGTGTTGAATGGTCTAGAGAGCAGGCAGGTGTGAGATCAGAATGCTGATACTGAATTCCTGCAGGTGCATCTTTCATTCTCTTAATAACTCTCTCAAGACTAAACCTCCATATCACAACATCAGCTCCCACAGCGCAAACCAAAAGCATGAAACTTGATTACATCATACTTAAAGTGAAACTTGTGCTGACCTCTTGAACAAACGGCACAATATGCACATCTGTCTATATTGCAGTACCTGCTGTGACTATAGAAGATCAGCTCCCAACCCTACAAATGACTCATGCATTTTGTCAAACTAATTTCAGCTCTAAAACAACCGCTGTTGTTTGTGGTTCAACTTAGGTGTCACGTTGCATCTAGCTCCAATAAAAACACTAATGGATTTTATAGATGGAGGGGGAGGAGATACAAACGCATGAAAACCGGTGAAACCCAGAGAAACATAACGGCTGTAATTAAATCCGAATCCCAGTGTAATTATTATTGTTTCATCTAGCAGTTTCACCCACACTCGCACCGCGTCTGAGCGTTCGCTCCAATGACACCTCCGAGACCAAGACAAATTAGGCTCTTCCCACATTATTTCAGGATATAAATAGGCTGTCAGCACTTTTTCAGGAGAGGAGAATCAGAGTTAATTTAAACATTCTTTAAGATTAATGGAAGTGCTTTTCAGTGATTTCCTGAGCTCTATTCCTGGGCATCAAACTATTTAACACATTCTCCTGGTGAATGGTCAGGCCGTTCTTATCCACTTTGGCAGCAGTTAACCCCAAAACAACCCTGCCACTTTCCATAAACAGAACTAGGGCCTGAAATCATTAAAAAAAAAATAATAGTCTATTTATTATTTTTCAACACACAGACACTCAAGGTGCTTAACCTTCATAAAATGTTAATTGTCAACCTTGGGAGGTCAAACTAAATATTGCATGAGCCGTTTTATTTTCTATTCATTTTATATGAGCTTTGCAACCCTTTAGGAGTTTTGCAACTGTTTTTACAGTTTAACCCCTTGATTTTTGTGATTACTCTAGCAATAATAAATAAAAAAATAAAAACTCACAATTAAGTAGAGAAAATGAAGAACTAAAATTACTTCAGTGGAAGACCATTTCAATGGAAGCTTGTTAAAAAAAAAAAAAAAAAATTCTCAATTTCATAATTGTGAGTTAGTAAACGCAATTGTGAGGAAAAAGGTCAGAATTGCAAGAAAAAAAAGTCAAATTTGCGAGTCTCTTATCTTTTTTGAATACTTTTTTTTTTTTTTATTTCACATTGACTGTAAATTTTACAGTGTGACCTTTTCTTATTTTAACTCACAATCGTATTTATCTTAGAATTACCTTTCCTTAATTTTTTCTATGCACTTTCACACAGTAAGAAAAAGATTGCTCTTTTCCAAAAAACAAAAGCATACAGTCATCACGTCTGTCAAGTCTCATAAAACTAGTCAATATGTGTGCTATTTTCTGGTCCTAGCCATATTTAAAGGAACAACATTTCACCCAAAAATGAAAATGGGCTAAAAATTTACCCTCAGGACAAAAAAGATGTAGATGAGTTTGTTTCATCATCAGAACAATAAAAATCAGAATGGGTGCCGTAAGAATGAGAGTCCAAACAGCTGATAAAAACACCATAATACTTCACAAGTAATCCACACCACTCCAAGTCCAATGTCTTGCAAAGCGAAAAGCTTGTAACAGTTTGTAACATCAAGTAGATGTTAGCAAAGCATTTATGGGGATGGAGAAATTAACAAAATTCCTCAAATGGCATAAACTTTGAAAGCAGCTGCTTACTTTTAAAAATACAGTACTTGTGTAAGTCAGAACCAATATAGAACTATAACACTCTCTGTTATACAACACTGAACAAATCAGACACTGCCTCGCTACCATATGGCAGGCACATTTTTAACATCTAACCTTTTGGGGGTAACACATTAAACCAGACAGAAAGTGCAAATGAGCATTTACAGTTTTCATGACAGAACACGGCACACAAACCGATCTGATTGAAAAGAACAGCTCTGCTGTTAGAGTAGCTTTTTATACATTTCACAGCAGAGACGCGCACAATTTGTTCTACGGAAAATGTCAGACTGCATCCGTGAAAGCAGCTTAAAGCTCACCTGCTGTCCTGAGCTGTTCACGGACATCTGCCAGGTAAAGAAGCCAGGGATGGGTAAAAAAAACACTGTGTATCGAAAAAATGTATATTTTTGGTTTTGAGCAAGTTTTTCAAAGGTTAATGGTTTGATTCGCAGTTAAAACACAAACTGCTTGCACAAATTGTTCAAAAGTTAGGGTTAAATAAATAAGTAAATAAAGGTTTTCACAAAAATATTAAAAGCAGCACAACTGTTTTCAATATTGATAATAGATCATGGACATGCATGTGACACTGGATCATATGACACTGAAAATTCAGCTTTTCCATCACAGGAATAAGTTGTATTTTTAAATATATTAAAACTGAAAGCATTTATTTTAAATGGTAATATTATTTCACAGTATTACTGTTTTTTCTTTGGTCAAATAAGTGAGCATAAGATACTTTTTTGAAACAAAAACTTGACACGCTGTCTTAAAAACAATAAACATCCTACACATGTACACAGACCAACAACTAAGTCATGACAGAACTCACTCCAGTACATCCATACACTAAAAGACTAAGTCTAAACACGCAATTTCCACATTTCCAGGGTTTGTCATTCAAATGTGCTCACGTCAACACAACACACACACACACACACACACACACACACACTAACGGCAGGTGAGATCAGCCCCATCTTTGTGGCACTCGGCCCAACATTCCTCTCCTCCGCAGGTATTCAGGAACGGAAAATCAAACCAACACACAGCAGTCGCCATGGATTCAAGAGAGCAGGCATCTGTTTCGACAGAGACATCTCTCTAGGACTGACCCCAGACCCCCGATACAGCCATCTCAGCAAAAGACGGAGAGAATTTGATACAAGGGCTCAGAGAGACACTGCCACTGTGTGGTAAACGATAGAATAGCACTCACTGCTCACACTGCATTAGCATCTCCCTGTAGATTAGGGGCGTAATGTTTGATAAATGTGTTATGACTCCCTGCATTTGTTCAAGAGCAGGTTTCACCATAAATTACGGATTGTTATTTACCTGTCTAGCATGTTTAGCACCAAATTAGCAATGGTAAACAGAGGAAAAACAGATGGAACCTGAACGAATGCATTGTGCGCTCCAGCTGTTGTTATCCCAGGTTCAATTTCACATGGTCTATGTATGCATGTGTGGTTAAAACCAGATAACTTTCATACATGTACTGTAAAAGCCAAAGGGTTCACTATAAGACTATTTCCTAAATTACAATTAAACTTCAATCAATGATTTAATTTTACTGAAACTTAAAGGAACTTTCAGTTCATTTCCAGAATGAGAATTTCCTGATAATTTACTCACCCCCATGTCATGTTAGCAGAAGTTAGAGAAAACTGTTTCTAACACTTAAAATAGATATTTTTCTTACAAAAATGCAGTTTCGCTACAGGGGGCCTTTATTCACCCCCCAGAGCCATGCGAGGCACTATTTATAATGGATGGATTAACTTTATTGAACTTTTTTTTAACTGTTGAACGAAAACACCCACACAGTGCCATTATAAAGCAAGAGAAGGAAGCCATAAAGACGAAAATTATAAAGAAGAAATCATATAAACCTAGGATGCCTTAAGGGTGAGTAAATCATGGGCTAATTTTCATTTTTGGGTGAACTAACCCTTTAATATAATTAGCTATTGCGTTCACATAACTCTTTCTATTAAGTGCAATGAACTTTTAGTTTAAGTTAACAATAATGTAAAATGAACTAATTTCATTTTCAGTTCAATTTCAAATTTAAATTTTAACTACTAATAAATATATCTGAAATCATATATTAAACATCCCATAGTAACATCCTAGAAACTAGCCAAACCATCAAAGCAACCATCTATCAATGTCCTAACAACCACCCAGAACACCTTAGCAACTGTTTAGCAACACCCTTGTAACCACCCAGAAAACCCAAGCAACTGCCTAGCAGCACCATGGCAATCACTTAGCCCAGCAACCACAAGAATACCCTAGCAGCTATTTAATAATGTATTAGAAAACATCCAGATCATTCTAGAAACCACTTAGTAACAACCTAGCAACAACCCCGTAACTACAAACCATCTCAGCAAAAATCTGGTTTCTTAAAGTAGCATGAATAACTTGAAGAGTGCTGCTGTTTAAACAGAATAAGGATTTCTAAATGCAAGGTTTTTGCAAGTGCAAATGTTTCAACACTAAAAACACATTCACCCATACCATCAGCACTCACCTGTTGCTCAGGGGGTCGTTGGGCTTCAGACTGGAGTCGTTGTTGAGGGACGCCTGGCGCGGGAGTCCTGGAGCTCGGCTTCGGTCTCCTGGAGGTCCCTGGTACAGCAGTGGGGCTTCCTGAAGTTTGGCCTTCTTTTCCTGTGGAGCCTCTTCGTGGCGGCGGTAAGGGTCACTCGCACCCGAGGGCAGGGTGCCCCCTGGGCCGCTGTAGAACCAGGCCCCTGACTTGGTGAGGATTTCTTGTTGTTTTCGGCACAGGTTGCATACCCACATCACCTGATGGTGAGAGAACAGGAAGTTAGAATCACAGGAGAACACAAGACCCCAAATGAGATGAATGAAAACTTGCTGTTGTGGGAGAAGCGATTTGTAGTCTTAAATGAGTCATTTGTGTGTCAACTGTGAAGCCAAACACAGAGTGAATAATGGGATATTTGTCCAGAACCTCATACGCAGGTCCCACAACAAACAGGTTCAGGAAACGGTGATGCTGGTGCAGCTGACAAACAAAATTGTCAAAATTCATGTGAGAGGAAATGAACAATGCAAAGTTCAGGCTCAACCACTGGCATGAGTTTGAGGGCGGAGCCACCTGGTTTGTCTGACTTTTAGAGTGCTGCAGGGATGACGTATTTTTGTAGGCCAAAGCCTGTAAACTACTTAGCATTTAAGCACTTCTGGTTTCACTGTCCTGAAGTCAGTGGGTTTTTGAATGGGTTAAGTGCTTGAAATAAGGTCTGTGGTTAACACAAGCTCAAGATATTTTCATGTTTTGTTCTATGACATAAAAAGACATCAGTAATAATACCCTTGCAGTGTTGCCAAGTCCATGGTCTTCCTTCAGAATTGTCCTGCTTTTATATGCCCCCCCCCCCCCCCCCCCCCCCCGCCCCTGGAACATGATTACAACTAAGGTGGAACCCCCTGGAAGGCTATTTTGATAAAATTTTGACAGTCATTTTCCCCCAGAACACAACTGACCCTTCACAAAGACTCACCCCCCTTTGTTACTGTTGCTACAAGCCATACGCTCTCAGGCCATACATCAGGTTCTCACGCAGTTAAAAAAAAATGTGCAAAGAGAAAACTGACAACGTGCCGACAGACAGGGCAGAGCAGGTTACTTTTGGTATGAAAGAAAGTCTCAGCTTTCAAATGCTGTCATTTAAGAAATTCACACAATAAATACCATTTTGTGGCTCTTTAATGTGATGTGCCAGATTGCTGTAGTGCCTCAGTTTCACCGATCATCTCTTCCTCATTACTAGTTATAGCATAAGATAAACATGAATGAACATCAGAAGGTATCTTTTTTCAACCGCAGAAAGACGTCAATACACACTGTTTTCAAGTTCAAGTACACCAACGTTAATCTGCTCTCCGGTCTGGTTTGTTTGGTAGACAAAAATGGCAGATTCAGTGTTATGATTGGTCAAATCACCTGTCAATCAAACTCCCAGCGAAGGGGCAATTGGGATCATTTTGGCAGTGATTGGGCTAGTTTTGAATACCAATTGGCCTGGTTTTGTAATGCAGACTTGGCAACCCTGAACCCTTGTTATATACGTATATTTTAAAGCTTTTACTTTCTAGAAAAAAAGGCAGTTGCTAACAAGTGGCTAAACGGGACAACAGAGGTTGTCAGGGACATTAAACGCAGTATCATAAGACCTAATAAGAAAACTCGTCTACTCACTTGTCGACTCATTTTGTTTAGAAGAGCACTCTTGCAAACTACCCTAACTCAAACTTTAAGGGAAAATAATTTTAAATAAAAATTAACTTGTCAGAAGCTTAATGGTGATGGTGTTAAAGTGATGAGTAGTGTGTCTGCCTACTTTTATATTTTTACTATTGGCGATGGTATTTAGACTCCAAAAGCTGTATTAAATGATATCAAAACATGTCAGAATCAAACTTTTGTTAGTCACAGAGCATTATTTTCTGCATTATTTCAAAAGCTAATGGAAAAATCCTATTGGGTTTTGGCGAGGGAACCAGGGTGATGCTAACTTCTGGGTTGGCCTACAAAAATTTATCAACCCTGCAGATGTGGAGCGGGGTGGAAATGGCGGTAGGTGTTTAGAAACCTGTTTGGAAACAACCAGTATTGATTTTTGCATCAAGCATCGCTATTATTACTGTACTCAGGTCTTTACAACCTCTCAAATCTTCTGCTTTCAACACTCCTGAACATCTCTTGAAGTCCCACCAACACTGAGGGCACGGCAGGCTGACCTTGTTATCTGCCCAGCAGAAATGCACTTAGCAGGCGGTTGGCATCAAAGCTGCCATCCAGTTTGCTGGTGGTAATTAAACATGCTCCGAGTCTCACCCACACACACAGGCTTTCATCCATTCAGCCTGAATACATAATGCCACAACAGCTCCCGGAAATGATGCGTCTCACAGAAGAAATGAACTGGGAAATTCAAATTATTCAACAATATTCCAAAACAAAGGGAAAGTCTGTTCCTTACATACTTAAAGCTGGTAATATAACACAATTATAAAGAATTGCACTGTATGATCTACTGCAATGCTTTTTTGGAAGCTGACAGCCCCTGGTCAGCATTCATTCACTTTGATTCTATGGAAAGAGCAGCTATTCAGAAGAAAGTGACCCTTGCAATAAATAATGATGACATAATTTTTCCTGTAATATCCAAACAAAAGAGCCTACAATATATTCAAAAACAATAATTGTTTTGAAACTTGAAAAGTTGTGTATGAGCTGCCCTATCAAGTGAAAAGGTCACATCTTTCAAGTGGTTTTTGATAAGATCACAGTGAGCAATTGCACTCCGAACGGCTCTGAGACGTACCGTGGATGGATGTGAGTGTTATTGTGATGAATGTTTGGTCAGTAAGCGATAGACAAACGAAAAGATGTGTGCGGTGAAAAATTGATAAAGTGCTGAGTGAGCTGTCATTGGTGTCAAATGGCAGGGGACCTTTCTGGGTGAATCTCATGAAGCCTGTCAAGCTGTGTTTCACCCCAAAATCAAAAGAGCAATAAAAAAAAAAAAGCAGCAAATATATTTTTTGCGCAAATAAAATGAAGTCTACTTTTAAAACCTTTATTTATCTATTTATTTATTTGTTTGTTTAAGACAGACATGATTTACATGATTCAAGTAAATTTGAATTAAAATATAAAGTATTTATACAGCTAATGCTGATGTAAGTAAAACAAAGTCATTGTATTAATAATAATAATAATAACAATAAATAATATAAGAAAAAAATAATGAAAACCACAATTAAGATGATTAAATTGTAAATTAATAATAATAATAATAATAATAATAAATAATAAGGACCTAAACCTAATTTAAGTGAGCTTTAGACAGAAAGCCAATAATGCTCACAATGCTTTTATTTTGAATGAATGAAAAAAAAAAAAAAAAAAATATATATATATATATATATATATATATATATATATATATATATATATATATATATATATTAATCAATGCAAGTTTTGCAATTAGTAAAACACGAGATTTGATTAAGCATCTGACTACCATATGTAAAGCATGTACTGTATGTAAAACATAAACATCAATATGAAACTTGTATATTACTGTATCAGACGGCATAACCGGAGAGGCCGTCCTGGGCCGCTGAATATTTTATCGATGTTTGATAAAAGTGAGGAAGTTCATGATGAGGGGAGCGTTATCATTCACCAGCTAAAACACTGCCTGCAGGTGGAACATGAATATTTAATGCGCTTCTATATTTAGAGCCCAGCAGCTTGTAATAGACTGGATGCATATTCATAGGTTTTATTTTCTCTCAACTTAAAAAGGACCTGTTAAACAAAGTGTTAATTATGCAGCGACAGAATCAAAAATAGACAGATCTCTAAGAAGAAAAGAACATATGCAGCTCAGTCCTCTACGGGTATGTCACGTTGTCGAAAAGTACCTCTATTATTAGCTGAAATATTGTGCAAATTAAGGTCCAATAAGATTTTATAATTCAAGCTGCTGTTTACATTAAAACATCCGTAAATATCAAGCTCTAATTTAAAAAAGGTGAAAAGGTATTACCTTTTTTTATTTTCTAGATTTGTTCTTTTAACGACAAACGGTTTTCCAAATAACAATATGCAGCTTTTTTTCCATTGCCTGAATCTCAATAACACAATAAAAGCTTAATGCTAAACACTGTAGCCATGCTTACCCATGTCAGCTGCGTATTGTTTGGTCCAAATGGATAAAACTGATGCTCAATATCTGAATACAAAACTCACGGACAGCTCCACACGGTTTCATATGCCAAAGTCCTGCGTAAAGGGTGACCTTTCAGAGTTGGGGATCAAATGCTCCTTCTGCTGTCAAGATTGTGCTTCAGTTAAGATTTTGAGGAAAAAAGCACAGAAGATTAATCCTGAGATCGATCCAAGTTGTCAAAAATAATATGCAGCAAAATAACAGCAACTGCTTGTGCAGGAAGGTGATATAGAACGATCGGAGCGGCACGTAATCATGTTTTTGCCACCGAGCATCACTAACACGGGTCTCATTACCGATGCATGTGAGTGCGCAGCTCCACCGGGGCTGAGTCTGACTCATTACCCATGCACAACGCTCACTGACTCTCTTCAAAGGATGCTGATGAAGATAGAAACACTAACTTCAACATCAGGATGTGTTAAGTCACTGATGTGCATCAGATATTATGTTTGCAAAATCAATCACATTACATCTGCTAAGGGGTAATAATGAAACAAATTATTTAAAAAGCAATTTTTCACTATTATTCACAATAGGATCTGTACTTAAAAGATTTTTGTCGTTAGAGACGATAGACAAACTTTGTGCATCAAAACCACTCCTTTTCTGGTTAAAAACAGTCAATGTCAGACATTTCAGGCTCTGTAATATTTAATTAGTTTAAGCCACAAAGTAAACATTCCGTAAAATAAGTACAATGAACTACGCAAAAACCATTTCGAACATCTTAAGCACATTTTGTAATACCAAAAAATCAAATATGTTATCACAGTGTCCGTCAAAAACTTAGACTGGCAGCCGGTTGGAATATTAAAACTAAAAACATTTACATAAACACTCAGGCATATATCACTTCATTGAATACTTGTTGGCTAAGAAATAAATAATTGTTACCTTACGATCTAACTGTTTTCAAATCCACATCATTTGTCTATCTATCTTGCGCATTGATGTCTGTCAAAAAATAACATGCACAATACAGTGTAGTATTAATGTGAGGCCTGCAGAGGTTCAGGGAGTACACGCATTTCCTGAAAAAACCCAGACTACTGGATGTTTCGACCGCGCCATCACTTTCTGAGGAGGAGAAAACGGCGGCCTGAGCAGCTTAAACATGCTGTCTGTCAGAGATATAACGCATGCGAGTATGTAAGTGATTTTTATCAAATGTAATTTGATCGCTGTCTACTCAGTTATTTAAAAGACTAAGGCAATTATCAAAGTTTGATAAAATGTTTAATTTTCCAATAAAATATATTTTTTAAATGATTTGTTACATTTAATTACCCATTTGCAGATTTTGTGTCAGCACATCCCACCTGTTCTCCCTACCATTTCCTGTCACCTTTCTACAATAAATGAAGTAAAATAAAACCTAATCATATATGAGAGACCAGGACTAGTTGTCAAGCTTTACAGTCCAGCGATTATTTCTGAGGGGAAGTTTATTTTTCACCATAAAACCCCACAGATGTAGTCACAAAAGTAGTTCATATTGTTAATGACTTGCCTGTGTGTTATTCCGATAATTCTAAATCCATTTTGACAGCTTTTGCCGGAGGAATAATCTAAAAATTACGTTTATTTACTGGAAATCATTCCACACACAATACCGTTTGAGGATGGTACAAATTCTTTATGTTTTTGAAACTTTATTTGACCAAAAATGTGATATTGTGAAATATTATTACTTCAAGATAGGCCATGTAGACCAGATTTTATAGTGTTTTATGGTGTTTGTTTGTTTGTTTGCTGGTTGGTTTTGACCTTTGAGAGCCTGACAATCATGGTGACAATAGCTGTCACTGTACAGAAAAGAAATGTGTGATGGAAAAGATTTCCTGTTTGTGTTCCACGGAAAAAGGTTTGGAATGACATGAGAATGAGTAAATCAGACAATAATTACAATTTTGGGGGAACTACTCTTTTAAATCTCGCACAAATCATTAAAGAAACTAAACATGGATCCAGACAGCAGTTAGTAGCTCCCACTAGCTTCCGTGTCAGTGAAAAATGTAAAAGGCTCTTTTTCCATCAGCATTTTCTTCTCTTCCCCAAACACTGACAGTTGTGGTGAAAGAGATCCTGTTCGAGACAGCATCAATATTTACAGCTCCCGGTGTCTCGTGCGGCGATGGGAGCTGTCGGACATCACACACTGGAACATGATAGCACAGCTGAGTCCAGCTCTGGCGACAAACATGAGGCAATGTCTGCGCGTTCACTGAGACTGACTGTATATCCATCCAAAATCATCATCATGATGAGGGGAAACATTAGCAGAGGTACTGTGTCTACCTTCACTGCCACTTACAACAAAGATTTTTTGTTTTATATCAGCATTATTTAAATGAATGAAAACAATTTTAATGGTTTCAGTTTTCTGACAAGGCCATCAATAAATAAATGTTTCAAATATGAATGAAATCTCCATCATTTCGATAAAATATCAAAAGCTGTCAAATCGACCAGCAGCACAATACTAAATTTGCACCAGCCGATGAGAATGAAACAAGCATAAACAGCCTTCAGTTTTTCTTTGACCATCATCAACAACTTCTAGCTTTAGATATTAAGATATTTCTACGTAAAACGGTCTCCGGGGTTCAGAGAGGTTAGAATCACAAGTACTGTCTCCATTCAAACCCTTAATGGAGTAAACCACAGAGGGGAGAAACAAAATCCAGTCATCAAGAACTAACCAGCAATTCAATCCTCTGCCGGGCAACCGGATAAAAGCTCGGCACGGCCTTGCTACTGCTGAGATACTGGAATACTTGAGTAAAGAAGAACTGCAGACTATACCAAAAATCAGACAAACATCTAACACTCAGACAACAGAGGTAAAAGAAAGAAACAAGAAAACGACACACTCCAGTGCTGCAAACTATAACCAGTGAGAGTTGAGCTGACCAGGAGACATTGTAACGCTGAATTACTGTAGGAATGCAAATATCACTTTTTTTCCCCTCCTAGATAGTCATGAGATTAAATGGTGAACAAACGGAGACTTTTACCTCCTGCTTCTCAGATCTTTCGACAGAGAAATGCCCCAGTAACATCACGTTACTTCTCAAAATAGATCTCAACAATGTCTCAAACTGTACTCAGATTTGCAGAGCAATAATAAATAAATCTGCAATGATTGATAATCACTATTGATGTTATATCATTGATAATGTGTTTTAATTTTATATGTACATGTTATATTTTATATTTATACATCTGGACATGGTAATGAACAGCTTTCATTTTCTTTTTGAATTTTATATTTATACATATATATAAAATGATTTTTATTCATCTGAATGTGTTGTGGCAATGAGTAGCTTTCATTTCTTTCTTTTTGGGAAATAGATTTTTGTGTGTTTTAATTTTATATTTCATACCGTATAGACATCTGGACATGTTATGGTAATGAATAGCCTTCATTTTCTTTATGAAAAATATAATTTTATGTTTTAATTTTAAGTTTATACATATGGACACATTGTGCTAATAAATAGCCTTAAATTTCCTTATGGAAAACAATTTTATAATTTTTCGTACATATATACACATCAGGACATGTTATAGCAATGAATAGCTTTAATATAGAAAATGGAATTTAATATTTATACATTTGAACATGTTAAAGTAATGTATAGCCTTCATTTTCTTTTCTTATTTATATTTTTTCTTTTAAAATTTCATGTTTATGTATCTGGACACAACATGGCAATGGATAGCCTTTATTTTCTTCATTCAAAATATTATTTTAGATCCCCCCCCCCCCCCCCCGCACACATTGATTTTGGTGCAAGATGTGACCTATGTTTTCATGAGATTCTCCCATACACTGCCATATTACTGGGCTTTATCAAGACTAGTCTGTGGGGATCACCATAACTCTGAAGCGGGGCCGGTGTGTGACAGGTAACACTCCAGGTGAACCTGCTGCATCACCATCTGTGCTCAAGGGAACACGAGAGCGTTTCTATTGTCCTTCTGCACAAAGAGCTGCGCGGCCTGCCAGCCTGGAGCCGGACGCGACACTTTTACTACACTGTACTCATGCAGCCAAAACAACATGCACAATAAAGAGGCTGCTGTTTAATTGCTCAGGAAGTTCTCATTTAACTATCAACTTTGTCTTTAATAAAAAACGAAATTCTGAACCTATAAAGGGGGCATATAGGAGATTACTAAGGTCTTTTTTATCATAAGAAACATCTGAGAAGCAGAAGATTTAAGCCAGATCTCAATTTGATGCTGTTGGAATGTCATTGTTGACAAAAACAAAACAAAAAAAAAACACATTAAGACCTTTTAGAAATCGAAATGGTCTTATCAAGTTGCAATAATGTGGTGTTCTTTTTGTCACTATTGTTCGATCAGTGACTATTCAATCACAACCACAACAAAAATGAAAGAATTCTCAAAGCTATTTCTTGTTTATTATAAAGCTATTATTGTGGTTTTCCCACTTTAAAATAATGTGAAAAGGTGCTGATGTTGAAATGAGGGGTGATGCAATGTCATCAAGTTGATTATGGCAACATCAAAACCATTTCTCTTTTAGTACAGGTTCTGTAAGCGATTTCAGCCATTTTGATAACTCAGACCATTTTGCCATCATTGTAGAAACTGTTAATAAAATTTATAGGCCTATTTTAAAAAAAAAACATAAGAAGTGAATTGATAAATGCAAACAATAATAATATAACAAATATATAATCTAATTATATAGATAAATGTTAACATTTATTAATATTAATATAATATTTTAAAAATACATGCATATTTTCAAAAAAAAAAAAATTTAATCTTTTTTATTGATTTTTAATTAATAATAAGTGCATTAATTACCTTATAATTTGTTTAAAAATGCATAGAAATTAATATATATATATATATATATATACACACACACACACACACACACACACACACACACACACACACATACACATACAGTTGAGGTCAAACGTTTATATCCCCCTTTCAGAATGTGCAAAATGTTAATTATTTCACCAAAATAAGAGGGATCATACAAAATGCATGTTATTGTTTATTTAGTTACTGACCTGAATAAGATATTTCACATAAAAGAGGTTTACATATAGTCCACAAGAGAAAATAATAGTTGAATTTATAAAAATGACCGCGTTCAAAAGTTTACATACACTTGATTTTTAATAGTGTGTTAAAATAAACAATGACATGCATTTTGTATGATCCCTCTTATTTTGGTAAAATAATTAACATTTTGCAGATTCTGAAAGGGGGATGTAAACTTTTGACCTGTATGTGTATATATATATATATATATATATATATATATATATATATAAGCAAAAATATAACTATACAAATATATTCATAGTACATTAATTTACTTCTATAGTAAAATATTTATATATTAAAATTGTAAAAAAAAAAAAAAAAAAAAAAAAAAAAGGAAGTAAAAGAGATAAATTAATGCCAAAATGTCATCCTGTTATCCTTGAAAAATTTACAGTCATCATTGTGCATTTTAATTGTTTTTACAGCGTAACTTAAACCACACACACTTTTTCCAAAAACCCATCCTTCAAAGGTTTGTAGAACAACCAGACAGAGATTGTTTCTGACTGGCTTAAAAAGGAGTATTAAATGTCCTTCCTACCTGTGAGATATTTCTGAGGCTCATTTTATGCGTGCTTCTCCAAATAAAATAAAATAAAATAAAATAATCGCTTACAGCACCTTTAATGGAGGTGTGCAATCATCTAAGCTAAATATCAAAGCATAGACAAGAAAAAAAGGGTGCTGACCACTTTATCCTCCTGTTGCAATTCCACAGGGGAGGAAAAGCAAGAGAGAAAGACAAGGGAAAAAAGAAGAGGGGAGAACAAGTATGAGTGACATTTAGACACACTTAAAGAGATGTTCATGTACTACTGCAGCCAATCACATCGCCGCTTATTACTCTGAACAAAGTCATTTAAAAGCACTAAGACTGTACTGGGAGAGAGACATCAAAAGGTTAGATAAGCAGTTTCTGGCCTGATACATCCATCGCCCCGGGCCAACGGTTGAGGTGGTAAAAACAGAGGGAGCATCGCCCTCTTGTGGTCGTTGCATTACCTGCTCAACCCTCAGCGAACAGCAGCAGGAAATAACAAATAAGTGAGTTGAATGACTTCTGTATGAAAATACTGTATTAATAAGTTCAACTGCTTAAATATTAAAATATGGATTTTTAGCATCTATTAACATCTCACTATCACATTGTAAATGTCAAATATGCTCAGAATGGCATACTATGCACCCTATTTTTGCAGTATGCTATATGCAAACTAAGCACAGTATGTGCATTTTGCGTGCAGTATACAACCAAAGCACAGAACATGAATACTGTACCCAACAATACAATGCATACCACCTGATGTTAGAAATTGCATTTGGTGTCACTTTAGAAATATCATTTTAGCCTGATGTTTGATTGGATTGCTTTACTCAACACTGGATAAACCCTATAAAGCCTGTATTTGATACGCTTTGCTTTAAAGCCTCTAAACTATCATCATGATCAAAACCTCGCTGAGAATCGATGCACACAATCTACTACATGCTTCCTGTCATCTGATTGGTAGTTTATACTCTTTTTTAACACATTAAAAGCATTCAAGTATAATTCTAAAATATTCACCTTCAACTGGTTCACATGTCAATTTGCTGTGAAATCTTGAAGAATAACTTGTTAGTAATATTTCAAGATGAACACTAGACTGATGCAAGGTTTACAGGATTATCAATATTTTATAAACAAAAAAATCATGTTGAAATGTACCAAATATGATACATCGGGTTTTTGAGAAACATTTATTTACAATAATTTATCTTTTAATTATCATTGTATTATATGTTTTACCCCAGAAACTTCAAAGCTTTGATCATAAAATTAAGCATTTATATATCTTTGTCTAAATGTTCCATTTCAAAAGATTTTTCTGATTATTATTTCAAATGTTAAAGATGCTAAACATACAAACAGACAACAGTGTGGTGTACTACCGTTTGCAATATTTCTCACTTTGTAAGTTATTTAAAAAATAGTAGGCAGCATGCAATGCTTACTGCACAGTATGCTATTTTTCATTCTGAACACAGCCATCATTACAGGAATGACAAGTGTTGATGTGCAGCTGAAGTCAGTGCTTGTGTATAAACGTCAGTGTGATCTGAGGAGCGTTACGGCTGTACCTTGTTAGAGCGCAGTGAAACTCTTCCTCCACAGCGAGCGCAGAACTTGGTTTGGCAATAAGAACAGAGGTGGCCACAGCCGTCGGCAAACTTGGTTTTATGGCAGATTCCGCAGGTGGGGGCGTCACTTTTCAGCTCCTGGGTGCTCGGTGCCTCGTCCCCCATCTTCTTCACCTGCTCCTTATACATTTCAAATTGCTGGTGCAATTTCCTGCAGGGAACAGAACACAGCCATTCAGAACACATGCAAGAAAACATGTTATAAGTTTAAACAATGGGAGACAATAATACACTTGGGGTATTGTCATGGGTTATAACCAAAAGGACAATTTTACTGCTCATTAGACTTGATTGACTTCAAATATTAACTTTTGCTCAGTTAATTATGCTAAAAACATTTTAAAAATAAAATACAAAACAATTGCTTCTATAGTAATAGTACACAGTTATAAAATGAATATGAAGACTAACAAAGTCCCCGTTTGCTCTCAGTCTTGCGTCATGTCATCGTCTTGTGATCGCAGACATTTTTTGAAAGAAATCGAAAGAATGCATTAAATTGATACATTTAAATAAATGCTATTATTTTGAACTTTCTAATCAAAGAATTCTGAAAAAGTCTATCACAGTTTCCTCAAAAACAATAACCGGCAAAAACTGTTCATCAGCATATTAGAATGATTTCTGAATGCAACACTGAAGACTGGATTAATGACACTGAAAATTCTGCTAAAGAAAATACAAACTAAAAAAAATTATTTTAAATTGTAATAATATTTTAACAACATTAATGTTTTTACTATATTTTTGATAGATAAATGCAGCTTTGGTGAGCATGATTAACCTCAAAAACATAATAAAAAATAAAATAAAAAAACTTACCAACTCCAAACTTTTGAACTGTGTATATTACAATGAATTAAATTGCTGAGAAAAATGTGAATTGGCATATATTATATACAGTATATGTAAAGTATATATATATATATATATATATATATATATATATATATATATATATATACAGTATATGTATATATATATATATATATATATATATATATATATATATATATATATATATATATATATATATATATATATATATATATATATATATACAGTATATGTAAAGTATATATATATATATATATATATATATATATATATATATATATATATATATAATTTTTACTAATACACAATTAAAAAAAAAAAAACTATATACAATATCATAAAATGTTTTTGAATAAATCCTCAAAACACATTGTTCTGAAAGGAAACCCACATTCAGAATGAAATATGCACAGAATCACAATAATGGCTTATGACTATGTTTTGCTGGTAGTCAATAAGCACTACCTCTGATTAAACTGTTGTGACTGCAGGAGGTGTCAGACGGACACTCGACAGTGATAAGAACTTCCTGTTCTTCAGCCCACGTCATCAGCAATTAAAGCATCACGTGCAGCCTTGAGATTATTTGTAGCTGAACTCATGCAAAGATAACACCTCAAGCTCACGTGCAACACCTCATATAGACTGTAAAACTTACACAGATGTAGACATAACAGAGCTGCCCAAAGTTCCAACTATAAAACCTGATCATTTATTAATACATTCAAATAAATATCAACTTGATCTTGAGCAGGCAGATCACCTTGAGCGTGTTTATACAAGGGTGGTGTTTAATCATGCACCCTCTCATTACCGTAAGAGAGCAGAGGGGGTCAAAGGCTTGAGACAGACCCTGAAACGCTAGCTGAAGGCACACATGACGCACATGCATTTTGTATGTCCCCTGTCAATCAACCGTAGCCGTGGAAACCGAACACTGGGGGCTAACGCCATAAGCTGTCGATTAGAGGAGGTTTGGTCCCACATCTGCCCCTGCAACATTCATTAGCAAGCTGAATTATTGAACACGCTGATCTATTTACTACAGCAGAAAGCCTGGGTGTTACCCAGAATTCACCTGGCCACCTCCCACCAAACTCAAACTTGAGCACATTCTCACGCTAATCACTAACTCTGACAGGAGAGTCTGAATGCTTAATGCAAATGAGTTTGTTTCATGTAAATTTAATGAACACAAATGTCATTGAACTTGTATTAGTCTTCTTTGACTTCAGCATAAACCAACTCATACAAAAAAACAGCAAACCATGTTTGATTCACATGTATAGTCTGTAATCCCTGCAGAAAGCTATACATTAGCATTCCCATTCATTGCAATAGCATATTTAGTTCATTGCACACTTGTAAAAGTCCTACTGGTGATATACTGTAGTACAGTATTGGATATATGTGTTGGTTTTATCAGAATACACAGACAATAGTTTTGATATCAACTAAAATTAAAACTATTAAAAACATGTTTGTTAAGTGAAATAAAATAAAATAAAATAAAAATTAGATGAAAGACAAATGAAAATCATACATGTTGCTGAGATAATGGAAATAAGTTGAGGCACTTAAATTACTAATTGTAAATAAATATTGAGTAAAAACTGAACTAAACTTCATGTGAAATAAAAATTCATTTTTATATTAAGGTTAAAAATTTAACCTAAAGAGTAATTAAAAAAAAAAAAGGGTTGAATGCTACAAATGAATGACAAAAGACCATACAAATAAATTGGTAAAATTATAGTCAATGTGAAACATTAAATTTTAATTAATGTGATATGAGTAGTAAAATTAAGTTAAGTTAAAAATAAAAGATAAGAAAAGATGTGCGATGTGTGAAAACTTAAAATATAAAAATAAAAGCATATTATATAAAACACAGCATACTATAAGCATATTACATAAAAAACAAAAGCATACACACACACACACACACACACACACACACACACACACACACACACACACACACACATACTTTTAGTCAAGTTTTTGAACAGTAAGATTTTTTTAAAAGAATTCTCTTCTGCTCACCAAGCCTGCATTTACAGTATTTGATCCAAAAATACAGCAAAAGCAGTAATATTGTGAAATATTTTTACTATTTAAAATAACTGCTTTCTATTTTAATATATTTTAAAATGTAATTTATTGATGTGATCAAAACTAAATTTTCATCATCATTACTCCAGTCTTCAGTGTCACATTATCCTTCAGAAATCATTCTAATATGCTGATTTGCTGCTCAAGAAACATTTTTTTATTATTATTATTATTTATTATCAATATTTAAAACAGTTGAGTACATTTTTTTTAGGATTTTTTGATGAAAGATCAGCATTTTTCTGAAATTTAAAAAAAAAGCTTTTGTAACATTATTATACATTCAAAAGTTTGAAGTATATATATATATATATATATATATATATATACACACACACATACAGGGCCTAAAATTAACACTCACCAAGCGCTAAATGCGAGTAAAAATCGACCTTGACGAGTATATGTAACAGTGTCAGTCGCCAGTTGGCAGGTAAAACTTTTACTAAATATAACAATGCAATATAGTGCAAACAACAGCCAGTTTTTAAAGAGATTCGCTGTTTCTGACATAAACGAATAAAATAATCTTTTCCGAAGACTTTTTTTTCGGATCTTTTCTGGGTTAAGTAGGCTACGTACGGCTGTACACATACACCGCTTCAACGGACAAAAAAACAATTATGTCAAAATATGCGGTTTTGGCGAGTTACCTTGTAAACGTAGTCTTAAATGAGATATAAAGTGTTAAATGACTGTAAAAGAGTTTGGAGAAAAAAGGATGTGTGTCAGATCCGCGTCATGTGCATCAAGAGACAGATGCAGTGCTTTTAAAGTAAAACCTGCTGAAGTCTGTCATTGATGCAAATCAAAGAACAAAAGAAAAAAGAGAAATCACTCGACTGCTCTAGTCGCTGATTAACTTTTGTATCTTGAATAAAGATTAATCTGTGTAGTTTATGCACATACAATTTATGGTTTATTATATGAAGATCGTTTTAAAATCACTTAATATTTCAAAGCCTATTAAATGTTAAAAAATAATGGCTTTCAATTATACTGTAATGTTGAATGGCTATCTATAAATGTACACATCTACTTACATATCTTTGTCTAAATGTTCCATTTCAAAAGATTTTTCTGATTATTATTTCAAATGTTAAAGATGCTAAACAGACAAACAGACAACAGTGTGGTGTACTACCGTTTGCAATATTTCTCACTTTGTAAGTTATTTAAAAAATAGTAGGCAGCATGCAATGCATACTGCACAGTATGCTATTTTTCATTCTGAACACAGCCATCATTACAGGAATGACAAGTCAGTGCTTATTTATTTATTTTTTTGATAGAAAGTATAGAAATTAATATTTTTATTAAGCAAGGATGATTTAAATTGATCAAAAGTGATGATAAAGACATTTATAATGTTACAAAAGATTTCTATTTCAGATAAATGCTGTTCTTCTGAAGTTTCTATTCATCAAAGAATACAGAAAAATTCTACTCAGCTGTTTTAAACATAATAATAATAATAATATATATATATATATATATATATATATATATATATATATATATATATATATATATATATATATATATATATATATATAAAATTTATTAATTTTTTATTATTTATTTTTTTTAATTATTATTATTATTTATTTATTTATTTATTTATTTTGGAGCAGCAAATCAGAATATTACTAATGTTTCCTCAAGGATCATGTGACTGGAGTAATGATGCTAAAAATTCAGCTTTGAAATCCCAGGAATAAATTACATTTTAAAATATATTCAAATAGAAAATAGTTCTTTTAAATAGTAAAAATATTTCATCATTTTACTGTTTTGGCTGTACTTGGGATCAAATAAATGCAGCCTTGGTTACTAGACGAGACTTCTTCATTAAAAATGTTTGACTTGTAGTGTGTGTATATATGTATTTATTTTCACTGGCCATCAATAGAAAAGCAGGCTTCTCACCAGCAGCTACTAACTTTGTGAAGCTAACAGGCCAAACCTGTCAACCTGGACCCCACCAGACAAGTCAGTGACCTTTCACCCCTCTCGGATCAAATCACACCAATGAGCAGGTCTGCTTTCACCAACCCGTTGACCTCTGCCCTCTTACCCTCTGAACATGTGGATATACAGTACCACTCACTGTCTGACCCTTCGCTCCCCTCTCAGATATCCTTCAGCTAATGCAATATTAGATTTTAGTCTGTGTCACCAAAAAAGTTCAGATCATATGTGTTTGGAACCGAGCAAACGATGACAGACTTTACATTAAACCCAGCATTTCTCCTCCCATATTCACCCGGGCTCCAGACAGCAGTCAGGTGGATGATGGGAAGGCTGGAGGAGCTCCAGAGGTCTGGCAGGTGCGCTGGCTCAGGTAGCATTACAGACAGCTGGAGACCACAGCACCGCTCACCTCCAGAGACGCATAACCCATAATATAATCATACGCCATTCTTCACGTCTCGTCTGACACACAGCAGATAGAGAAGTCAAAGAAACACGAGCCAGTACACCGATACGCACTCCCTTTATGAGTGACACCGCGGCCACCTGAAGACCTGCGCTTTACCCGTTTAAGATACTTACAAATTTGTAGTCGACATCTCGTGTAACACAAAACCCATGCTTAATGCTGCTCTCTAATGCAGATCTCGTAATCAAATCGAACTGATGGGTCATAACGAGCGAAAGTAGCTAATATTTATGATAATAAATAGGGCCTGTCAATTTATCACGTTCATTTAGAATAATTAATTATATTTCACATAATAAAAATAACAAAATATATATCATAAAAATAACAACTAAATTTGAAATGAACTAAATGACCCATATTGAAACTCATTTTTCTACTCAATATTTTTATTTTCCATTATAACGTAATGCCTTTACTTTATCTTCATTTAAGGACTTTAGGCAAACTGGTAAGTTTTCAAAAAGATTAAATTTGATGCATAACATATAATGAATGAAACAATTTTTTTATTTTTTATCTCTACAGATAATAATACTTGCATTATTTTTTATAAATAAACATTTATTATGAATGAACATGAATTTTACTAATAATTTTATAATTTATTACTAAAATAAGGGGCAGTTTATAAAAAATATAAATATAAAATAAGGCAATACAAAAATATACAAAATACAAAAACTTTTTAAAATAGTGAATGAGCATGAATTAGCAATTAATAAACTGAAACATACATTTTATATTAATCTATCTATCTAAAAATGAAATTAATGATTAACAAATGCTGTAAAAAGACACTGTTCATTCATAATGTCTAATGCATTGATTAATGCTAACAAATTCAATCTTATTGTAAAGTGTTACCAGCAAATGTATGTGTGTAATTTATCAAAATACCATTGATTTTATTAAACATTTGTGAACTGAGGGGAGTCATATCTTTAGAAATGCCACATAATTCAAGGTTTGTCTGAGCGATACAGCGTTTTGAGTGTTGAGGGCAAAGATGAATCCATTCAGTCTTACTTACGTCTCTGGCTCCTTTGGAGGCTCTGTTTGCAGTTGGTTTTGGGACTTTGTCTGGGGCTGGAGAACATTATTAACCAGATCAGTGATTCCGCTAAAGGGAAACCACCTGTATGAACAAGCAGACAACGCAACTGAAAAACCGGTCAACAAGCCTGCTTCCATTCAACACACACGCCAATATCATCATGACAACTGCAGTACAGCTACATACATAAGAAACAAACATGTACAGCTACAAAAACTACTGGGATAGAGAGAAAGAAAGACAGAGAGAGAGGGACAGACTAGTCTCAACCCACTGACAACCTCATGCATATTGCACACAAAACTGCTCACTTTCTCAATCTGGCAAGCTCAAATCTTATTGGCCGGCTTTATGCCCAGAAGTCAGAATACAGTTTTTATCCCACCCGTAATGTACAAGGTTGCTATAAACATTTTTGGTAAAAACAAATCACTAGATGTGTCAAAGTTTTCCCCCTGACAATTAGTATCAAGTAAACTAGGCATGCATGAGCAAAACTTTATATTCGGCTTTGTTTTTGAGTTATATATGTAAAATAGATGAAGAAATAAGCAATATTTCTTTCTTTTGGACAAACAGAAACTCTAACTACAAAGTGCACAAAAACAGAATATTTTCCAGCATTTCTCATATAGCCGGTCTCGGATGGGAAATGCTGTGCAATTTTCTTCACAGTTTTCTACTATTGAGAAATAATTAGTAAGTACTAGTACAGTAAGAACTATTTCATATGAACTGCCCCTAAATGAAATGTACAAGCAAAATGTAGTGTGCCTTACATGTCAGTCAAACAATCTCTTCCTAAGTAGTTTTTTTCTTGGCTTTGAGTAAAACTAAATGGACTTGCTGAAAATTCTGGCCATATGAGACTAGAGTAAGAAGAAAAAGAGAAAGAAAAGATAGAAAACTGAGAGACAGAAAAACAGAAGAGGAGGCACAGTCAGCTGGAGAAGGAAGCAAAGAAGCCGGAGCGAGTGAAATGAATTTTGCATCCATCAGCCCAGGATACAGTCGCGTATCCACAGACACAGAGAAAGAGATCAAACAGTGTCCATGTGCAACTCACAGAGTCAACGAACAAGCAAAATAAAGCAGGACTGATGCATCCAGCCTATATGTGGATGAAGCTGCCAAAAGCTTTTCAGATAGAGCCATGACAGACTGCAGGCAGCCAATCACTAGAGAGAGGAGGGGAAAAGAGCTGCCAATCACAGAGGAAGCCACAGCAAACGCACACGCCACTAACCAGCCAGGCGGGAATGTCAAAGCCTTGAGGTCTCTAGCTAAGATCAGGCCCACACAGAATCTGTGCATGGACAAAAACTGCAGAATTTGAGCGGCCAACAAAGTTCTGCCCCTTTATTGTTTGTTTACTAAATGATTTGGCTGATCTGATTATGATTTGACTTGCCAATAAGAGTATTCTGCAGCTTTTGTGGGAAAATGTGGAAAACGTGGGAAAAGTCCACAGATACCATCTAGGCCTGACTGAGTGTTACTTACTGGACTGGCTGAGACTTTGCATCTTCTTTGACCCTAAAAATAAAAAATAAATAAGTGAACATAAGAGCAGGATGACAACAGAAATAAAAGTCAACAAAAGTGTCATTCTAAAAATGACAAACCAACAAAAAAAATGATCATAAAAAAACATGGAAACACATTCAAACAAAGACAAGTAATATACTGGCCATATATGTTTTTAGCATTTTAGGTTAACAAAGTGAGCTATCCAATCCAATTTCAATAATTTGATTTCTTATGAATATAATATCTTAAATATATATATATATATATATATATATATATATATATATATATATATATATATATATATATATATATATATATATATATATATATATATATATATATATATATATATATATATATATATATATATATATATATATATATATATATATATATATATATATATATATATATATATATATATGAAATGTATTATTTAATTATACACATATGTGCATTTTAATGATGTATAGCTTCACTGTGAAATAAAATTACTATTTTTTAAGATTTAATAAGATTTTAGTCATACTAACCATCTACCAATATATACAAAATAAACAAAACAAAACATGCAAACAGATATGAACATGATCAATTTAAACATACACAAACAGAAAACATGTAAAGACATGGAACACTTAAATGCGAAAACTTAAGCAAATAATTGATAGCAGGAAAAAAAAAAGACATGGATATCATCGTTCTGCCCTCCACAGACACACTGCATGAGTCGACCATAGAAATACCCAACACCGTCCACAACACAGTCCATCAGACGCACTGTGTTGAGCTTAAAACTCAAACACAAATACAATAAAATCTACCCCAAGAGGGTTAATGAACACCCTAATGTAAGAAATCATGAAAAAAAAAAAACAGTACATCGTGCCATCAGCCCAGCATTCCTACTAGTTTTCAGGTTTTATTTAGCTAAATGTGGACTAAATATGTTTTTATTTTATTTTTTTTTACCTGTCTGAGATCTGTGCATTCACCTGAAGTTAAAAATTGTTACAATTATCTACTGAAACATTCTGTGCAAAATGGTAAAACAGTGTGGCACTGCCCCCTAATGGTCAAATATTAAGGAACAGATGTCAACCTCTGCATCTGACACAGGAAAGAGTGCAGCAGTCTTAAACCTGAAGTGAAATTTGAAATATACAATACATAGTTTGACTACGTGGCAACATGGCTTCCTTCGGTTTCAGTCACACACTAGCACTGTGTTGTTGTGTCAAACTGCAGAAAAACTGCACAAGTTAAGCCTTGACTCGTCTTGAGTGTGATGTTCTAACCAAATTATCCCTCTTTCTTAGCTGTTCTCAGACTGTTAATTTAACCTCAAATGACTGTCCTCGCTCCTCCTCGTCCCTCTCTGTTCTCTGGATCTCTGTGGTGCTCTTGAGTGGAGGTGGAGACAGAGGCCTCATTGATGTGACAGCTATAGAATGAGAGCTGACTCATCACTTTAAAATAACACACCCCACATCTCACCATCAGACTCGCAGCATGCTTCTCTTAAAGGAGTATTCCTGCTTATTTTCAACTTAATGTGCATCAGTTCCATCTGTGGATGCACTTTTGAACAGGCCAATGAGGTCACCGAGGTCCAGACTTCGTTCAATTTTTCACGTTCAAAAATAAAATTGGTTCTCTGAATGACTAATTTGCTGTTTAAAACTACAAATATGAGTGTTTGCATGACATGTATAATACAGTTAGCAAGAATGTTTATCGTCCGTGGAATGAAAGCGATTGCTGCGAGACGCTGGCGAAGTGAACGAGTCTTGAGAGAGTTGAGGGCACGAGATCCAAATATTATAAGCGATATGTTGCCAGATCCATCTATAATAAGCGTTTTTGTACTTGACTTTTCCACTTAATTTTCCACTTTAGAAATTTAATAAAGTGGGAAGTTGCAGTTAAGGGTCATCAGCAATATTTTTAGCTTATAGCAATATCTGGCAACACTGCTTGATCGCCGGCACTTAAACTGAAAGTAATCAAAAACAAAAAACAAACAAACCCATGAACAGGTTATTGTTGACAGGAGGATAGCACATTGGGTAAGGGAAACACAAAAAATGGCATGATATTATCTGTCAGAAACGTTATCAATGCTGTCAAAAACATTAACACTAGTAGTTACATTTTCACAAATCATGCTAAAAACATTCAAAAGTGCACTAGACAAATTTATATAATCTATATAGCAATGATTATTAATGAAAACTATTACAGTAATATGTATTGTTGCATGATTAATAAACAACTGATCAATTATCCACCCCTAACCTATAGTAAAAAAAAATGAACAAATTTTGATGCAATAAATATGGTATAATTTAACAGTGTTCATCCCTCCAAAACAAAGAAAACATCTTCCACAAGTGTATATAATGAGTTGTATTTGTAGGGGTTATTATAGCACAATTCTGAACCCCATCCCAGACTGCACTCATTTTTAAATCCTGGCTATGGCCATGCTTTTGAACCAGTTTTTTCTCACTTCCTCTTTCTTAAAGCATTATAAACAACATGATATGTTACCAGGACTCTTTATTAATTTACATAAGGTCATTTAGAAATGAACATGCTCGCTGGTACTGATAGTTGCCATGTTATTAGGACAGCGTGGCGTTGTGTGAGGTTGTCATGTTAACCTTTACGCAGTGGAAACACTAGATTACACATTCATACACACATTGCGACCATTACCAAAACATGTTACATATGAAAGCAAAAACATGTTTTTTTTTTTTAAATGACATAAGCGCATAACAAAATAACTAAAAATTAAACAAAAAATTAAAAAGAGCTCATAATATAATAATAATAAAACTTATAAGTGTAAATAAAACCTAAATAAGCGCTGTTGCTCATTTCATATGCAAAGCGGCCAATAACTACATAATGATTTTACATAAAATTATTAAAACCACAAGAGCAAAAAAGCATGTTTAATTAAAGGGGAGAAATAAGCAGACAACAGAGAAAAAAAGAAATGCATAATATGACCCGTTTTTCAGCTCGCACTAAAACGCTGTTCTGTCTGAAGTGTGTGTGTGTGTGTATAAGCGTGGACACACTGGCCTCCCGCTGTCAGCGATGCACAGAAGAGGAAAGTCCTGTTACATAACACAGAGCTGAATCTCTGCATGGGGCATAATTACTCCACAATTACAGCTGCCAGTGTGCCAGTCTGTGCTGGTCAGTGGGGCTGGCTGCGCCCGCGCTCTCCTGTCTGCCATCACTACCACAACCTCCAGCCTGAGCTTAAAGGAAAAATCTTGAATTATTGAAATTAACTCTCTTTCTGTAGTTGTACACTTCAGTTGACCAGCAGCAGGAAAACTGAACAGAGAAATGTACAGCTTGGTAAAGCATTTAGATTCGTTTTAAGCAAAAATTATTCACTGACTATCTGTAAAGTCCAGACCTGCATCCTTGCATACTTTTGACATAGGTGCCATGCACAGTACATCATAGGCAAGGGGGAAAAAAAGCTAAATAATATTTTTTATGGAGTAAAAATTCAGTTTAAAAAAAAAAAAAAAAACTTTCTTGAGCAGCAAATCAGCATATTAGAATGATTTCTGAAGAATCATGTGACACTGAAGACTGGAGTAATGATGCTGATGCTTTGCCATTGTTTAAGAAATTCCATTTTAAAATATAATAAAATAGGAAACTTTTAAATTGTAATACTATTTTACAGTGTATTTTTGATCAAATAAATGCAAAATGATTGATTTGTGAGAGGAATAGATGCATGCAATTACAAATGCATGCAAACCATTAAATTAAGACAAAAAACTTAAAACAAAGGAGGACCATGCATGTCAAAAATTGATGCTAAAAGGATACCCCTGTGCATCAAAAAAGGCGCTAAAGGGGTACCTTTGACATCAAAAAGCGACCTTAAGGGGTCCTGACCAAGCGTCAATATGTGACAAGTTGGAAGTGAGAACGTGTTATATAAGTATAAGATTTAAGATGGCACAATTGTGTGAATGAGTGTGTGACAGGTGGAGGGACAGTGTGAGACCAGTTCATTTTATGAATGTGGAAATCTGTGTGTGTGTGTGTGTGTGTGTGGCAACAGGTGGCAGAATCACTGCAGGAGCAGAACTGGTGTAATCTCGTGCCAGAAAAAGCCAGGTCAACATGACCTCCGCTGAACCATCTGAGAGACCACAGAGTGCCACTGAATAAACACACACTTGATTAAACCACAGTGCACAAGTTGCATTAAGGGCCAAAGTGTGTGTGTGAGTGTGAGAACAGGCTCACTTCCAGAACCTAGTGCGTCATCTTGCAGCCTACTTCCTATATAGGCTGATGCCAGAAAGGTAGCATCCTAAATGAAACTGAATCTCATAAATGAAGGATTTTACAAGGGAAGAACTCCATGTGCCACACAACTAGAGCTGGTTTTACAAGAGTTTTTAGTTGGTTTTAGCAAGTTGCTATTGAGTTAAATAGCCAGTTTCCAATCAGAGTGAACTAACTGATGCGTGTCAGCATTTAATAATGTATTTAATAAAATCTTGTTTCTTAGTCATTTTGGAGTGTAGATTCTAAAATGAGTACCACTTTCTCATAAAACAATGCATTTTGTAGCATTTTTGCTTTAAACTATCCATTAAACACCAGACAAACTGGCACAAAAAGACATTATTCCTGTTTGAGCCAAGTTACAACTATTTGTTTTAAATCTCATCCGATCCGATGTATGAATGATTCTGAAGACATTATTTTATGCCTAATTCTGATTTTAAGGTTAGAATTATGCAACACCATCCGCACTCATATGAAATAGTCTTTTTCTTTTCATTTTATTCTACATTTTATCACCAATACGACATGTACACATACGTTTCGGCTCAAAGGCCTTCCTCAGTGTTAAACAATACAAATCCTCCACCCACTTTTTAAAATCACCAATTTGACGTCTTCATTCATTTACCAATCTTAATTCATTAAAAGCTTACATATTCCATTTCAGTATTCAACAACTTGGATTTAAATACCACACCCATTATCATAACACTGCATTATAATATACTTCTTATTCAAACATAAATTATCTCGTAATTAATTTTTATCACTCTTATATAAACTAGCAGTTAAAATAAACGACCAACCGTCTTTACTTTTAACAATGGAAAATTCAATGATTAAAATCATCAGACATACATCGTCATTTAATAATCACTTATTTTCACACTGAATGCTTAAGATCTACTCTACAAAATATTACACATTGATTTGACCAATTATAATTCATTAAAGGAAAACAGAAAGATCCAACTCATTTGGAGTAAGTGATTTAAGTGTATCGATCCAAAATGCTTCTCGTTTCAATATTTCTTTATTTATATTACCTCCTCTGTGTGATACAATAACTTCTTCTATACCTATACATTCCAATTGTTTGATGTCATGTCCCAATTAATTCAAATGTCTGGCTACTGAAGAAGTTATGTTTTGTTGTCGTATACTTGATTTATGTTCATTGATTCGTAATTTCAACTGATGCGATGATTTACCTATATGCATTTTAACATATAGATCACATTATGTGTTGAACAGGTAATACAAGATGTAATTTTAAAGCATTTTTGTGTTAATTTATATATAATGGACATATAGAATTTCTGCACGGGAAACAACCTTGTATAAAAGCAGATTTTTTCCTCCTTATTACATCTGAGTTTATCAACATATCTGATAGGTTACGTGATCTTTTGAAAGTAAACAATGAAATGAAATTTGTCATTCAAAGATGTATCAGATGATAATATGTGTTAATGTTTATAAATGACTGTTTTTATCATATTACTGTGCTCATTGTATGTCAATGAACAATTTACTGAAAAAGTTTGCTGTTTTTTAATGGGTTTATCTATTTTCAAAAGATCATGTCTATTCGCTTTATCTAATGCATTATTTAAGCGGCTTTGTGGATATCCTTTAGAACGAAAACGTTGAAAAAGTGATTTTATTGTTCAATGTTCAATGTTTGTGAGTTTTTAATGCTCCAAAAGTGGCACCTAGTGGCAAAGAATGAATTTGCATTTTCCTTCAGATCAATGCAAAAATCAAGTTTTCCTGGGTCTGCGTGCGCAACAAGTGGGCGGGCAATATGCTAATGTTTCATTTTTACGTCAACATGAAACGGCTTAAGATTCGTTTTAAAAACGACTCATTTTAATGATTCAGAGTCGACTCTTTCTTTTGAGAGATAATAACTTTATACACGGTGCACTTTCAGATGTAAAACTTTGCAGCATGTTTTCATTCACTTAGAGATGTGTTACACACTGCATGAAAGGTCATTTTCAAAAATCCATAATAGGGGCACATTAAAGGAACTGGATGATAACTGTCGATGGCTAATATTGTATTTTTATATATTTCGTTGGTTTTCGAAATACTGTTGTATGTAATGACTCATTGATCTTAGTTATTTTAACATCAAAAAAGTGCATAGACTCACGATTTTTTTCCATTGTAAATTTAATTGACCGGATTTTTGAATTGATGAATGTCAGGAACATATCCAATTCTTGTTCAGATCCTGACCAAATCATAAAACATTCATCAATGTATCTCATCCAAACCTTAATATTTGAATGAAACAGATTGTTGTTATAGATATGATCCTGTTCAAATTTACCCATATATAAATTGGCATAATTTGGTGTTATCGGAGTACCCATCGCTGTGACCTGAACTTGTAAATAAAAATCTCTCTCAAACAAAAAATAATTCTTGGTCAGAACTAATGCTGTAAGGTCCACTATATATTGTGATGGTATTCTCGTATTTTAAACTTTACAGTACGAATTTAGTGCATCCAAGCCTGCTTCATGAGGTATGTTTGTGTAAAGTGAAGTAATATTGAGTCAATCCTTCATGCTTACGCAAGAAATTTGATTCAGTTTATTCAAAAACTTGTGTCTTTTAAATACGACGGCAATTTCTTCACTATCGGTTGAATAAAAAAAAAAATCGAGGAATTTAGATATTGTTTCTGTTAATGACCCATTCCCTGAGACAATTGGTCGCATTGGATGATCTTCTCGTGATTTGTGAATATTAGGTAAATAATTTTTAATCCATTTCCTATCAAATCCCATTTGTAAGACGTCATTAATTAGTTTTTTATAGGACTCAGTGAGGTTAAACAAATTTTTTATAAAATGTCTAGTCATGTAACATCTAGAGGTCGACCGATTCATCGGTTTTGCCGATTAATCGGCACCGATAGTTGATTGCCACAACTATGGGTTATCGGCAAAAATACATGCCGACAGTTTTCCGGTTTGCAACTGTTGCTGGAGTGGCTGAGAAGGGTCAGCTGGCATTATACAGTACAAGAGCGGCCTCTAGAGGCGGAAATCACTGACAGCACGCGTTGTTTATTTTGACACGTGATACTGCGCGCTGCACAGAGCGGGAAACTCCAGACGCGCATTTAAATACAGCCGACAGAAAATCCTGCCGCGTAACAGAGCGCCATTCACATAGTATTCTATTAAATTACATTATATTTGTCCCAAATCATTGTGAATGTACATAATGACTTCACCCTAGGCTATAGATTATGTATTGTGCATTTTTCAGCAAAACGTTTGTCTTTCTGTGGCTCTAATAAAGTCTGTATGCTTCATATAGAGAGCTGTAATAGATTGCGCGTTCTCTTTCCGCTTGTTCTGTTTTTTTAAACAACGAACTGCAAACTCATTTATGCCACATTGTTCATTCTTGAAGCAAACTTATGTCCGTTTGGGGATTAAATAAATTGTTTTAGACCGCCACTTGAATTGAACGCAAAGTGTCTGGTGTGTGTGTGTGTGTGTGTGTGTGTGTGTTTGTGATACCTCTGAGTTCTCCTAGACGCAGCGCTGCCCTTTTGCTCAGTGTGTGACTTTTTAAAATTCAGCTTTTTTAAATGGTAACACTTAACAATAAGAGTCCATTCGTAGCATTAATGAAAACTGTAGAAGTATTGTTCCTTGTTAGTGTGTTCATTTCAATATTCACTATTAGCTACTAATAGGCTACATTTTTAAATTTTAAAGTTGCTTCTTTTAACATTAGCAAACTATGAAATAACTTTAATGATCAATATAGTAAATAATATTAATATTTTTATTCATTTACAAAGTATGGTTCAGTACTGTTGCTGCTTTAAAAAAAAAAAAAAAAATAGTAAAGCACTAGCTCTCTTTCAGTATCCATTTTGAAAACTATCGGTTGATTAATCGGTATCGGCCAGCGTGGTCCAACCTAGCTATCGGCATCGGTAAAATCCACTATTGGTCGACCTCTAGTAACATCACTTTTATTTTTTCAATGTAAATATTAGAATTCATAACGACAATTCCTCCACCTTTATCGGCTGAATAGTCAAAGTCGAATCATTCATTAATACTGATAAATCTTCTTTTTGTACTCGTTAAATTTTGTGTCCTATACAATTCATTCCAAGGCTTCAGTAATAATTTTTCCACATCGCTTTCTACAAGGTAAGAATTATGACCAGTGACAGAAGAAAATGCAAACATGATATTTTCTGCAACATCTGTGGGTGTTTTACAACATCCAAACATTGACAGAAATTTACAGAATTAGAGAAAAAAAACAATTATTTATAAACTTGTGTACATGTAAATTCTTTGACATTAATGGTGTACTTATTTCTCTACTCCTTTGCAGACTGTAATGTAAATACCTTGCCATTAAAACTTGATATTTGACTACTGTTTTTATTTTGAATAGTGCATTAAAGTTGATACACACATATATATATATATATATATAAACTGTATAAGAAAGTTTTTATTGATATTTTTGAACAGAGAATCATCAAAATGGGTAATATTAGGTAATATTATCTTTTTCACTGCGCTTATCACATTATGCATTATAGATTTACATTCTTTGCAATGGCCCTTTAAAAACTGGCCAAGAGGCCGCAGCATAATTAAGTTGCCTACCTTTTGGAACCTCAAAACGCTCTCTACCTAGGGTTTTGGAACACAGCCTCAATGTGGCATAACCGCATGCTAGAATGAAGGCTGTTCTCGAGCCAAAAGCAAGCTAAATTTACAGCTCGCCCTCACACAGCGATGCCTGAAATAGCAGCCGGGTTCAAGGCAGCCCATCATAGAGGCAGACACCTGTTCATTAGGACCATTCAGCAGGATGGCAGGGGAAGTGCCTCCCTTGAACACATTTCCCTTTAAAAGAGGATTAGCGCTGGGGAGCTCTTGATTCCAGCTGTCATCGGTTCCGCCGTGGCATCTGGATCAAAAAGCAATCTCATTTGAGCTCCAAGCACTGTGATTGGTCGCGGCAGACCCCGGTTAACCTTTGAGTGACAGCTTTAAATCCCTCCTCACATTTAGCGCCACCCCATACGTCCAGATTTCAGAAACGCACGTTCAGTTTGCTGATCCGTAAGCAGATGCTGCGACATGACCCTAAACACAAACAATCAATATGATGATCGTGTAAATACCAAAAGAAAATAGAGAATGGGGAAACAAATAAAACAGTTATGGGACAGTGAGAATTTGAGTTGCTAAGATTTTTATTATTATTTGTGCATTCTGTTTATAACTAGAATCACTACTTTAATTTAAACAGACTCCAAACCCTAATGATTACAGTTCAGTGAGTAACTTGTAACAGGTATGAATGAAACATCAAATCATCTGACTTGTTAAAGTGTGCTATTACTTTTCAAAGAGATCACATTGACCTGATAAAAATATCTTAAACGAGCTTGTCCAAGCTGGTTTGCTAGTTTAGGGCACTTTTTTTTTCTAAGAAACTGGCTTGTCACTTGGCCAATCTGGGAGACCATCCTAAACCAGCAAAGACCAGTGAACCAGTTTAAGCAGTTTTAAGCAGGCTTTTCAGCAGGATATGGATAATAACACAAAAGGGCAGAAACATACTTTATGTAAGCACACAAATGCAACCCTGAGTTTTTAACAAACGTACGTTCTTGCATTAAGCATGTTTCTAGCCTTAAGTCGTACTTTAAAATGTCATTGCATTAGATAACAAAACATCAAACCAGCCAATGTTCACTTTAAAAAAAAGAAAAGAAAAAAGAAAGCATTAACACTAACATGTCTCTCTACATGCCAAGACTGCATTAATTCAATCAAAAATACAGTAAAAACAGTAAAATTGTGAAATATAGAATACAATTTTAAATAACTGTTTTATATTTTGATATTTTTTAAATGTAATTTACTCCTCTGATGCAAAGCTGATTTTTTTCAGCATCATTACTCCAGTGTCACATGATCCTTCAGAAATCATTTTAATACACTGATTTGATGTTCAAGAAACAGTTCTGCTGCTTAATATTTTTGTGGAAACTGTGATATATATTTTTCAAGTTATCACTGATGAATAGAAAGTTCAAATAACTGATTACTCCATTAAAACACCTGTGAAGGAGAACTGACTTCATACAACTACTAAAAATCATCTGGAGAGGAGCCTAACAAAACTTTTGAGAAAAATATCATTTGTTTATAAGCATGATTTGTTGTATACCACTTGGTTTGATATTTTGTAATCTAATGCAATGACATTCAGACATTTTTAAGCATGGTTGAAGGGTTGAAACCCTTCCTTATGTTTATGTGAAGCTACAAGCATGTATATAAAGTCCAGAAATTGCAAGAACCATCCTTCCAGCTCTAGTGGGTGTCTCTCTCTCTCTCACACACACACACACACACACACACACACACACACACACACACACAGTTGTGGTGTTGTCATGCCTGTGGGAGTGGAAGAGTGCGGGAACATCTCTTAAGAGTAAGTTACAATAATAGCCTACATGACTAACAATAGAGCGGTAATGGATACCCCCAGCATTGTTGGAGAGCACAATTTCCTGTCCCTGTCCAGAACAAGCCACCAGTCAGTTAAACGCTATCGGTGTGCTTAACATGTGCTAGTGTGTCCACACGCACACACACAGTAACAACTGTGCCAAAAAGTCATTAGTGTGGTTACCAAATCCGATCGGACTGGGTCAGACATAGGACACCTATCATTTCCCAAAGAAATGATATCCAAAGTAGCATTCATCCTACATAAGCAGTCGACCGTCACAGCAAAAACAGCATCAAGCAGCACACTTGGACTCAGGCAGCAACAAATACATTAAAGGAACAGATCAACCAAAAATGAAAACTGTAAGGATTTACTCACCTTCATGTCATTCCAAAACTGAATACATTTCTGTCTTCTGTGGAACATAAAATATACCGTCAAGAATGCCTATGACCAAACAGCTCCGGATCCCTTTTGTCTTCCATAGTATTTTTGTCCATACTATGAAAGTCAATGGGACCCAAAACCATTTGCTTAGCAATATTCTTCAGAATATCTTTTATGTTCCACAGAACAAAGAAAATCATACAGGTTTGGAATGACATGAGGCTGGATTTTGATGTTTGGGTGAATTATCCCTCTCGGTGCTGCTGTCCAGGGTGCTGAATCTGATCTTACAGACAGTACATCTTCTCTCAGACGGACCGCCCATTGACCGTCTGATACATAATGTACACCAATACAGCAAGAGCTGCTAAAAATAACCTGTCACAAGCTGACAGGCCAGCTTTGCAAATTAGTCAGGTCAGGTTGCACAGGTATCATATCAGTGAAACATCACTGTTTACAGGTTACCAGGTTGTTACAATGAACACATCTGTGAAAGAACTATTAACTAGTCAAGTTTGTGAGGTTCGTGGAATCTGAAAGATACTACAAAGTGCCTCACCGAGGCTGCATTTATTTGATCAAAAATACAGTAAAACAGTAATATTGTTTAATATTTTTACAATTTAAAATATATATATTTTTTAAATGTAATTTATTCCTGTGAAGCAAAGCTGAATTTTCAGCACAATTACTCAAGTCTTCAGTCACATGATCCTTCAGAAATCATTCTAATATGCTGATTTGCTGCTAAAAAAACAACAACAACATTTTATCAATGTTAAAAAAAAAGTTAAGTGTTGCTTAACATTTTTTCAGGATCCTCTGATGGATAGAAAGTTGTTGTACAATGCAATTTCCAGAATCTAATCTTCAGGATCTAATGTTTTTATCAGTCTGTTAAAAAAACTAAGTTTGACTAGTGATGAACAACTATTTACTGAACTTGCCATGAAAATTTGTAGCAAGTAAACTAGATATACTAAACCAGAATCATATTTTCCATCAGAAAGATAATTATTAGTTGGTTTTGGACAAATATAAATTCAGATCACACATTTCTGATCATTTATTCTGTGTTTTTGACTTCTATTTCAGATTAACAACAGCACAACAATACAAAACAAACATTTCAGACAGACTTATACTGATAGTTTAAAGTCTGGCTATGTGAAACTAAGCCCTGCACACTGAACAAACCCATATAGACAAGTGGAGTTCTGCTTACATTACATTAGAGATTTTCACTATAGGCTGTGGGTTGTACAAGAACAATAGCGTCCCTTTGATTCGCAATTCATTCAATACTCCCATCAATCAAGCAGATGAGATCCACTCAAAAAGAAGAATCACTGGAACAAAACAAACTAACCACAGGAATGAGCCAACAGACCAGAAACCATGGAAACAATGCACCAACACAACTTTAAATGGACAGACCGGTATGATCCAGCCTGTACGAGCACATGAGAAACAGCACTGTGTGAAGACAGCGCTTCCTCGCCACCTGATATCTCGAATGCTCCAATAAGCATCAATACACCACGATTCCCCAGTGAGACCCTACTACCTAATGGCTCGCACAGTAAATGGTTTTTCTTATCGCTTGCTGATCTGGTTGATCCTACAGTCTCAGAGGTTTGTAGTGACTCGGATAAGAGAGACTATTAAGACTAAAATCAAGAAACAACAGAAATGCACCAGCTAATTAAATCAATACTGGATCCCACCAAAATACACAACTGTTTTGGGTCAGAAAGTTTTGTAATGATTTTAAAAGAAGTCTCCTGTGCTCACCAAGGCTGCTTTTATTTGATAGAAAAATACAGTAAAAACAGTTATATTTCAAAACATTTTTACAATTTAAAATATATGATTTCGATTTTAATAAATTTGAAAATGGAATTTATTTAGCAGATTTTTCAGCATCATTACTCCAGTCTTTAGTGTCACATGATCCTTCAGAAATAACTCATTTACTATTATTATTATTATTATCCATGTTAACTGTTGTGTTATGTACTATTTTTGTGGTAACCATAATCCAGGTGCATCTCAATAAATTAGAATGTCGTGGAAAAGTTCATTTATGTCAGTAATTCAACTCAAATTGTGAAACTCATGCATTAAATCAATTCAATGCACACACACTGAAGTAGTTTAAGTCTTTGGTTCTTTTAATTGTGATGACTTTGGCTCACATTTAACAAAAACCCACCAATTCACTATCTCAGTAAATTAGAATATGGTGACATGCTAATCAGCTAATCAACTCAAAACACCTGCAAAGGTTTCCTGAGCCTTCAAAATGGTCTCTCAGTTTGGTCCACTAGGCTACACAATCATGGGGAAGACTGCTGATCTGACAGTTGTCCAGAAGACAATCATTGACACCCTTCACAAGGAGGGTAAGCCACAAACATTCATTGCCAAAGAAGCTGGCTGGCTGTTCACAGAGTGCTGTATCCAAGCATGTTAACAGAAAGTTGAGTGGAAGAAAAAAGTGTGGAAGAAAAAGTTGAACAAACAGCCGAGAGAACCGCAGCCTTATGAGGATTGTCAAGCAAAATCGATTCAAGAATTTGGGTGAACTTCACAAGGAATGGACTAAGGCTGGGTTCAAGGCATCAAGAGCCACCACACACAGACGTGTCAAGGAATTTGGCTACAGTTGTCGTATTCCTCTTGTTAAGCCACTCCTGAACCACAGACAACGTCAGAGGCGTCTTACCTGGGCTAAGGAGAAGAAGAACTGGACTGTTGCCCAGTGGTCCAAAGTCCTCTTTTCAGATGAGAGCAAGTTTTGTATTTTATTTGGAAAACAAGGTCCTAGAGTCTGGAGGAAAGGTGGAGAAGCTCATAGCCCAAGTTGCTTGAAGTCCAGTGTGAAGTTTCCACAGTCTGTGATGATTTGGGGTGCAATGTCATCTGCTGGTGTTGGTCCATTGTGTTTTTGAAAACCAAAGTCACTGCATCCATTTACCAAGAACTTTTGGAGCACTTCATGCTTCCTTCTGCTGACCAGCTTTTTAAAGATGCTGATTTCATTTTGCAGCAGGATTTGGCACCTGCCCACACTGCCAAAAGCACCAAAAGTTGGTTAAATGACCACGGTGTTGGTGTGCTTGACTGGCCAGCAAACTCACCAGACCTGAACCCTATAGAGAATCTATGGGATATTGTCAAGAGGAAAAAGAGAAACAAGAGACCAAAAAATGCAGATGAGCTGAAGGACACTGTCAAAGAAACCTGGGCTTCCATACCACCTCAGCAGTGCCACAAACTGATCACCTCCATGCCACGCCGAACTGAGGCAGTAATTAAAGCAAAAGGAGCCCCTACCAAGTATTGAGTACATATACAGTAAATCAACATACTTTCCAAAAGGCCAACAATTCACTAAAAATGTTTTTTTTTTTTTTTTCTGGTCTTATGAAGTATTCTAATTTGTTGAGTTTCACAATTTGAGATGAATTACTGAAATAAATTAACTTTTCCACGACAATCTAATTTATTGAGATGCACCTGTAAATTTTTTTCAGGATTATTTGAATATAAAGTTTAAAAGAACGGCATTTACTTGAATCAGAAATATTTTGTAATATCAAAATGATCTTTAATGTCACTTTTGATCAATTTATTTTTTTTTTTTTAAAAAAACTTGCTGACCCCAAATTTTTGAACTGTACAGTATGTTTTTAGATTTTTAAAAACACTTTAGGTTATGGCCAATTTTAAAGAATAGTTCATCCAAAAAACGATCTCCCTATTTTTACACTGACAAAGGTATATGACCATTTATGATGCTTTTTTGAGGTTACAGATCAGGGTTGCTTTCTCAAAAACAACTGGTTACAAGTTACCAATAGAGTTCAATTGAAATTACCACCATAGTTAGCTAAAAACACTTTTGGGAACCGCATCCCTGATCTCTAACATCATCCCTCTTCTTTTGTGTTAAAAGGTAAAAAAAAAAAAGACTCCTACAGTTTTGGAACAACATGAGAGTGAGTAAACAACAGAAATCTTGAGTGAAATATTCCTTTAAATACTTCCCAGATGGAGCAGAGAGATTAGATTGGGAAAATGGGCCAGACACAACAAACCTGCTGCTTCACAAACAAACTAAAAAAAAAAATCCTTCATGTTTAATATAAGCTTTTGAACATTGACAGACTTTTTTATTTCTCTTTTACTCATCTGTGCGAACATTCAAACAAACTCAACTACTGAATTAGTGTGTGTCAGTTAGTTTATACACAGATCAACCACTGCAGACAGGACAGATACTAAACTTCGACAGCATGACCACTGTATAAAAGCTTGCATGTGGTTCACAGCACTGATATTCCATGCTTCCTTTCGGTTTTTACCACAGACAAGCACATTTTCAAACTATTATTTTATAGAGATAATAATCCACTGCATAAGCAGCGCAGGAGCATGTAATAAGAATGAGAAAACTAAAACCATGTCAAATCTGAGTGCTGCGTAGTGCTGGAGATATGCGTATGATTATGTATATGATCTGATTAGATATTGCATAAACACTGACAGGGGGTTTCCCAAGCAAACACAAACAGCATTCATTACATAACATTTTCTGCTCCTGAGGTCCACAACCGCCGATGGGAATTATGCATCAGATAAAGGTGCAGTTTATTATGCTCTTAGGGGGATGAAAGAGAGGAAGACGGAATTGGAAAGGGAGCTAAACAACATTTATAAACAGTTACACTATTGTTAAAAAATGATTTTTTTTAAATGTATTTTATTCAGCAAATTTCCATTTTAAATAAATGATAACTTTATATTCATCAAAGAATACTGTAGAAAGGTATATAAAGCAGCATGACTGTTTTCAACATTGAAATGTTTCTTGAGCAGTAAATCAGCATATTAAAATGATTTCTGAAGGATTGTGTGACACTGAAGACTGGAGTAATGATGCTGAAAATTCAGCTTTGCTCACATGAATACATTATACATTAAAGTATAATAAAATAGATTAGAGCAGTTATTTTACATTTTAAAATAATTTTCCAGAATCCTGCTGTTTTTTTTTTGTTGTTGTTTTTTTTTGCCAAACAAATGCATTTTTTAAAAAATCATACCGACCCTAAACTTTTGAACGGTAGTGCAATTCAGTGTTTTCTTACGTCGTGCAACTCAGTGCACGTCAGTTCCCACTGAAAACGCTTACTCACTCCATGCCAGTGGACACTTAAGAAAGCATCATAAGGACCCAAACCGACCCAAAAAAGCAAATCATGATGTTCAAAGTATCAACCAAGTGTGTTTGGTATCTCTTCATTAAACAGTCATTCCATGGCATCATGGGAGGTGAATGTTGCCCAGTGCAACGTGATCTGACTGTCAGTTCTTCTACTACCCTACCAGAGCAAAGAGAGCGACTTCAGTCCAAAGCTATTTATAGTCGCCCACGAATAACGTGAGGCTCTTCAGGATTTGCATGCAATCAGCTTCAGATGAACTGGTGCCACGTTGCACTCTCACATTTCTGCGCTCATTTTGACTGGCCAGCACACACAAGACCCACATCCCTCCATTGCTTCACTATCCTTCTCCTTCTCATATACTGAAATGATGTAGGAAAAAAACACTTAACGTCCACATAAAATCATTTTACTTCAGTAATATGATTTATTTCCAAGTGAAGCAGGATTTTCAAGAATATTTTATTTAATATTCCAGACATTGACTGCATCATGAAAAGTGGGCGCTATTATGCTAAGGAACATGCTACATTTCAGAGATGGAGCAAATTATAAAATTTCGCCAAAAAAAAATTTGGCCACCGATGAACTGATCACAACCGCACTAGAAACACATTAAGAAAGAAATAAGGGTAAATTTTTAATAGCATGTGGGGATTTTCTTAAATCTATAAAAATGTAATCACATATGTGACCCCGGACCACAAAACCAGTCTTAAGTCGCTGGGGTAAATTTGTACAATAGCCAAAAATACATTGCATGGGTCAAAATGATTGATTTTTCTTTTATGCCAAAAATCATTAGGATATTAACTAAAGATCATGTTCCATGAATATATTTTGTAAATTTCCTACCGTATGTACTGTATATCAAAAGATAATTTTTGATTAGTACTATGCATTGCTAAGAACTTCATTTGGACAACTTTAAAGGCAATTTTCTCAATATTTAGGTTTTTTTTACACCCTCGGATTCCAGATTTTCAAATTGTTGTATCTCGGCCAAATATTGTCCTACCCCAACAAACCCTACATCAATGGAAAGCTTATTTATTCAGATACATCTCAATTTTGAAAAATTTACCCTTATGACTGGTTTTGTGGTCCAGGGTCACATATGTGTACTGAAAACTACCAACAATATTAGCTCAGGAAAACAATACAAAAAACTGACACTGCCAACACGTCAACAATTGACTGAATTTAAAGGAATAAATCAAATAAAGTAAAAAAAAAAAAAAGAAAAATTAAAAAGAAAAATTCACTCCTTAAAATCAATAATAATAATAATAATAACAATAACAATAATAATAACAACTTAAAAATAGAAGATAAAATGGGGAGACACAAGCTTGTCAGAATTGACATACAAGTTGCAATTACCTTTAATTTTTAATTTTTTATTCTGTGATTGAAACAAACACGCACACACGCACACACACACACACACAAACACACACACATGCACACACAGCGAAATGTAAACTTTGGGGCAAAAAAGTCTGAATTACAAAATGTAAATTTAGAATTGTGTATAAAAATAATATGTAAATAATAATGTAAACTCGCAATTGCAAGATATGAATTCGCAATTCTGATGGAAAAAGGGCTGAGCTGTGCAATATAATCTCGCAGTTATCATTTTTATATTTTTATTCTGTAGCAGATTCCATTGTAATCACTATGAGTTTTACCCAAACACGTAAATGTAAAACAAACTGAGAAACATTAAGGCATATTGCATTTGTGGTGGAGCGTTTCTAAACGCTGCAAACCGATCAGCGTGTTCTCAGTGCGCTGGGTCAGTCTTATGCAATAGCAGCAGCACTATACGGCAGCAGTGTTGGGTCTCAGCGCTGTGACGTACTGCTCTGTGTACTACACTCACGCTGAGCGCTTCCGCTGCACAGGAACTGGCTGAGTTCTGATTTACTCATACACTGCGTATCACAGCATGTTAGTTTGAGGTCATTTATTCGGTTTTAGTGATGAGTCAACAAATGTATCTTGGATCTAGAGCAAACATATGCACACAGCGAACATCTACCTTATGTTCAAAACGAATTTCTAGAATTAATTGTAATTTTAGTTTATGTTTAAGTAATTTTATGATGTACTTTTGTCATTTTTATTAGTTATAATAACAAAAAAATTGTAAAAATCCCATGATGACAAATTAAATGTGTGGACAGCAAGAGAGGAGGGGGTGGGGTTAGAGATAAACTGAGAGAAAGAAATGAGAGAATAGGTAATGCTAGGTGACAGAACATGTACGAGTCATGAAAAGGAAGGCGAGTCGAAACGAGAGGAGGGCAGAGGTACTGCTCCGCTCAGCCGTCATATGGCTCGTTCCAAATGCAAAGGCTTATTTAACTTAATTATGCAACCTTCTAAGACATGCAATCCCAGAATGCTTTGCAAGAAGCTTATTAAAAAAAAAAAAATCCAATATGGAGGACTACACAAGAGAAATGTCAATTATAAATCCACATACTGTACAATTCATTCCATACTGACAAGAATTGAAAATATGGATGTAATTACATACTACTTTATCGACTATTTTCAGACTGTTTTTTTTTTTTACTATTTTTAGTAATACAAGTATTTTTTTTTTTTTTTATGTGAGCAACATGATTTGCATGATACATTACTGCAGGAGTTCCCAAACGCACTTAAAATCAATATTTCAATATATCAATATAAAGTTAATATTTCAATATTTTAACACATCTTCATGGTTCTCTGATGACGGTTAATGGTCTTATGACATGCAGGTAAACAAATAAAATATTTTATCTTTTTTAGTATGTTTATTATTGTTTTTATTGTAATGTTTTAATTATATTAAAAAACTTCTTTCCACAAAAAAGTTGGAAATTGAACACAATTCTGCACTTCACCCTGAAACTTGAAAACGTATTAATATAGCTGTCTTTCATCTTACAAGCACTAAGCTATATCACGATAGCTGTTTTATTTCATTTAATTTTGCAGCCCTATTTATATATTTTAATTTTACATTTGGTTTTATTAATTATTAGCTTTTCTTTTTTTCTTTTTTTTTTGGATATTATATTTTTATTTCAACATTATGACAACATGAAACAGTACAAAAAGACAAGAAATGAAAAAGACAAAAAAAGGACAAAAATTAGTCAAGTACATCAGTTCCTCCAGTTCTATACACATTTTTTTATGATGTTATACATCTATTTCTAGGCCAGTGGGAATGAGCAATATGATAATAATACAGATGGTAAAAGTCAAAACTTTAAGCTATTACCCTGGACATTTGTTAAAGGTTTAAGAAAGGGTTCCCAGGTGGCCTCAAAGCCAGCAATGTTACCAGAAAGGTTGTGTCTGAGTAATTATTAGCTTTTCATCAACCCCCCTGCAGTTCCTTCCTGAAACCTTGCACTACTGCATATGTAGAACGTTTCAAATCAGTCACATCTGAGGTTCCACTTTAGAATGCTGTCTTAAAAAGCAGATACCTACTGTAGGCAGATCACTAGGTTTTGGAAACACACGCTCCACCTTTGGTTAACCAACACCCAGTGCTTTTACAAACCAGTCCATTAACATCCCGTATGCCAGCTAGTGTGCTGATGGAAGATGCTAATGAGCAGGACGGAGCAAATTGGTGTGTGTTCTGCAGTGTGGATTGAGCCTTGCTGTGGCCCGTCCCCCCGGAGGCCACCAAGATGTGTGTGGGGGAGGGGGGTCTCGCAGGGGCTCTTTAGATGTTAGCGGGGATGCCATATGTATGAGTGAGTCTACAATTCAGGTCACAATGTTCCTCACCTCCTCAGTGTCATCTACAGATGGATTTGAGGAGGGATTCCTGTGATTACTGATGGAAAAGATTTGAGCGTATGAGCAAATTACAGTCTGAGTCTCAAACAGCACACCCACAGTCCCATCACTAACCGGCTGACACATAAAACTAGCAGCAAACTGGCGGTTCCAATCAGGTTGACTTCCAGGAGTCGGAGGTCCATGGTTTGCTTGGAAACATGTTTATGCAATGTTAATACAATGTGCAACTTTGAAAAGTTTGCCAGGTTAGTGGCATCAAATCTTTATAAGATACTCAGGTATTTGTTTAGCAAATAAGCTAGATTTCCATGAGCAGAACTGTATTCTGGACATAAATATGAACTGCGCTTGATTACCATAAATGTTGTTGACACATTCTCTTCCTGTCTAAATTGACAGTACTTAGTCAGAATAAGGCGCAACATGGATTTTAAGTCAAAAGTCTGGCTGGCTGACTAGTGAGACTAGTTGACAAATGATAAAACAAGCATAAAACAAACAATCAACAAGCATTAAATGAGGCCATATCTAGTAATGGTTTGGTCAAATTTGAATCCAAAAAGTAAGACTGATTACCACTTGATTAACTGCTAGTTAGTCAAACTAGTTCTTCAGAGACAGTCTTAACATGGTGACTATGTTCATGCAACTGGACCCTGAAGCAGAAAAGCTAAATGAAAACGTCCTCAAAAGGGCAGTATAATCTTACTATTGTCATATATTGCCATTTATTTATTTATTTACAATTTTATGTTTTTTCTTAATCCTTGAATGAGCATGAAATAAATTAAATAATTATAAAGAAAATACTTATAAAATAGGAAATAAAATAAATTAAACAAAATGTGTAAAGTATGGAAATAAAAAATAAGTATGAAAATAATATAAATATTTAATTAAATTTACTTGTCTTTTTTCTAAATAATTTTTACCAGTTTTTTTTTTTATCTAAAAAATGCATACTCAATTTAACTAATTTTGCACATCTAAACATGAAATACAATATAAAATAAATACATAAATACTGTTTTTTTTCTCTCACACTGTAAGTACATAATAGAGATTAGAAGCACACACTTTGAATACCAACTTGAGTGCACTCACTTTCTCTGGTCTCATTACCAGGTCTACTACAGGTCTCATTCTCATCCATAGGCCTCAGTGATCCCAGAGGGAGAAGGGCAACCCCCCCCCCCCCAGATAATAACACAGCAAATCGGCAACAACTGCTCTCCTCAATGCAATCTCTCTCATTCTTTCTGTCTTTTTCATACGCTATAAACACCTCCCCTGGCACACTCTCACTTTCAGCTACTAAAACTCTCCCTCACTCTCTCTCCCTTGCTGGATTTGTTTCAATTTCTTTGTGGCTCTTCCAGTGAGATGACAGGAAGTTGGCAAACACTTCTACAGAGGGCTTCTTCGTCTCTTCATTCTCCCAGGATTCCCCGAGTTGGCTTACAGCCACCGTTGTGTGTGTGTTTGTGCATGTTTGTGTGTATGACTATTAAAGAAAAAACATTCTTTTTTTTCTAGAGGAACATCCTGTGGCTTGGCTACCACGGACACACTGAGATTTATGGTGAAACAACCACAGCTAAAAATCTCATTAGTGACCAGTCGACTAGTTATCCTGATTGTTCTCCATCACCACCTTGACTAGACAAAATCTGAGCCTGAGCAGTACAGGACAAGTCCAGAACCACATGCTAATGAGCAAATGTCATATGATGCATAAAATCATGTTGTAACTCCAAAAAGAGCATTTATAGAAACTAAGCTGCAAAAACTGCTCATTCTGAACGTCCTCAACATCAGAAAGATGCACTGATTAATACAATTATGATTACCCACATTTACACATCAACAACACCAATCAACACATCATGGCAAGGAAATACAAAGGAAGTTTGACAGTTACTATCATTCCTAAACACTAGAACAACTAATGAAAAGAGTAAAATGTGTTGTCAAAGTCAGTCAAATCCTGTGTTGTTGTTTTTTCTGTGTGTAGCACCTTCTGCTCTGCAGATCCTTCTGAAAAGAGGCTAAAGTTTATTTTTAATAAGGTTTCTGATTATTTTAACCTTATTTCAACACAGTGGCATGAATCCATCACAATGTGATACATCTTTACAAAGAGAATAGTTCACACAAAAATGAAATTTGCTGAAAATTTAGGGAGTGTGTTTCTTCATCTGAACAGATTTGGGGAAATTCAGCATTATATCACTGGCTCACCAATGGATCCTATGAAGTGAATGGGTGCCGTCAGAATGAGAGTCCAAACAGCTCATAAAAATATCACAATAATCCACAAGTAATCAACACATCTCCAGTCCATCAATTATAGTCTTGTGATGTGAAAATTTGCATGTTTGCAATAAACAAATACAACATTAAGACATTTTAACTTTAAATCATCACTTCTGACCAAAATATCAGTCCATAAACCCTAATAATGCTTCCTCTATTGAAAAAGTCCTTTTCCTGTCAGTCTCTCACATCAAAGGTGGGGTATATATTTTTTCAAAAACGCTTCAGAAAACTGAGTCAGGTCGAGTACCAAAACAAACTTGTAGCCAATCAGCAATAATCGGCCAATCAGCCAATCAGCCAATCAGCCAATCAGCTCTACTCATGATGCGGAGGAGAGATCGCTCAGTGCACGTGATGGACATTAGCCGAGCGACGACAGAAAGATAGAGATGGCGGATAAAAAACAAGAGGAAAACATCTGCGGAACAAAAGAGGGCTTGTCTACACCGGACGTGAAAGTTGTCGTATTGTGTCGCAACAGCTAAAGTCTGTCTACACTGGACACGACAAAGCGACTGCTGAAAATCATTTGAAATTTCTGTCAATACGTCATAAATAGAACATGGCAGCAGTTTACTGTCGGGGATTTGTCGTGCCGCTCGCGTCCGGTGTAGACACGGTGTTACGATAAGGCAAGAAGTAGGACCCGTGTAAATATCGGATTGGCTTTCCAGAGCTGGAGAGAACTTGAGGAGCAGGAAGGCCTGCGATCGGATGCCGAGGTTGTTTTGTTTCTTCTCGATAGGTAAAATTGGTTTTGCTTTGTTTCACAGAACTATTCGTTGCCTGGGATGCGTACGTATGTGTGGGGCGGAGCTATCAAAATAGGAGCGAAACCCTTTTGGGGTAGGGGCGTGTTTGTTTTGGTGATTTGAAATATCAACATTGGCTACCAGAAATCACTTACCCAACCTTTAAGTTTTTTTTAGAAGCAACAGTTTAAAGTTAAAAATGATGGACTGGAGTTGTGTGGATTACTGTGATGTTTTTATCAGTTGTTTGGATTCTCATTCTGACGGCACCCATTCGCTGCAGAGGATCCATTAGTGAGCAAGTGATGCAAGTTATCATTCTTGGAGTGAACGGGGCTTTTTTTTTGGAAGAGATATGCTGTAAAGTGCAAACTGTAAACCCAACATTTCAAATACAGTACAAGAAGTGTTTTACATAGAAGTCTTGAAGGCACAGTAACAAAAAAGTCCTGTTTAGTTCAAAAGAAGTTAGACAATCATTACAAAGGTCATCTGTCGCGAAATCAGTCTATTGAACTGAAAACAGACAGGAAAAACTAAACTATGACTGTTTTTGACACATAAAACCTGGACTAACCTGAGCAACTTTAGAAGAAAGAATAAATAATGCTAATTATGATATAACCCCTTTAAATAACCCAAATGAAGGCATGGCCTTGTGGACCAGTGATGAGAATGTGATCAGGCCGTGAGTCACATGACACGGGCAGTAGCTCTGCACATTCACTGATCAGTATAAGTAACAGTCAGAGGCCAACAAGTCGCCGTGTTGTTGTGTAACTCTACACCGGCCGTTTGCACACTACTCTAGAAAAGATCAGAGGCCTCGTGACAGCATCCTCACTGATGCTAACCAACCATCACCCTCCCTTACATGACATCAGCACTCGAGTGGCTAACATTATCTCTCTCGCTCTCTCGAAACTATGAATGGTGGATGTGTGTGTTTAAGAGGGAGGGATCAAGTGACTCACCTAACACACACACACCAGCAGTGAGGTGGCAGTCAGCTTTACGTCTGTGACTCATGTTTACTTCACTTATTGCACGGAATCGGCTTTATTTCCATGCTGCAGTGTTAATATTTACCTAATGATAGAAGCACGTCTACACACCCTCGCAAAAAATCCATGAGCTAAAGATGCCATACTGACGCTGCTCATAGAACTGCAAATACTTTCCTGTTTGAATCCTATTGAATACTACTAATAATAAACAATTCAGATCTTTAGATTAAAGAAACAAATGTCTAATATGCATACTGCACTACACTTTGATTTGTTTTACCATGTGTTAGCATCACTACTAATCAAAAACTCTTAAAATGTTCGACTCTCCTCTATTTTGTTTTCTAACTGATGTGAACTACAGTACACTGTAATTTTTTTTCAAAGTCATCTTACAAGAATGTACTTTTTCAGTCTCTACTTTACAAAGAAACGCATGTTTCAACACACTGAATTAAACATTACATTGTGGAGTGAAAATCATTTCTACACCATTTTTTTTGTGTGTTTTTATTTGATATCTATCCATAATAAATTAATTAATTAATTAAAAAAAGCATCTTGCTTTGCCTAAAAAAAAAAAAAAAAAAAAAAACAGAGCTCTATCAACATGAAACCAGAACTTTCTAAACATGAAACGAGTGACAAAAGTCTTTTTGGTTGTATATAGCAGGGGTTTTCAAACCTGGGTTCCCGCAAAAGGGTGCAAGGGAACATTTTGGCTTAAAACAGTGGTGATTGGTTGTAAATCATGGGATTAATTATGATTATTTTACTCTATTGCCATGCCTAGGTACAATATTCATTAGATTTACACATCTAACATTACTTTAACAGAAGGTAGGAAAAAGATACACTGTTAACTTGATACTTGACCAATAATAATTTGATCACCTCTTTTGGCTTTAATACAGTGACAATGTTGCAAATGTTGTTTTCATAATGCTATTTGTCATGAACCATTATACATGATTCAAATATACAGTTGTCTTTACATTATAAAGTGACAGAGTCCCCCACAAGGCTGTTATAATATCTAAAGGTCAATGTCATAAAAAGTTTGAAAGACCCTGCAATACTAAACTATTTCCTCTATTGTTGTAAATTAAGCAGTTTTCACAAAATCCAATCACTCAAGACCTATAATAGCATTTCACTTAAATTAATTTGCAATTATACAGAAAACAAAGGTGAATGCTCCACATTTCACAGCTGAGAACATTCATTCAAGGGGTTTGTAAGTCAGCGGACAGCGCCGTGGTGCTGAAATCTCTGGCGCCGCAGCCTCAATGCTCAGGTCAAAACAACATTAGATATTCACATCGATTAAACTGGAATAGCGTGCTACTGTACTATGAGATGTCATTATGAAGTGTGCACTAGTAAATGCAAAAATGGCGCATAATACGACCCCAAAGCCCAGAGAATGAAGCAGAGGCCCGATGTCCATATGACTAATAAATACAGATGTGATTCTCACCATTAGACATCACCACTAAACCAACACTCGGGCTCTCTGTGTCAGTTCAAACGAACCGGGGATCATTCACACCATTCCCTCTCCATCCCTCAGCCAACACCTCGAGATATACTTTCATACATTAAGGATCCATAAAGCTCTTACTTCAACATGGACTGCTCCTTCTCCTCCTCTTTCTTCTGCCTGTCCATGACACCGAGGATGATCTTCCTCTCCTCCTCGGTGAGGTGGCTCAGGTCCGGCATCTCTGGCAGGACAGGCCCGCTGCGGGGCCCGGCTGGAGCAGACATCTTTACACGCCGATGCTGAAGAAGATCAATAACCAGACTTAATCCATGATGAAAGCAAGGTCTATTTGATCAATCATCAGTGGGTTTTGGTTGCTCAGGAATCAAAGCATCATAACCCACAGCAGCATCTCTGATGCCCGTTACGATGCTTTAAAACACTAAAGGAGGTTAAGTTATTATACTACTATTGAAATGGTAACAGTGTAAGCTCTTAGACTATATAAGGTGGCTTTTACAGCATTAGATCAATCATTCTCTGAGGGATAGAACAGAAGAATGGATACAGCTGGTCCTTTTGAAGGCAATGGCTATTGAAATTAACGTAATCCTGTTTAAAATTCTCCTCTTCCTCAATAGAAAAAGAAAATGAATAAAGCAACGATGCATTATGAATAAAATAGCAGATCTCAGATGTTATTCCAGATTTCAGTGAGGATGTGAAATCGCCTCTTGCCTTTTATTTGGCCATCATCCTGTTCAATCCTGTCTAACCCATCGCTGTCATCGTCCTGGAAAAGTTCTTTTGCATCTCATAATAAATGTTTGTTTCCCTTTTGAGTCCCTCTGCGCCGGTGCCTCGCTTTTCTCCAGGTTTGGTAATCCTTGAAGATATCTTAAATACACAAAAATGGATGCAGCGACACAGAATCCCAATTGGAAGTGTGGGCGGAGCTAAGCCGCACGGCCGGGAGGCGAGCTAACCAATCGTAGCCTACTATGGCGTAGGCTTAGCTGTTAATATTCATGAGGCAGCTTTGCTTTCGGAAGGAAACGACTCGACGTCAGCGTGGCCTATTTAATATTCAAGAGCACAGCATTCGCCATTGGAACAGAAGAACTAGACGTCAGCATTACTCAATTAATATTCAAGAACTAAATTTTATTCTTATTCACTGGCAGGAAAAAAGGGTATTTGTACATTAACAACGTTCGTAACTTTACCAGAGAAAAATAAATATTGCATACATTGCAGTCTACAGTGTTCTTATATATATATCATGTATCATTAAAATATTTTGTAAATTTCCTACCTTAAATATATCCAAACTTAATTTTTGATCAGTAAAACGCATTGCTAAGAACTTCATTTTGGGCAGTTTTTTTTATTATTTTTTTTGCACCCTCAGATTCCAGATTTTCAAATAGTTGTATCTCGTCCAAATATTGTCCTATCATAACAAACCATACATCAATGGAAAGCATATCTATTCAGCTATTCAGATGATTGACCCTTATGACTGGTTTTGGGGTCTAGGGTCACAAATATGCAAGTCCATTTCACAAAAATTATAAAACCGACCAATCTGATGAGAAATCTTTTATTCAGGAACCAAGCCAGCACCATTGGAAGATAAGAACTCATCGTCAGCATGACCCAATGAATACTGAAGAATCAAGACTTCACCATTGCGTCAGTATGACCTAATGAATATTCATCTAAACCTATGCCATAGTAGGACTCGCAATTTCATTGACAGCCAGTCGAAAGTCACAGTGAAAAAACGGACTGGAATCTACATTGTAGCTGGATCAGCCATACATTCTAAAAATAACCTGAGCAGGGTCCGTTGCCAATAGGAAGTATAGACCAATAATGCGTCAAATTATTGCAATCTTTATGGAATACTACTACATCCTTTTCACAAAGATGACAAGGCTCATTTACATTTTAAACTGCTAAATAAAACATCATCTTGCTCATTTCTATTTACAGCTAAATACAACTTAGGCTATTCCTTTCAGCTGAATTCAAGCGCATTAATGAATTAAAAATTAATGAGGCGATTCTTGATTCCGTACGAGATTATGATACAAGTGATTTTAACCATGGCAAAATGTAGCATGACTATTATTAATATCAAACATTACTAATACAGTGCTTAATTTCATAAGTTGATGCACCTTCAAACACTAAAACATGAACTGGTACTGACCAGTTCAACATTACACAATGTAAATAACTTAATAAAATTAGTGTTACCATAGTATTGTTCAGAGCACCCGTTTCTGACTGTATATTCATTCCTGACCCTCAATTTCTAACACCTTTGGGTTGCGCTGACTGTAGATGAGCTTTAAACGAGAGCAGATTGAGATGATAGGATTATGGGCTAAAAAGGTGAAGTGTATTTTATATCTTATTAAAGCATTAAGTCGTTTACAGGATGAGAAAACAGTGCTGGTTTACCTTAGCAAACAATTACATAACACAAACAGTAAAACATCAGGCTTGCGTTTAAGGCTGTATATGAGAACAACTGAGACAACTGACTCTTAACAATACTCACCAACCTTTCCTTGCATTTATTGCAGTTCACCATCAGACAATATATGGCCAACATAACATCAGTAAGAACACTTACAAGGTAAATCCATGTTAATGAATGTACATAGTGATACAGGTAATGGTAGCAGGTGATGGTAACACATTCACGAGTACCTACATGTTATAGAAACATTTGGAACAGTACTGTCTACTTAAATCAATGTGTCATTGTGTAACCCAGTGGGTTTTGAGCGAAGGCTAAATTGGAAAGAGGAATATTCACAAATAAAGATGTTTTTATTGTTCATATACAACCAATTATAAAGAGAGCTCAGTGTGTTCATGTAAAATGCTTTAGAAACATGTGTAGCCAACAATTCTTGTATACACTCAAAATCCTTAGTATGGAAGTACAAGAGAGGCCAAAGGGTGGAATATTTTGGAGCATGTCCGCGTGTGGAGAAACAGAAAACCATCCGCCGAAAGCACCTCTTTAAATCAGCTCTTACTCCACAACAGCCACCACATGCTTCTCCCTTTCTGTCAGCAGAGGAACAGATCCTGGCTTGCTGTGTTTGCGGATGTTTTGTTCCCTAAAAAACACACACAGAAGCAGAGACAATCAGAATGCCAATCAAACTTGAACATGGACTCATTTCATTTTGCTGCCAGTACAAAAGAACCAAAAGGCACAAGATACAATGAGATTTAAAGTTGAAATGTGTCATTTTTCCCAAGCTTTTTCAAAGTCTGATGATGTTATGGAATGTAACGCAAGGTTTACGATTGCTACAAATTCATGAATTTTAGGACTTTAATTGATGGACTAGAGTGGTGTGGATTGCATATGCATTATTGTGATGTTTTTATCAGCTGTTTGGACTCTCATTCTGACGGCACCCATTTACTTCAGAGGAGCCATTAGTGAGCAAGTGATATAATGTAAAATTTCTCTGAATCTCTTCAGCAAATTGTCGTTTTTGGGTCAACTATTACTTTAACATTGGTGAAGGGAACTTACTTCCTGCACCGGGCTTGCTTCATTTCATGCAGCTCTCTCTTCTGCTTCAGGACGTCTCTGGGCACGTGGCGGTGGCGGGCGATGCGTCTCACCTGTGGATGGTTCTGAAATTTCTCTATCAGCTTCTTGTTGTAGTTTGCGGCAGCTTTTTCTCGGGCAGAGAGCTGTGAACAATGAGATTTGTGTCTTTGGTCAAGATAGCATATATACAGTACATACACCACGCAACAGCAGAAAAGATTTTGCTATGGGTACAACAAGCTTTCAAACTGTATTAATGTATACATTTTCTTATGAATGCACTTCATAAAAACAACAGTGGCAGCACAGATATGCAACATCCTGAGAAGTCTTTTTTATTTGGCAATCAACATAAAACCGCATTTATCAGTAAAAGAAACACAGCAATGTGCTTCTCATCTATCTCTTTATCATAAAATTTCTTCAGCTCCCGGGCTTCAGCACATCTCACTCCACACCCCTCCGAGGGCTTTTATTCTAATTAAAAGCAATGATTTTCTCAAATTCAATTTGTTTAGGGCAATCTAATAGCTGCTGATGCCATCAGAGCGCTCAGGAGGAAAATCGGACGGCCCGTTAACTCTTATTTACGAATTTCTTGACATCATTCACATGAGGGGGAAAAATGAACATGACTCTGCTGTTTCCATGGAGACATCCCATAATAGAGCTGTTGAGTTTGTAGTCCTGCCCAGAGGCAAATTAGCATATCAGCCATGGGATCGTTTAGGAATTTCAAATATAATTTTAGAATAACTGAGTTATTAGTAAAATTATACGCATTCAAACCTCAGATGTGAATTTTACATCTGTTATGTTTCTAAAATTGCTATCAATTTGCAACATAAGCACTACAACTACCATACTTATGCAGTAACTTATTTTTCTTTTACTGTACTTACTGTTATCATAACCTGTGTTACTTTTGTTAACTGAAATAAAGAATAAAATAAATATCAGATGGAAAAACTACACAAAAAAAAATAAAACTTTTAAATAAGCGGAGGTACTGAAATTACTTAAATATTTACAAATATATATATTAAAAAAAATAATAAAAATGACAAAGCACATTAAATGTAAAAATGTGAAAATATAAAAGCTCAAAATATTGAAAACTATAACATTATATAAATATTCCTAAAAATAACAGTTAATGACATGTTTTTCACATTAAAGTAAGAATTTAGGAGAGAAATGTGTTTTATTGTCATGTAAACAACGTCACAATGCAATAATCCTAATGGTCCTAAAAACAGGCTTTATTTTCTTATATAAATTATAACAAATATAATTACACTTACGCATTTGGCAAACGTTTTTATCCTAAGTGCATTTAAGGTATACATTTTATCAGTTAATGACCTTGCCGTTGCTAGCTTTACTGTTCAAGCTACAGGAACGCTTAATGAAAAATATAATTAGAGTTATATTAACATACACCGACTGCAAGCAGCAATTATATTTAATATTCTACATAAATTATAACATTATAAGAGGACTTTAGGGATAAATTAAAGGGCTATAAGTGTAAAGCATGGCCCTTTTTATTTGAAATAACAGAAACAATGTGCAGTCACACTTTATATTAGGTGGCCTTAACTACCATGTACTTACATCAAAAAAATAAGTACAATGTACTTATTGTGGTCATATTGTATTTCAAAACACGTTTGCTGCTATACGTTTAAGGGATAGGGACAGGTTTGGTGGTATGGGTCGGTTTAAGGGTGGGTTAAGGTGTGAGGGATGGATCAGCAGTGTAATTACAAATGTAATTACAGAAATTAATTACATATAGGTATTTTAAAATATATAAGTACATTGTAAAAACATGTATATACACAAGAAGTGCATTGTATCAAATGATTAATTTTAAATGTAAGTACATAGTAGTTAAGGCCACCTAATATAAAATGGGACCCAATGTGCTTATGTGCAAAAATCCGATAAAGTCACTCATAGACGGTCAACCTCATAAACAGTGAATTTTCAAAATAATCTAGTAAAATGGGCATTTGGTCAGACGGCAAAGAAAAACTAAACCAAACCAAAGCCAGTCTCTTTAAGGTCCAAAGAGCTTCTCCAGACAGCAGACTCTTGATTCAGCATCTGCTTCTTTAATTAAATACTCTCATGTGCCTGATAGTTTAATGTCTTCATTATTTTTCTGCTTTAAGTGATTGGCCGATTCAAACTGCTGATAACTGCAGTGAGTGTCTGATCTCTTTAAGTGAAAAGCATCAGAATAAATCTCTCTCTTAAAGTCCAGCAGGAGCCAAAAACTTGCCAACGATGGGCCGCATGAGGGAATCAGATGCACTAGAGCTGATACAAATTGATGGGAAGAAGAAACTACCATCTACCTGGAGCGGAACCAACCTCTGCCTCAGCAGAACAAAAAGCTTTCTTTTCATGTGTATATACACTTCAAGTTTACTTAAGGGGGACATATTTACTGTTTTGTAACAATTACTTTCCCCCTGACCAAAATGGACACTCCTTAACATATACGTTGTTGTTTTTTAACAACTCTCAAGATCAGATATCATTACAAAACTGATTATTATCGGAGCCGTTCTTATCCCTATATAAACTACAAAAGTGCTTCAATCTTTAAAAACATCTATGGACATGTGCGGATTTCCTTGTAAGCGAACTTCACTTCATAAGTGTAGGCACTTTGGGGCACTCTATTACAAGAGTTGCTTTGACAAGAGATATAAAACTCTAGAGCTTTTTCCTGGCCAGGTTTCAGACTGTGGCAACACTGCCATAGAAGTGCTTAATGAAAGTGATTTGTGAGTGTAATTCATTTTAAGTGCTTTGTGGGGTGGCCAGAGGGTCAAACAGGTCCCTTATTAACCACCTGAGTGCATCTGCAACAAGTGAACACCCTTAAAAAGCTCTGCAATCAGGTATGAAACCTGGAGACACTGAGTTAAAACTCTTTCTGGTAAACTTTGACATGAAATGGGATCATGCACTCACCAGTCCAAGTTTCTCCGACGCGTTGGCCTTCCACAGCCGAATGTTCATCTCGTCAGAGCCGCTCAGGACATATTTGTTGTCAGCAGACCATCTCACACAGATGACATGCTGCATACGTTTGGTGTGGTACACCTCCCTGAGAATTGTGGGAAATCACATTGAAAGCCAGAAAAGAAAATCTCTGTGTTTGTGAACTTGTTGCAATAAAAAAGAAAAGATCATTAGATCCATCAGTTACGGCTCGTTAGCTCTAGCATTTTGCCCACTTCAAATCAGACAGATATGAAACATGCGGTAAGATACATTTATTTGAATTAATTCATTATAGCATTTACTTGAATTAGCAATAATTCTCTTTAATTAACAAACAAGAGAGAGAGAGACAGAGAGGTGACAGTTGTGTGTGTGTGAATTACCTGCATCTGCACATCTCTCTCAAACAACGAAGCTGTGAGTTTAGTTACTTCAAAAACAGCGAATTTACTCCCTAGTTTCTGAGGAATATCAAGCAGCAATCCAGTATCTAAGCTATTTTATTAATAAAATAAAATATTCTGTGTGTGTGTTTGTGCATCAGTGAATTAATATAGAACGATGATTAATCTGACTTGGAACTACCTGTGCATTAAACGGTTTTAATGCATTGAGTGGATAACAAACATACCCTTAATTATTCAACATTATTAGTACATTTATTTATTTATTATTATTATTAGATTTTAATTATACTTTATTTAGATTAGCATTTAATTTTTTATTAGGGTGAAAGTACCTATTAAGCACACTTCCATTTTTGAGATCAGATTATAAAAAGAAAAAATAATTTATTATCCTACTTGATGTCTTAACCAACTGATGTGTTTGTTACAATATATCTCCTATAATTTCAAGTCGATCAGATCATTGCACGCTGAGATATGGGTCTCCATGTGATCACACTGTCTGGCCGCCATTTTGAAAGCTGTCTAAAAACTTTCACCAAAAGAGGAGCCCCTTAAATGAGCGTTTTTTTTTTTTTAGATGTTTAAGCCTTTATTTTGGGTGCGTTTCACTACTTAATATAAAATTAAGAGATTAATGTTCAGACTTTTGCATATTATAACATGGAACTTGGATGTGGGAAATAATTACATTAGATCCAAAAGATATTTGTTAACACGGCGCAGATGCTACAGAACACAGTTAGCTGACTAGCTGTATAAGATTGTGTGCTACGCTAACATATTACTTCACATGCATTACTGGCTTGTACTTTTACATCCATAATATTATACATTGACAGTTTATTGCTGGTCTGTCGTTTTACAGTACTGTCATTTTTAAAGATTTCATATTATTATAAGGTGAGCTTAAAGAGTGCACTACTATGAAAAATCACACAGCTTCAGTGTGACATCAATAAGAAAAAGTAGAATTTCCCAGATATTGTTAATAATAGTTGTGCATATTAAAATATGTATAAACTTAATACATGACCTAGACTATTTATTTAGCAAAATCCTGTCATTTTAATAAATGTTAGATGAAATTTATAAAAAAAATTAAGCTCACTGTGCTCTCTTTAAGCTCTTCCACATTGAACGACGATGTAAATACTTCATAAACAGACTTTAAATATTAATTGATGGTTGTCACTTTAATTTAATTGATTTTCTATGAATTCTGTCAACTCAAATCTGCAGACTGGCTCTGATCTTTGGCAACTAGCATCAACTTTTCCAGACTGTAAATCTGTGGAAAATCAGGGCAAAAATCATGTAGTGTATTCCAGCCTTAAGAGACTATAGATGAGTTGACATACATTTAAAAAGAGATTTCATAACGAGGGTAGTTTCGGTGTTCATCCTCATGAATGAAATGTTTTATTGGTTTGTTTTGTTTGATTTTTGAATGCGTTACTTAGCTGAACGTAGACTAGTCTAGTTGTTGCAATGTACTAAGATGACACTTCACTATGAATATATAACTGATCAAGATGAATGCCTTGTTGCTTGATTTTAGTGTTCTGTTTTTTAGTGATTGACTTTGTATCTTCAAAAAAATATATATATTTTTACAATTATTCTTTAAAAATTATCCTTAAAATGAGCTTAATGGGAACAGGGGTGTGCTCACAGCCAGACTTTTTGAATTTAATGATATATATCTTAATTGAAACGCTTTTGTCATTTAAAATAAAACTGAATATTTTTGTGTGAGAGATTAATATTTTATTTTAACATAACTTTTTGTACTGAAACCAATATCTTGTGCACTAAAAATGTCTCAATGTAGATTTTGGTGAGCTTAATAGGTACGTTTACCCTATATCCACAATACTAAAAAAAAAAAAAAAAAAAAAAAATCAAACAGTGTATTTTTGTTAAAAAAACAAATCAAGAACAAAAAATCTTACTGTATCATGGTTTCCACAAAGTTTTCGACATGGATATAAATTTTTTGATATTTAAAGTTGAGCACCAAATCAGAATATTAGAATTATTTCTGAAAGATCATGTGATAATGAAGACTAGAGTAATGATGTTGATAAAAGCTTTGGATCACAGGAATAAGTTACACTTTAACTTATATTCAAACAGAAAACACTTATTTTAAATTGTAATAGTATTTCACAAAATTACTGTTTTTACTGTATTTTTGATCAAATAAATGCAGCCTTGGTGAGCGTAAGGGATTTCTTTAAAAAAAAAAAAAAAAACACTAAAAAACGGGTACACTTTATTTTAAGGTGTCCTTGTTACAGTGCAATTATACATTTAAGTACCGAGTAATATTAATATGTACTTACTATTAGGGTTAGGATTAGGGCATAGCTTAGGGTTACTTGCATGTAATTATGCATAATTCATTGTTATTATAATAGTACAGTTATTATAATAGGACATCTTAAAATAAAGCGTTACAAAAAAAATCTTAATCATTTCAAACTTTTGGCCAGCAGTGTGTGTTTCTGAAGTAATTCCTTATGGCTACCAAGGCTGTAAATATCTCAGAGAGAGGGGGGGGGGGGGGGGGGGGTGCTCCTCTGCCTTTCCACACCACACTCACCTGCTGTAGTTTTGGTTTTTTGGAAAGATTCGGATCGTTTTGTCAAAGCTGGCAGATACAAACTCCCTTCCTGTAGGTGAATAATCCACATCCAGTACAGCGGATACATGATCCATGTGCACATTTACAGGAACATCCAGATTCCTCATATCGTAAGTATAAAGGCTGTAGAAGAAACAGATGATATGATTTGATATGATTTATTTACTCTCATTTCATTTTTCATGTAAAGATTTAGGCTAAAATAAACTCACTTATAGTCTTCATTGGCGCAGGTAAAGTAATATGCTTCCATTGGGTTCCAACAAAGCGTATTGCTTCTCAATTGCATGATAACCTGAAAAGCAGTGTAATTTCATTATGGTCATAAATGGCGCTATTCAGCCATGTGGGTGTGAAAAGTAAAAATTCAGCAGACCTTTCTAAGTGGTGCAGATTCTCTGGTGTCATACAAGACGATACTTCTGTCCGATGCGCAGCTGGCGAGAAGTTCAGTCTGTAAAGGGCAACAGGGCAATCAGTGGTTGGTAAAACCGTTAAATTAAAGGAATGTGTGACTTTTGGTTTCTAGAAGTAATCTATTACTCCCATGAACCACTTGGATGGTAAAAACCTCAAAAGTTTACCTCATAAAACAAAATGCTAGAAAACAGTGCTGTATTATACCCAAAAACCCCATGGTGGTCACCACTGGCTTTGACATTTTAATCATTGTAAAGCTGATTTAAAGCAATGCATATTATGAAAAGATCAGCGGAAATAAATTGAAATGAAATGAAATTGAATTTGATCACCTCCACAGGGTTGTAGCGGACGCAGCTGAAGCTGTCCACACCCCAGCTGAAGGAGCGGATGGGACTGCTTCTCTGCTCATCCCAGATATCCACCGTCTGCCCGCAGGTTACGAACGTGCCCTCCCTCTGGTGGTGGTCAACGCCAGTGAACACCGCCTGCAAGACACATCAGGCCTCTTACAAACTGAAAACCTTACAGAACCCTAAAAGTGTGTGCATATTTATAAATGACTAAATATAATTTAGTGGATAACATTGGGAAACATGCCCTAATTATTCACTAACAGTATTACTTGTCTTTTATTTTTTAGTTTCACCTGCTAGTTCGTTCAGTAAAATTGTGAAATGCTATTAGAATTTAAACAGTTACCAATTTCAGTTTTCTATTCGAATATATTTTAAAATGTATTTTATTCTGCTGAATTATAAGCAGCCATTACTCCATTCTTTAGTGTCACATGATCCTTCAGAAATCAATATAATATGCTTATTTGCTCCTCAAGAAACATTTCTTATAAATTTTTTAAGAAATAGAAAAAGAAAGAAATGAATGTTTTTATTCAGCAAAGAAGCATTAAAGACATTTATAATGTTACAAAAGATTTCTATTTCTAATAAACGCTGTTCTTTTGAACGTTTTATTCATTAAAGATATCTCCTGGATATTTATTATGGTTTCCACAAATATATTAAGCGGGGAAAATTATTTTCAACACTGATAATATTAAGAGTGATGATTATCAATAACTTAGCACCATTAATAATTGATAATAACTGAGATGCAAATCAGCATATTAGAATGATTTCTGAAGGATAATGTGACAATGAAGACTGTTATTTTAAATTATAATAATATTCCGTAATATTTTTGTATTACAATATTAATTTTTTTTTGTCCAAATGAATGCATAATGCGTGTAAGATAAAACTGTACCTTCCCCAGAATTGTGTTAATTGGTTCCTCCCGAACTCCATATCCTGGGGCCTCCATGTTCCACTGTTTGATGGTCTTGTCATCTCCTACCTGTTGCACGACATGAAGACTTCAGAGAATCACTTCACAAGCACTTAATAACTAGATTGTCTTCATCTATATCAAGGAACAATATGGAATACGCAGGAGTAAAATACCGTGAAAAAGGAAGTGCCACAAAAGCGGGAACAGATTCCTCGTACAAATCCTTCATGAGCCTGAACTGTCCTCAAACACTCCCGCTTAGTAAGGTTCCACATTTTCACCTGTAAGAATCAGGAATTCATGCATTCATCCGTACTAAATCTAGATGATCATTTGCACACTCTTTTGACACACTGGGAAAAATAACAGCAAAACTGAAGTTCATTAATTGTGTCCTTTGTCTTGTTGTATGTTGGGTGTGCATGTTGTTCTTAAACATAATAGTGACTGCATTCTCAACACAAGAGCCTAAATGAGCTCCTAAAAGAGCCATAATACTCAAATAGCACGGTAAAGGCTTTAAAGTGTTACCTCCCCATCGCAGGAACCAGATATGATTGTTGACAGGCTTTTGGCGTGTTTGGTGATGCAGCTGATGCCATCTCTGTGCCCATCTAGTGAAGCTACAAAGGGTTTGGAAAATACCCTCTCCAGTTTAACGGCATTTAGGGCCCTGGTGTATTCTCTGGGCACCTCAAAAGGATGCAGGGTCGGGTCGTAATTCCTTGGCACTAGATAGGGAACACACTAGTTAGGCTACCATACTTCCTATTAATCAACCCTCATATAATCACGTTATGTTAACATACCTCGCTGTATATCTCTAGTCGTCTCTCGAACATAATCGTCCGGGTTTCTACAAAGCACTTTAACTTTCATTCCAGCGGATTATAATATTAAACACTCAAAATCCTGATCAAATCTGCAGCGTTCAGAGAAATGTTGGACCATGCGTTTGTATGACGTAGCGCGCACTAATGTGACGTAACACATCCGGGTACTGGGGGGGGGAGAAAAAAAAGAGTGATTATTTATTTGTGTACTGTTACTTTCCAATTTTAATTTTCACAGAAGCTAATGTATTTATTTATTTATATTTATTTATATAATTTTTATACAATATATTTAAATGTTTAACAGAAGTATATATATATATATATTTTTTGAAAGCGAAATCAAGCTCTGTAAAAAATTCTAAAAATTACCACTGCGAGTGACATCTTAGAATAAAATTAACGAATCATATATTTATCAGTTAATTGTCAATTTAATTTATTAAAATATTTTTTTTCCCCTCAATAATGTAAAAATTGTTCTGCTTGTTCACTCAAACGGCGTTGTCACGTGGCGCCTGATACTTTTCTCAGCGTTGTAACGGATGGACCAATCACAGTCGTTGCTGGAGGAATAACCGTTTTAAAAATGTGCTTCTTACAAGACTAATTTAATTTTTGTGTAGCAGATTTAAATCGCTATAAACGTCTCTAATAAAGCGTATGCTGCTTAAAGAAAGACAGACTGGGCTTTTCTGAGCCACAAGTTTATTCCTCATTGGATTCAAAAGCGCTGTCTTCCAATGAAAGGATATTGCGTTTATAAATACGAACGAATAAACGAAAATATTGCTTTTTCATTGGAAAAATTTCATTTCATTATTTGTGTAATCGCTGTGGCGATCACGTGTTACACCGGGTTTCGTGAGTGTATGAGGTGATCATCAGTGAGTCACGCGCGTGTTTTTAACATGGAGATTCTGGGCAGCACTTTTGATGATTCTGTGTTCGAGGAATCAAGGAACAGAGTCTCCGTTGCTCTTCCCGCATACGAGCCCAAACTCTGCGAACCTCTGGTGGGTATCACACTCAACACTTACCACAAACTACCGATACCATGGTGCGGAAATGGCACGTATATTTACTCAGTATTTACACACCTACTTTCACTTCAAAGAAAAGCATATGGCATTACTAAGTTACTACGGTAGTGATGGCAGCAGATGCTAATACCATAATACTTCTTAGATATGTATAGTATTTACGTGAGAATACCGTGGTATGTTTTAGTCAGTGATATTTGACCACTTTGTAATCTTAAATGATGTAGTTAACATACTATATACTTAGTTTATAATTATATATAATTGATGATAATTATACGTCTTACAACGTATAATTATGTGTTTCGCCGGTTCACACGGTGAGAAAATGACATTTATATTTATAATAACTGAAAAAAATAAACAAATCCTTCACCAACAAACAACTTAAGTGCCTTTTCAATAATTAAATAATCAAGAATTAAAGTAGTGGCCAAAATTATTACAACACTAGTATTGGTTTTAAGTCAGTTATTTCCATTTTTTGCTGTAGTGTGTCAGTAGGAAATATCGGTTTACATTTCCAAACATTAATTTTGTTCCTTCTGCAAAGCTACTTGAAAAACTGTAAATAAATAACATCTTCCGGCATGTCATATTTTTCCTTTATTTTATTCTGTGTAGTGGTTTTGTGAAGATGGAAATGTTGAGGACCCATTAGAAGAACAAAAAACCCTGAAGTTTCGAGGAGATCTGGCCTACAGGAGGAAACGGTATCAGGTAGTAAGAGCTGAATTCACCATTATCTCTCGCTACTGTTATCTGATTCATAAGCTGATTTGTGTGTTATATTAATGACAGGCTGCTCTGGATGAGTATGGGTCCTGCCTCTCTCTCATACCTGCTGGAAACATATCAGTGAAGAGAGATGTGCTGGAAGGGATCGCACGATGCTGCTGTCACCTGGGCAAAAAAGAAGAGGCTCTACACGCCTGTGAGAAACTGGTAAATATAGTAAATTGCTAACTCCAACAAATTTGAGGTATGCTTTTGCTGATTTACTGTGTTTTATTGACAGAGGACAGAAGTATCCAACACCTGCCACCTCACCTGCATCCTTCAGCTGGAGCTGAGTGTTTATGAACACTACAGAGATCTGACAAACAGCATCTCCAGCCTTCAGCAGCTGTGCTGTCTTCATCCCTACCATCCGTGGTACTGGCTGAATCTGGCCATGAGCTTTCAGAGGCTCCTGGAGTCTGATGGCCGTCCAGACAGATCCAGCACCGAGGAAGAACACGACCAGCAGCAGGGGACAAGTAACATTTTACGATTAAAGACCATCATGTGCTTGATAAGAACAAGGTATGTGAGCCACAAGAGAACTAGCTGTTTATTTATCGACTTTTAACAGTTGAATTCAGCGCTGGGTTTGTTTGTTCATTTTTTCAGGTTGCTAATTGAAATCCTGCGGATTCAGCAGTTCTCATTCGTTCTGGAGAACAGCCAGAGGGCCTTACAAGACATTGAGGAAGCTCTACATGTTCTACAGCCAACAGAAAAAATGCTTCAGACAGTGTCTGAGGTCAGACAATATTAAATAAATATGGAATATATATATATATATATATATATATATACACACAACAAGAAACTTAAAAAAAAAACCTCACTTAGATGACTAACATCACAAACCCACTTTTATTGATGTCTTTCAATTAAGAACTGTTTGTGTAATCAGTATTTAAAGGAACAGTTCACCCAAAATGGAAAATTCTGATAATTTACTCTGTCATTGCAAACTCAGAAGACTTGTACAATACTGTATACACATCATTTTTTGTTCTTTTTGAAGCTTGCCAGAAAGTCATACAGATTTTAAACCTGTATGAGGGTGAGAAAATTTACAACATTTTAATTTTTGGATTGAGTATTCCTTTGCAATGTGAATTCAACTCATTGTTGTCCATCAAAGAAAGCTAGTTTATTCTCTAAATTTGTACTTAACAGAATTGCACATCTCTTACACAACTCTCCCAAACATTTGTGATGAACATTCATGGTTTCACATCTCTTTTATTCTGATCTAGGTGATGGCAGAAGACCTCAATCCAGAGAAGATGAGAGAGGAAAACCAAGATGGAGAGAGTTTATCAGGACTTTATATTAAAGACTTTGATGACAGGTGGTGGAACAAACTCCACACTAAAATGCAGGAGGAGACTCCAGCTTTATCCACGCACAGACCTCTGCAGGAGACATATGAATAATTTTAATATTGATTGTACTTGTATAAATGATTGTTTATCTTTTATTGGTGCTTTTACTGTTACAGAGCAGAATAAAGTTGAATGTTTTAAAATAAATAAAGTTTCTACATCTATCAATACAATCTACCAACTAAAGCATTAAAATAACCTGCTCTAGCACCAGTGGGAAGTTGCAGGAACGACTCTGTTGATGTGATTGCCCTGTACTGGACGCCAAGGTTGGCTCCTCGTATTATAATCTTTGAAAAGTGGAGGCTGATAAGCAATGGGGTGATGGATCGTGTTCCTCCGTGGAAGCCATTGAGATCTTTGCGGTCCAGTGGTGACGTTTGGATAGCTGGTTTGTCTGACCAGGACAGGAGCTGTCGGGAAACTAGGGTTCCTGGGCTTACGGGGTTTCTGTTGTAGGTGGTCGGGAGTGTTTCCAGCAATTCCTGCCGGGCGCATTGGGGTCTGGAGTTTCTCAAAGGGTAGGCAGAGATCATCGAGATCTGTTGTGTGGCAGGTAAATCCTGGCACAGGTTTAGAAGTGGCATAGAGTCTGCGAAACTCCAGGTCGAAAGGTTTGACCCCGCTGCCTTTGAAGAGTACGGCCAAGCTTCTGTGAACCTGCCAGGACAGCCAGGTGAGACTGCAACAGAGTGAAAGAGTCATCAGTGGAATAAGTCACAACTGGGTGAAGTTTCTGCATCAGCAGCAACAAATGAGCAATGTTCTTTAGCATCACAGATGGACCAGCTAATGGTGAAGAAATTAAACATTTCATCTTTAAATTTGTAAAGAGATGATACTGAAAAGAAAGAAACTAATTTTTCAAAACCAGGATTTTAGGTTAAAATTGATAACAAAAAAAATGAATGTCCTCAAGGATGAATTTTCAGATGGTACCTGTACGAGCCGACCAGCACTTTTGTGCAGTCCACAATGATGAATTTCTCTTTCATCTGTCCAGTGAACTTTCTGCCCGATTTGGCACAGTATGTTTCACCTTGAACACTACGAATGGACATTCTCTGTATGAAGAGAAAGAGATAAACATAAGCACATTGGCAATAAGTGTAAAGAATTCATCCACGTTTTTCATTTCATGATATAATTGAACTAAAAAAGCATGTTACATATATTGAAATGACATTTAATATATAAACCAACAGTATCTATTAAATGTAAATATAAGTTCTGCGATCCCTAAATATTTTTTGCCAGCAGCAACACATTTCATGTATTGTCAGTGAAATCAGTTAAAAGAACAGTATAACTTACAGTAAGATGAGACTTGTTGATTTTTAAATTTTCACACATGTCCTGAAACAGCTGTAAATTGGTGTGGTCCAGAAGGAGATAGACGGACACATTGCGCTTTCTTGTCGCCTCCAGTATGTCACAGAAAATCTCCACATCGCTGAATGTGTCCATAACTATCGCCAAGACCTTTGATGAGTGTAATTTAGGCAAAAGTTACATTGAAATTTGTTTTAAACCACTGCACATTCAAAAATGTCAGGCACTTTCCATAAATAGAGTACAAAATAGGACCTGAAAATGTGTCAGAATTTTAGGGGTTTAACTGAACAAACAAAACTTTGAATTTTTAAAATTTTTTCAACCATTTTATCAAAACTTTGGACAAATACATTTTAAAAGTCTTAGTTGTGTTTGTAGAGCAACCAATTTCTAAAAACGAAACAGACATAATTATGTTTTTTCTTTTCAAGTTAAAATATAATTAATAGATTAATATTATTATTATTGAACTGAACTGAACTGGAAAATGACACTACTGCACACAGTGTTGGGAAAAAAAAAAGGGAAAATTTTCACAAATGTGACCCTGGACCACAAAACCAGTCTTAAATGTCAATTTTTCAAAATTGAGATTTATACATCATCTGAAAGTTGAATAAATAATCTTTCCATTGATGTATGGTTTGTTAGGATCGGACAATATTTGGCTGAGACACAACTATTTGAAAATCTGGAATCTGAGGGTGCAAAAAAATCTAAATATTGAGAAAATCGCCTTTAAATTTGTCCAAATGAATTCTTAGCAATGCATATTACTAATCAAAAATGAAGTTTTTATACATTTACAGAAAGAAATTTACTAAATATCTTCATGGAACATGATCTTTACTTAATATACTAATGATTTTTGGCATAAAAGAAAAATGGATAATTTTGACCCATACAGTGTATTTTTGGCTATTGCTACAAATATACCCCAGCGACTTAAGACTGGTTTTGTGGTCACATACAAACAATTACAAAGCAAAATCATGTAAGACACTGAACACATTATATGTTAAATTTGACTTAATATGAATAGAAATAAATTATGCCAGAAAATAGTTTGATGACAAACATGTTTAATTTGTGCCACTAATACTTAAAAAGATAAAAAAATGTAAAAAAAAAAAGCTGTGGGACACCTAATTGTACCGTATTCATGGAAAGTGCTGTTTGTAATTGCAGCATGCATCTCCCTTGCATCACAAAAGTACATTATCCAAAAATGTTACTAACAAATGGCAGGTTCTTACTTTAGTTGCTTTCCTGATGAGTTCCCGCAGCAGGTCTTTTATGGAAAACGATTTCATTGAGTGGAAGAACACTTCCACGCTGGGAATCCCTTGCAGATGGTAACTCCAGTCAGCCACAGGCCAGCCGTAGTCAAGAACTGGAGGCTCACTCTCTGTGACCGCAGGAAAGTATGTCTCAGAAGAAACTGTTGGAGAACCGGACATCTCTTCATCCCTGTCTGTCTCTTCATTGTCAGTGAGAGGCTTTTTAATGTTGTTTAAGATGTATGTTTTCTCCTCCGCTGACAGAAAGTTTGCTTCGTTCTCTTTGTTCAGCACTTCCTGGTATCCATCAATCCCTCTATCCAAGAGAGCATCCATAGCCAGTCGTGTGCTCTCGTTGTAACTCAGATCTACTGAAGACACCATAGCGTTTGGGTTTCTCATCTCCTGAACTCTTCTTCTCATTTTTCCCATCAGCTTTGGCATGAAGTAACACTGCACTGACAATCCATTACTTACAAGGTTCATGTTGTTTGTATACAAGTCCTCAGCTGACAGATGACTGGTTGACTCTTGCTCATTCAGCTTTCATATTTAGTTGTCTTTCACGCTTAAGGCCAAATGATTATCCATACAAGCATGGTGTGGTGCTACAGTTAATGTCCCCAAGGTGATCATCAAATGCTCACAAATAATGCTGCGAGATATTCATGCACCATGCATCTTTTCATCAGCAGTGCAAGCGTTTCACGGCACACTGAGCATTTCCGAACCAATTTGTCATGTTCATGATGGGTGAGTTTAAAATTGAATGTTAGTGCTGCCCTATGGCTCTGGGGAAAGCAGTGTGTGGCTCCTCCTCGCACTAAGAGGAGTAACTAGCATTCATAGATGGCTTCACCTCCAGGCATTGGTGGGTGGGGTCCTGTGGTTAACAGGTGAGGTGTTGAGTGAATAATGAGACTGAAGCTCCCACGTTTTCCATCACAGAAATGAAATGGCGTGAGTGGCAGGGATGAAGATGTGGACGTCAGATTCATTTCACTCATGCATCACTAGGAACCAATAGACCTGTTCCTGTTTCCCAACACACGTAAGCTCTTAATGGCTCTGTAGTGTACTTGTGGTAGTGAAAGGTTTTGTTATTTGGCAATTTAATAAGTAATAATAAACCTCAAACCCCAAGTATAAACCTAAGCACATACATTTGTGCTACATGCATAATTGATCCATCAAACCATGCAGCTTATTCCACACTCTAGCAACCACTCTAGCAACCACTCATAACACCCTAACATTGTAGTGGCAGGTTTTGCATCGACAAACACCACTTATTGCATCAGAAAATCTAAATATCAAGTTGAAATTATTGGCTTAAGCAGCACATAAAAATATGGATATATTCAACCAGTGTCATAAACAGAGAAGACAAAATACTACACACTAACATAGCTTGCAATGAGTTACAATATTTAGACGTTCACCTAATTGCAATAAATGTTGCATGTTTTGCAAATATGGTAGCATGCAGGATTTAAGGATAAAAAAAAATGCAATAAAATGTTTAGGTCTAAACAAAAGAATTCAGGAAGATATGGTTAGACTAAAAATTATAAAAGTGAAAAATAATAATAAATGCACATGCAAGCTAGTCACTCGCTAATGCATTGCATTTGACTAGGGTGGTTCTTACATCTAAGGATGAAATATGTTTGGAGAGTGATGAGTAGTTAAACAAACAGAAATCCCTCCCTAATAAAACATGCTTGAGTGTGAGAAAATACCTTTTTAAATTCTTGAAAGATTTAAATATTTACATAAATTTGCACGTATCTGATCTTTTCCAGAAAACATCTCCATCCAGTTGCTTTGCTGCATATCTGGCAAGAGCGACTTTCTTATGACTTGGAAAAGTTGAATTCAACGTCTCCTTTAGCTTGGGTAAATCCAAGGTTTCTGGATGGTGAGCGGACACCAGAAATAAGCTCTGCTGGAGACCCAGGTTACTCAAGACTTCCTCAGCCCATTGCCTCACCTCCACAATGGACTTTTCCTCAATCAAGTCTGCCATGGAAAGCACCAGGTAACATTCTTTCCCTAGGGATGATGCTTGCTGCAACAACTGTATGGCTCCCAATCTAAGCCTCAAAGGAGACACCAGTATGTATACATCACATGAAGAGAGTGCAGATGTTATGCGTTGAGCTTCAGAAGTGCTGGACACAGAGGACAGGCTGCCAAGATCACCTATTTTTCCAAGCCCAGGAAGGTCCCAAAGTCGGACGTTGGGGGAAGGGTAGGGATACTTCACAGCCCCTTTGGTTGTTTCAATGACACCGGTTGAGGAAGCTTGTTCATCACCTTTCTCCAGGCCCAAGAGGGCATTGACCAAGCTGGAGCTGCCACAGCCCGTCTCACCCAACACACCGATATCCAGCTGGAAGTGATCGAGAACTGCAAGGATGGCCTGAAGCTTGGAAGGATTGTCTGTGAGATCTCTCGACTGCGAGAGCTTGGTGATCTGACCAAGATCATCCTGGTTTATCTTCCTGTACCGCAAAGCAGTAGAGACCACAAACCTGAGAAGCAAATGTAGCGAATGTTTTAGATAAATATAGATGCTGCAAGAAATTATAGTCCGCCCCAACCCATATTCAAAGCCATAAAGCTACATGAACAAAGAATGTTTTAATGCTAGTTCAGACTGTTTTTATGCCAGATAGTGCTTGTTAACAACAAATCTATAAGCAAATGGACCAACATAGATTTTCTAATGAGCAAAATAACTAGCAATCGGCCTAGTAGGGACACTAGCACACTGACATCCCATGTTGGGGACCAATGTCCAAAAAACAACGATTGAACCCTGATTTTGCAGAGTTATGCATGCTTCTGGCTCAACATCCTTGTTGGTCTTAGAACATCATTACTATCTAATCAGATTTTAGGGTTAGGGTTAACATTAGGGTTAAGGGATTTCTTATCAACCTATCTTTCCTCACTAGTATAAGGGTTAGATAAGGGTTGTCCAATCCTGCTTTTGAAAGGCCACCGTTCTGCAGAATTTAGTCTTCATTCTAACTAAACACAGTTAATCCAGCTAACCAAGGTTTTTAGGGTCTCTTCTAGAAATGTTCAAGCAGGTTTATTGGAGCATGTTGCAGCTAATCTCTGCAGGACATTGGCCAGGAGCAGGACAGGACACCCCTGGGTTAGGTTATGGTTAGGTTTGGATTAATGGTAGGGATTGGATTACAAGATATTTTTGACAGTACAGTTGTTGCAGGATCTTGAACACCATTATTATCAGCTCAACTTTTGCCTCTAGTTTAAGGGTTAGGTTAAGTTAGTTTAGGTTTAGTCTCAGACTCAGACATCATGCCCACAGACAGTTGACTGAACGTCTGACGCATATGACAAACAAAATTGGAAACGCTTCAGGAGTTTCGAAGTCATCATCGGATTGCTTGAATTATACAGGATTTCCAGGAGAGGTTGCGTTCTTTAACATTCCTGGAAACAAAGATGCCGTGATGCCAAACCCCCTCATGGAAGAAGAAAGCCATCATGTTTACAACTGTTACAATGAGCTCTTGTCATGATCAACAAAACACTGGGTTCTCAAAAGTATGTGAAATATGTAAAGTTTGTGGCATAAACTCTTTAAATTACGTCCAAGAGTTTTACACACTGGTCTGTTATTGTGGGGACATTTCCATACCTCTAAACATGATGCTGTATAAAACAAAATGTGATTGGTTGTTTTACATGTCAGTCACATGGCCTCTTGGGCGGTCCTCAGCCATTCAAAGCGGCTAAGGTTCCCAGACCTTCTACCATCAGTCTGAAGGTCTGGCTACATGAGACTAGCTTAGGTTAGGTAATGGATTAAAGGTAGGGACTGGGTTAGAACTTGTTTTTTTTTTTGTTTGTTTTTTTTACAGGCTTGTTGTTCCAGGACCTTGTACACCATCACTATGAACTATAAACTTTTGCCTCTAGTTTAAAGGGGTCATCGGATGCCGATATGATTCTTTAAGGTCTTAATGGAAAGTCTATAACATACTTTGGTTAAAATTTCTCAATGGAAGTGTAAAAAACACCTTTTTTACCTTATTAAAATCAGCTCTTTTCACAGCAACCCATTTTGTTGCATTTCCCTTTAAATGCTAATCAGCTCTGCTCACCTCGCCCCTCTCTTCTGTGGGGTGACTAGCCGTCCTGTTTACTTTAGCTGCATTTAGCCTTGAAACCTGCTACCTAGCACATTATTAGGAAAGGTGAGTTGCCAAGATTCATAAAAAAAACCTTATATTCACTTCGTCTGTAGGTGAAGCTGGATCACGAATGATTTGCGTGAACATAGATGCATTTAGGTAGATCGGAGGGCGCACTCCCTTCAAAAACGAAAGTAACGTTAATCCTCTGAGTCTTCAGAGGCTCAGATGTCGGTAGTAAATGACGACTGCTATGTTCATTATTAGATCCAACAACAAAACACCTTAATCGCTTAGGGGCCATTCTTGTCTACGTCCCTGCTCCGGCGTCAAAACAATGGCGGATCGGTCGGACTGTTCACAGCTCACTCAGGGCGGGTCTAAGGTAAGACGGTCATGTCAATCAACTATCGTGGGAGTGGCCTTGGTCTGTGTGATGTCACACAATCAAGAAGCTGAGAATGGCTTGATTTGAAAAAGGGGATATTATTTTATAAGGGTTATGTTTTGGTTGGGTTTGGGTTAGGTGTAAGGATTGGGTTAGAACTTGACCAACAAACAAGTTGACCCCAGATCTCTGGACATGTGTAACCAGCCATAGTTGTTATTTCAGTGAGGTTCAAATGGAAATCAAGTCTGTGTCACAAGGTAATATCAAGCATTTCAAAAGACAATGAAGTTGACTTACTGTGTGTCATCAATCAGTAGTTTAGGAATCCGAAGTTCCTTTGTAATCGCCACCAGAAACTGACTAAAAGACTTCTTCCGAAGCTCCGGCAGGGCTTGAGCAAGCACCTTGGCGATATCCTTCATCTTCACTAACTCTGGATCTTGGGAAGCATTTGAAGGATTCTGGCTGTCTGCTTCTGAATCAGCCGTCTCTCCAAATACTTCTTTACTTCTCTTCTGCAACTCCAGTTTGCGAGCTGTCATTCGTTCCCAGGCGCAGGTCATGCACGGCCCTGTAGGCTTCTCCTCGACCACGTCCCAGTCCCGCTCAGCTTGAACCAGAAAAAAAGTCTGATCTCTGCCATGCAACTCCATTTTGAGCCACATGTGGTCCTCCTTGTGCTGTTCTGTAGTGAGAACCACCAGAACATCATAGCATATGGAGGCATACTGCTGGTTGGACTGGTTAATGATGGCATTTGAAGTTGGATGGCCCTGCATGGTCCACACACGAACATTTGGGATTTGACGGTGTAAAATCACAGAGTCAAAATCAGGAACGCCACCCCCTATATATTCTGCATGCTCTGCTATCCGAACACGTTTCCTCCTACTACTGTGCTGGTGATTAGTATTAAACTTAGACTTTATACTGTGTTCCTCATCTGCACTTCCATCTTCTTCAGAGTCTTCTTCCTCATCTGTTTCTTCCTCCTCATCACCTTCATCATCGGTTTCCCATTCCTCATCTTCGATTTCCTCATCCGGCCCACAGATTGCAGAAGCCAGCTGAGCATTAACCTCCGGTGTTCCTCCGGTCACAGCTATATCTAAAGGGAAACGTTCAAACAGTTGTAGAGCAGTCACCAGCCTGTTTTCAAATCCAGGTGTCCTGATGGAAAACCTCCAAGGGGCAAGCATACATTTCACTTTTTCATCCGAAAGTTTTTCTTCCATGTTAAGTTGTACCCTGAAACAAACAAAAAACAAACAAAAAAATGTAATAATATAGCTTAAACTAGCTACCTACTGCTAACACCAATGGAATACAGGCCTAATGGCTAAATTTGACAGTGTTTACAGATAAAATATGGTCAAAAGAACATGATACAATAATCACCTCTCACCGTTTTTGAACTACAAATAAGGTGCAAAAGTGCGTCCTCCGTCCTCAAGTTCTCCTGGATGAGTGTGTTTGTTGGGACAGTCAGCTGTGCTAAAGTCAACACTTTGTTTGACAAGGTTTCCAGATGGCATTGTAAACAGTTCTCAGGGCGTTTAAGTTTGTTAAAGCATCATGGTGTACTTAAATCCATTTAACCCATTTATCTCCACAGTTCTTTTTTTAAATAAATTACTCCATTTGTGAAATTCTAATGGAATTTTGTTTGACAACTATACAGAAGAGTTTCAGGAGAGAAAGAATTCACATCCACACCACAAGTTTTTATAACTCTACATATTATATTTCCCCCACCAAATTTAAATATTAACTGTATTTTTACAGCACATTAAACATTTTTTAAAATTGTGAGTGATGCTTGTCCATGCAAAGATTCCCACCATAATTAAGTTTTTTAATTAAGTGTTTTCAAGCACATTGCTATGTGGTAGCCAAAGCGTTTAGAGCGTTTTAGCACATTGTTAAATAGATACTAACGTGTTTTTAGTATGATGCTATGTGAATTTCTGGATGGTTTCTTACTGGCCCAAGTCAAACAAGATCATTATCAAGTCTTAATCGTGCTTTGGTTCATTAGATGACTTGGATTTGTTCAATGCTAAGTATGATAAACAATTTCAGTGATGCTTACCTTAGTCACTACTACAAATAATAAGGAAAATAATGCGGTATTTATGAATGCACATTATATGTGGCTGTATATGGTGTGAGTGTCCAGCAGAGGTCAGTATTTCTCCCTAAACTCAAGAGCAACCAGTACTGTAAGTTTAGATGTAATAACAAAATAGTACTCCAAGGTACTCCTAATAGTATTCCTTTATAAATATTACCACCTCAAAAACATACCACGTCAGTATGTGGATCTCTACAGACAATAAATAATTTTTTTATATATATATTTATAAATCCTACTTTGAGTGGCTTGGACTACTATTTTTTAAAAATTAAATTAAATATCCTTTATTAAAAGAGAACCAGTAGGTATCACTTTATACCAAGTAGCAGTATTTGGAAACTATGTTCACATGTAAATTTAAATGTTCTGGAAATAGCAATGGCAGCTGTCACAGCTTTCTTTAATACAGACACTCCTAGATTAATTTCGTAATCATTTCAATAAAATGTCATATGGAATAACTGAAAGTACTTGGTGGTGAAAACACAGGGAGTGAAGATGCCCATCCCATCTCATGCGGCCTGTATAACCAAAAAAAAAAAAAAAAAAAAAAACGATGACAAACAGGTTTGACATCATAAAAGCCTCCACAAAAGTAAATGAACCGAATACAAGCAGGTAGAGGACAAGCAGGTGCAATCTCAGACTGGAACAGGTGGGTCCCTGAGCAGCTACTGATTTCTATTTGTTTATTTTTTGAATGTGATTTTGGGTCCACTTGGCTTTGCTTTGTTTGTTTTTGGATTTATTATCTTTATCATCAATTGTTATCTATCCATCTATCCATCTATCTATCTATCTATATATATATATATATATATATATTATTTTATTTTATTATTTTTTTGTTTGTTTTTGTTTTTTGTGATTATATAGTCTATAATCAGTTTAAGAACTGTCCTACCATTTAGATTTATTTTTAGCATTGTGATTATTTATTTATTTATTACAGTTTGTATTAGTTTAGGCTCTGAAAAAAATGTACATAAAGGCTTTTTAGACATCATGGTAATACCATCACTGTACCATCGTACATCGAAAATACTTTATTTAATAATTGTAGTTATGCTCAAATACTTTCTAGAACTAGAAGTAGAACTAAAGTCTAACCAGGAATTGTATTCATCGTGATAATTTCCTGACTTTCCCAGTTTTTCAAGAGAACTAAATAGACAACTTTTTGGCAGCTTTGATAAGTGGTACATTTTTAGCCCAACCTCAGTGGCAACAGATCAGGCCATTACCTTACAAATAATCTTGAGTATTTTCCCTTGTGCTTGATATTCTGATCATTATTTTATTTTTCTTCAGGAAAGTGTGACGAGGCCAAACAGAAAAAACACACTAAAGCCATGGCAGCAGGAGCCTTGACATGTTTGATGTTTGTAGTTGTTGCTCTGAATGCAATCGCTGCTGTAAGTCTGAAACGAAATAACACAAAGATTATGTTTAAATTGTGAAATGTCATATATTCCCCATTTTTTAAATAAATAGATATATACACAGTAAAAAAAATTGTCACTTACTACTTTTTTTTTTGTATTTTCTTATTCAGGCAGCAGGACTGGCATTATTCGCAGTGGCCATTTGGGTAGCAGCGGACGGGTATAAACTCTACCCCATATCTGGTGTGTCGGGAAAAGATGATATCTTTGCTGGGGCCTGGATTGCCATTTTCACAGGCTTTGCCTTCTTCCTCACATGCATCTTTGGCATCTTTGCTGCCCTGAAAAGGAGCCGTCCAATCATGCTGGTGGTAGGTTTTCACAGAGGACAATGACAAAGACGGCAATACTCATATCTTACATGAATATTACCTTTAGTGAGACAATCAAATTTAGGCTTAAAATAAACAATCACTTTAATTTTGAACTAATTATCAACAACTGTCATCCTTCTACAGTACCTTATCGTAATGTTCATCATCTTTCTGTTTGAATGCGCATCTGCCATCACAGCAGCAACCAACCGGGATTATGTGAGTACAGTCACCAGCCTCTCTGTACTGTAAAAGTAAAACAAAATGACAAAAATTACACATCAGAGACGCTAGTCGTGGCCCATTCCTGCTCTCTCTTTATACATTTTTCTGTTGTTTGTTTACTATCCTATAAATTACAGTCTATAATAATATGTAATGGAACAACGGCAAGTTTATAATGGAGAGAACGTTGGCCTTTTCTTCATTTCTTAAATCCTCTTTCCTTTATTACAGCTGGTTGGGAACAGTAACTTAGTAAAGAAACAGATGCTGCAGTATTATGGGCAAGACACCACACAAGGAAAGCAGATTACACAGACATGGAACAGAGTGATGGAACAGGTAAGCTGAACACCAATGACAACAACCTCTTGGCTTTTATGGAACACAACTGCCTTACACTTGTCCAAGGATTGTGGCTAAAACCTAAGATATACTTGCATAATATTAGGAAAGAAAAACCTTAATTTTCAACTCAGACTTGACACAAACATGCTTTTTTATTGCCTTTTGAGAGTGAACAAACCAGTTTGTCCTCATATAAACCGCTGAGAATAACTGTTGCAAGAGATCTACTTGATGGATTGCTGGTTTATGAATAGTAGGGCGTGAGAAATTCTGAATTTCAGTGATTTTTACCATATAATGGATGCTGAGGGAATAAGGATTATTTTTAACCACTATAACCACGGTTTAAAAAAAACGACTGCTAATTACGTTAACTAAATGAATAATAGGCAACAGTTTTAAAAAATTCTATATAATACAGTAACACAATTTTGTGGGCAAAAAAATTAATTGTTGTAAATAGTTTAGTGATGTATGACAAACCAAGCAAGCAACAATCTGTTGGTCAACATGGTGAATTCATAGATAGATAGATTTTGAAATGTGAAAACGTAAACAGAAATGGCGATGGGAAATCTTTCACCCTTAAATGAAATTTCTGACCGGGTCGAACACAATTTGACGGATTCATATGGAATTCTGCAAGTGAAGCGCACTTCTGGTTTCCAAGCATCACAACAACTTGATAGATTAATATAGAATTCATCTGATGAACATGTGACTGGTATTTTCTCTTCACTAATCACACCTGTCTCCTCCATCAGGTCGAGTGCTGTGGAGCAGACGGTCCACAAGACTGGATACTGTATAACTCCACCTTGAAACAGATTCATCCTACATACAACTGGCCCCTCAGCTGCTGCAAGAGACTGAGTACCTTTGAGTTACAAGATCCAGAAGGCTGTAAGGTTGGCCTGGCAGGCACCCTATTCAAAGAGGTAACTTAACGTTTAAGTCTCGTAACATATCATCTGACGTACAGAAGACAAGAGACAGCAACAAACTTATTACCTGGTGTTTGTTTTCATAGGAGTTCTCAACTGGTGGCACAAAACAAAGTGTTCTGTTCTGATAGGGATCATTTGAATACAAATGATTTAAAAATGCACGTAATTTAATAATATAAACTTTGACAGTAAAAAAGAGAAAATCTTTTTTTCTTATTCACATGAATAATTCTAGATCGATACATTTCTTTCTTTCTTTTCCGAGAACCACTGTGCAGTAGCACAACTTTGATTCAATTTATGCTTCACTTTATATGTTACTTAATGGTGCTTTTTTTGTATTGTTTTGATACTTCAGGGTTGCTTCAACTATATTGAGTCTGTGTTAAGCCGTTACACCTGGGCTGTGAGCTGGTACGGTTTCTCTGTTCTCATGTTAGTGGTAAGTCTAGATGTTTTCTAAATTACCTCTATACATTCATACAACAAAGATGTAGTGTGATGCATGTAGTGTAAATACACCAATAACCAAAAATGGCACAGAGGGAATGTAAAAATGTGTCCTGATTGTTGACCTTTAAAGCTCATTTTTTATGTGCATTTATATTAATATTGTTATATACAAGTAAGTATTCAAAGTACAGTTCTATTATATAAGAAAAATTCAATTGCACATTACTACATGTAGTCACTATTCTGATGCACTTCTGTCCTACAGTTTTTCACATTAGTGATCGCCATGCTCTACTACATGTATCTTGAATAACTACGGACTCCGCATGATACATCTGCCAACTGCACAGATGTTTCCTTGCTGTCACAGAACAATACAGATAATTGCAGATTGCACATGGATAATTGATGACAATTTCCATCCATTCTTGTATAATTATCATACATTCTGTTTTTATGACGTCCTATAATTTGACCTCAATTTAGCACAAAAGGAAGTTAATCTTGATCAAAAGCTTTTATGGTATAATTTACCGCGATAATGCTCAAAGTAAATTAAACAGTTAAGAGAGAGCTAGTGAGCAGTGAGCATCATCTCATTATGTTAGGTAACAATTTTAAGTAACTCAAGTACAGCTTTCATATTACATGTTTTTTTTTTTTTCTGGGGTCATTTTAAATTTTTATTAACAATATTGATCAAACAGGTTCTTCAAGTGATTGTATGAATTTTTCTTTATGCCATAGTCTACACTTGTATTTCTTCTTACATAAGTATTTAAAATAAAATTTGCTTTAAAATGCCTAAATACCAATGAACAAGACATTTGTTTTATAAGATTCTTTGCTGCACATTTGTATTTAAAACTTGACAATGTTTCCGTTTATCCAATAAATATTTGACTGTGCTGATGACTCTTCATGTGTCATTCATTGACTGCCGATGGGGAAAAAGTGACAAAACTTGTGGCAGGCTGCATGCTGGTACAAGCTCAGGGAAATAAACTATCCTTAAGAAAGCGAGAATGAAAAAACAACAAAAGCCTGGCAACTCTCCACTCCCTGAACCACCCAAACTGTTACTGCTCGGGCTAATTATCTAATGCCAGTAGAGTTTGCACATGTATTAGAGAACAGAGGAGGGCACGTTAGCGTGCGTATGTCTGCTTTAATTTATACTCAACTGGGAGTGTTTACTGATACTCTAAAACAGACTGGTTTTGCAGGATATCCAGCCAGGAAAGACATCAACTTCTCTCATATTACAGTCTACAAAAATTAAAGGCTCCCATCTCGTATGGTGGAGACTGCAGCGCAGCAAACCATGTGAATTAAAATCATCTCAAAATAACACAAAAACTAGAAAAAAGCACTTCTTTTAATAGCAAATGCAAAGATTCAACTTTAGGACATTTGTCCAGGTTTGCTTCATCAACAGGAAAGTTATTTAGTCAAGCAAATATCATCACAATTTTACTTGGAAATGTTCATTTTTTTAAGCACTGCAATTAGCATAAAGATCTTTGAAAATTATTCATTTTAAAACTTCATTCCTGCATTCCAAGGAGATTTTCTGTAATACTTAAAAGTACACAATACCCATCATTAGGCTAGCCTGTCTGACCGGTGTACAGAAATAATTATGTTCAAAAATAATCACCAAACTACAGGTTTCGTCACTGACGGTGTCCAAGGTTTTAATTCACATATTTGAAAATATTACAAAATAGGATGAACTGCCTTTCGCCAAGTGCAAAAGGCTGAAGGGGAGATTGTTGGACATGTATATACCTTCAAAGCCACATGCATGACCTCTCTCACTGGAACATACACGCTCACAGGTCTGCTAACATACATAGGTAGCATTAATATTTAGTGTTTTTCAGGAACATATCCCCCTTGGTTATTCACTGCATAGATATGTATTAAAACAACAGAGATAACAGACATGCAAACACACAGTGTCATATTCTCACTCACACACACTCTTTTTTTTCCATTTTGAACTTACTAGTGTGGAACTTTGGGAAACTGTAAATAGGGGTAACTGGGCTAGGGACAGGGTTTGTATCTAACTCTTCAATATTTGCTTTCATAACGAAGGATTATTTAAAAGACGTTTAGTCATTTAAGAGAAGGCACCAATTACTAAACAAATTTGAGAGGTTCCATCTCTGGTCAATTTTGGAAGAACATCCAGGACATTTTTAATGACCTGAAAGGTACTATAGTACTGAGTAAAAAACACTGGAACATTACTGAGCCCAGAAAGAGGTATCTGCTAAAAACGACTTTTAAATGTATAAAGTAACCCAAGACTAGTTTGTTGGGCATTGAAGGAATTGTCAGTGTTTTGTGGTGAATAGTACCAGGTATTCCATGTTGCTAGGTTGGGACTCCTCCTTCACAGAAACCCAGGGATGTCTGGGAGTGACACATCGTGACATGACCTACCTGAAATACTTGCTTTGGATTATAAACGCCAATATTGATACACAAATCATCTGACACATTATTTGAGAATGAGCAGAAAACAGTACCTCACAGAAGTATGCGCTCTCAATTACACACCCTCTCAAAAAATCTGCATTTAGCTTTTCCTTTTTATGTGCTTAACGTCAGACACTCTGCACATGACACATTCATTCACATACAGACTAAAGAAAAAAAAAAAAAACAAGTCCTAATCTTCACATTCTTTGAAACAAATTTAAGAAAGGCAAAATAAAACTATTTCACAATAACTCATTCCAATGAAAACTTACAATAACTTAGAAAAAAAATGGAAATAATATCACATTGTTGCCAAAAAATGAAGATAACAAAAACTAGCCATACTCATAAATTTTCATATTACCACCAGCATCTCTTGAGGTTATTTATATCGTACTTTGTGGAGGAAGAAAGATATATCAAGCTTGTGCCCCTGTACAGCATGACTTAGTGTCAAAATAACCTAAAACCAAACAAAACCCAAAGCAGAAAAACAAAAATTAGCCACTGAGCAACGTCCTGTCAGAGTAATAGCAGCTAGGTACCTCTCTGACTCCCTCTGCTGGACAGCACAGTGTGTTCTGGAATGTTTTCATATCTAAGCCACTTTATGGTTCACTTCTTTGATCCTTTCTGCTTCACGTCTTATTCTCGTACACTTTTTCCACTCCAATACACACACTAATCGCAGGACAGCAATGGGGTCTTTCTGAGACAGAAACACTAGTAAGGACATACCCCACTTAACTTTGTTTCTGCACATTCGGTCTCCCCTTGGGGAGGTTAACACAATTAGTTTCACAACGTGTTAACTTGTACAGGAAACATAAAAGTCTAGTGCTTATAACCGGTCTACATCATATCCTCTAAACACATAGGATTTTTGTGGCAGTTGTGCTCTTTAGCAGTAACTACGGGTCTGGCCCTCAGTTCGGATGGTCCAGTTGGGGCCCGGCAGGCTTCCCTGCCGGTTTAAGCCTCTCTGGTTCCGCAACCCTGGAGGTCGAAGAGAAGGATCCAGGACAACATCTCGTCGTGGTGTGTTGGGATACTGAGGAAGCATTGGCCCTGACTGGTATGGGTACTGGTTAAACTGGTTGGCCACGGTCTGAGGCCCATATCCTCTTGTCGATCCAAGCGCTAAGTTTGAGAAGGCCACTGTAGGTGGAGTGCTTGTGTGGGAAGAGTCTGGGAGGCCTTGAGGGCCAAAATTGGGGTATGGGGAGTCCTGATAATATGGTCTTGGGGGATAAGGATTAGGGGTTGTGCTTTCTCCCTGGGCGCTTGGGATAAAGTCTTGGCTTCTGTAAAACTTAAGGACATGGTCGCCAGATGGCATGACGTCAAAAGCTTGTCTATACTGGCCTCCGGAAGATCTCCGCAAGGGGTCTTGACGTTGGAAAGGTCCTGATCCCTCTCTAGGTGGCACCTGACCTTCAAAGCGCCCTCGAGAGGGTCCTGGAGTGTAGATATTATATGCAGGTGGAGGTTGTTGCAGCTGCTGGCTAGCGTAGGGATTTGGAGGGTGCTCAATGTGCGGAGAAGACGATGAAGAGGATAGCACAGAAGGACCCTCCCTTTCATCCTCTGCAAGCTTTTCAATTAGCAAGGAGGCAATTTCCTTCCCAGTCAGGACATGAGCAGGCTCCGAGCTGGTACTTTGGGGATCTGAGCGACTCCGGAAATGCATGGCATTGGAGGCAGACGCTGCTATATTGGTCACTTTGGAATCTGAGGACACATCATTCTGGGCAGGGTTGTCGAAACCAGCCGTGTGACTTTCTTGCTCTGCATGCTTCTGTTTGTCATCCGGTGGTGACTTGGAAGGTGGTTCCAGTGTCTCAGATGTTTGGTGATCATTTTCGTCGAGGTCTGTGGTGGCCCAGCCCTTTGAATTAACCCCAGATCCTGGAGGGTTTGTGAAAGGGTAATTGACGTAAATGTGTTCAAGCTGATCTTTTGAGATTCCTTGCACCGGTGAGGCCTGAGACAGCTTTAATACAGCATGTTGATGCTGATTCAGTGGTAAGTCTTCTGGTCTGGAAGCCTCAAAGTACCGGTAACACACCTTCCCGTTTTCAAAGTAGGGGTGAAGCTGGGAGGCTGTGTGGTCTGCAGAAGGGGAACGCTGGGGGCGATGCAAGCTACGTTGGTGCACAGACAGAGGCACCATGCCAGCAGCAGAGCCCACTCCAACGGATGCAGTTATGGGATGCAATTCACTTCGGGGCAACCTGACGGATGACGATGTCTGACGCTGGGGACGGGGATGGGGAGGATGTCCTGATGATCCATCCTGAGAGCGATGGTGAGAATGAGAATGGGAAAAGGAGAAAGAGTGAGAGTGTGCTGCTGCCCAAGCTCGTGTGGCCTCAGATGACCAAAGCTGGGGAGCCCTTCCGCCCCCAGGTCCTTGGTGGTTGTAGGGAGGAGGGTAACCCCTGGAAATAGGCCTTTGATTGGCTGGATCAGTGAGACGGAGGTTTCCCTCCAGATCCACCTTCATATTTTGATAGCTGTGGCGTGCATAGCTGGGTGGCACTTGTGGATGCTCAGGTGCACCAATTTCGTAGTAGAAGTTCTCCATCTTGGAAGGGTCTTCAGAGGAGGGGACAACCGGTCTGACTGGTGTGGACTGGGCCTGTTGCTGTTGTTGGGGAAGGTGTGCAACCTGAGCAGCTTGGTTGGCCATCCTGGCTGCATGATAGCGAGACAGCATATCAGAGGTACTGCTGATACGCTCAGAAAAAGCTCTGGAAAGTGGTGTGTTCCCTTGCGGTGGCCCTGCCAAGCGTCGAATGCGACCAGCATCCAAGGAGCGACGCATGTAATCATGCCGGTCAGTCTGAGAGAGTGGAGCCCTCAAGGGAGCAAGATCAGGGGGCTTGGGTGGCACTTTAGGGCGAGTAGGCTGGAAGGCTCGTACCTGGGCCAGTGGAGAGCTCTCTGATTTAGAATGCAGAAGCTGAGTGTGTGGTTGGGCTGCAGGCTTGGACTGGTTGCTGGATTTCTCCTGTTGAAGCTGCGGAGCAGAAAACTGTCGCCCATAAGCTGGGGGTTTTCTTTGAGAAGGGATGGCTTCACTGGAAGAGGGTGGGCTGGATTTTGAAGGCTGTGCTGGAGAGGTTGGTTCTTCGTTCTTGTAAATGGGGCTTGGTGTTCGCTCATTGTCTTCAGAGGAACTGGCAGCTGACAACTCAGAATTGGATGTCCCAGAGTCAGAGACTGAGCTGTCAGAAGAGAGAGTCCCAGTGTCTCGCCCAGGCGGTGACCTTGACTCTGTACCATGTGATTTGTCTGCAGGCTTTTCAGCAACAGTTCCACTCTCATTATCATCATTATCGTCATCACCCTCAGTCTTCCACACAGACAAGGGGCGTACCGTGGAGTAAATCTGATTAGGATCAGAAGATAGCAGAGCACCTGCATCTGCAGAAAGGGACCTCTGGAAGCGGATGTCTGTCTCAGGGGAGGTTCCACTTTGACGGGGGCGGTATGGGGGTGAGGCACCTTGCCGCAGTGCCTTGTTGGCACTTTCAGCAAGAGCCAGAGCCATAAGGCGTGCAGGGTTCTTGGGGGGAGGAGGAGGGGGCTGCTGTGATGGAAGGGGAACACCAGTGGGACCCAAGATACCTGAAAAAAGGTTTGAGAGTAAGGAATTAGGAAAAAAGTAGGCACTTGAAAAAATGAACTATTTTTAACATAAAACCAGAGGTTCCCAAACTTGTGGTGCATGGAAAAATGTATTTATAGTAGAAAGTTCTCTCATTGTTCTCTCAAATGTAGAGCAATTGAACAAAACCTGCATATGTTGGAAAATTATCCAAAATTATCAGTTTTTCTGACAAGGCAATGATGGTACTTGACAACAGTCAAGGGTGTCCAGTCTGAAAAGTTTGGGAACCAATGCATTAGGCCATAACCAAAGTGTGTACTCACTAGGACCCTTGATTTTGGCGACGGGGCCCAACTTACTGTTGAGCTCTTGCTGGCAGCTTTCCGTGAGCTGAAAATCACATGACCTCAGGAGCATAGATATCATCTGGGGTGGCTGAGGTGGTCCACTACTTGAAAGTCCAGGTTGCAATTCGCCAGCTCGTCCACCAATCATTTCCAGAACCTTAAAATAGTTAAAATGGTTTACTTGTAGTTCTCTGCACATTAAATGGGGATAGACTTTATTTTTAAAGGTCTTAGTCCAAATAATGGCACTACATTATGTTGTGCCCCTACAAAATCACCAAATATATGTTGCGCTCAAATTCACCTTGGCAGGTACACTGATGGCGATCGGATCAGAGATGTCCAGAGGGGGGGATTTAGGCGCTTTAGGTGAAAGTGCATGAACCACTTTACGTGTAAAGGAACGCCTCTCTTGAGGGGGCTGAGACGGAGGTGCAGAGGTCGCTGGAGCTGGCGTCTGGCTATGGGATGGGCTTAGGTTTGATTCGCCCTGCTGAGCTGTGCTTGCGGGAGCATTAGTGACTGCAGACGGCCTGTGCTGACAGAACACTTGCTGAGGTGGAGCTGCTGCAGCCAGGATCAAACTACGACGGGCTGCGGCCTCTGATTGATTGAGAACGGAGTCTGGATCTTCTGTGATTGAGCGCTGGCTACCAGTCCGGGTGTGGGCTTGATGGCTCAGGCAGCGGTAGGGAGGGGGTGCGGCCGCAGGAGGGGACTCCCTACCGCTAGGATCGACAGCCGTGCTGCCCAAACCTATTGGCCCATCTTCCAGGAAGGTGGGGCTAAAGTCAATGACATCTTCTGCCATCCATGAGGCAGATGGTTCCTGGGAGAAATCAGGCAACATGTAAACACCCTCCTCATCCTCTTCATCTTCCTCCTCATCACCATCACGGGTTTCCTCAGGCAGCAGGCTGTCGTAAGAGCGGCTTGGATGGATTCTAGATGGGGAGCGTTGGGGAAGGAGCTGCGGATCAACAGAGGCAGCCAGCGAGAGACCATCACTGCTGGAGCGAGGTCTTCGTAAGCGTTGCATTTTTCCCTGACCTGAGAAGAAAACAGAGCGTCACACATAATATAAGTTCAAAAATTTATATATTGAATTTGATCATATATAGTACTGCAAGTATAGTCAGTAAGATTTTTTAAATATTTTAAAAAGTCTATGGCTGCATTTATTTGACCAATATCAGTACAAAAAAAGTATTATTGCAATTTAAAATAACGGTTTTCTATTTTAATATATTTTAAAATGTAATTTATTCCTGTGATGGCAAAGCTGAATTTTCAGAAGCAATTATTCCTGTTTTCAGTGTCACATGATCCTTCAGAAATCATTCTGATATGCTGATTTGATGCTAAAAGAAACATTTCTTTTTATTAGCAATGTTGAAAACCGTTTCAAAAATAATTTTAGATGTGACACTTTTTTTTCAGGACTCTTTGATGAATGGAAAGTTCAATTGAACAGCATTTGTGAAGCAGAAATATTTGCTGTCACTTTTAATCAATTTAATGCATCCGTGCTGAATAAAAATATACATTTCTTTCAAAAGAAATCTTACCGACACCAAATCTTTGAACAGTATACATACACAATTTTATAATTGTAATGAAAAATTATTAGCTATATTTTTACACTTACATTTTTAAAAGCATTTTTTCCTCATTTTAAAGTACCAATCTTTTAGGTCTTAAATCTTATTACATTGCTCCCTGGTGTTACCAAATGTCATTCATACCTGCTCCACTGTGCTGAGATGACAGGGACTCTTCACTCTTTGCTGACCTGAGTGTCACACTGTCCACCCTGCAACCTAAAGCACACATACAGCACTAAAAACTGCGCCATTTTCACATCAGCATGCAAATCTGTTTAGAATGAAGTACGATATAAACAAATGGATGAGATATCTCTTATACCTGCATGAGAGGTAGCAGGCTGGAACAAAGAGGTGATCCTGGCGGGTTTGCGTCGACCTGCCGCTGTAGGTTTCCCGATGGCAAAAAACGTCTTCCAGCTCCCACCTGCCGACTTCCGGACCTTCATCCCTCTTTTCCTCCTAAAAGATACAAGAAGAAAAGAAAAAAGAAAATTTAGCACAAGTGCTTGTATTTATATTTATAGTAATAGCTCATGAATCAAAACATCATGAATCAAAAGAATTTAATCTGCAGGTTAACTATTCCTTTAAAAGTCATTGATTTGTTCAAAGAAACCCACTTGTCAGCAGGCAGGTCCAATACAGTGTGAAACTGGCTGATGGCGTGGTGAGGAGATCCCTGAAGGAGAAGTGGAGCTTGTGTGCGAGCCTGCGCCTCCTCCAAAGACAGAAGCCGGGTGGACACAAACGACTTGGGTCTGGTCAGAGACTGTCGTGCTGTGGAGCCAGAATACCAAAAAAAAAAAAAATCAGATTCAGATCCATTAAGCCAAAGCTCAAAAGCGAGTAAATGCAACACTGCAGCGAAGAACACAGCAACTGACAACAAACAGGATTCAACATGATACATTGCAAACAGAAAGACACCTAAGCATCAACAAAAAACATCAGCTCCTCCAAAGCTTCCGTAGTCCATACAGCTCTACTGCAACAAGCTTTGTAGAAGAAATACATGGGCTGGCCAACAGACTGCAAGTTCACAAAAACATAAGTGGTTGAGGCCAGAAACAAACTCTACGCAAGTACACAAATGCACATGCTTTGCTGCTGCTTACTCAGATTTAACATGCACAATTTGCAATACTGAGTCTAGTCAGGTAATGCACCTTTTAGTGCATCTTTTAGCAATGTTGAGAATTCAGTGCGTAATAATACACGCACTATGATTTGCAATTGAGCTTGCATATCTAGGAACGCTTGTACTTTGTACTTGCGTAGAACTTTTTTTGGGCCTCGGCAAGCCTGTAAAGTCTGGGACATCAGACGAGTAGAGAAATAAATCGAATACAAAGCCTGCAAAAGTAAAGTTTTTCAATTTGAGAAAGATTGTAACACTTGTGCATAACATTTAAAAGCTGTTTGCTCAAGAGCAATATTTGGGGTTAATTTGTTGAAGAAACCTATGATTAACACAAAAACATAAGCTGACATACAGAAAAAAACTAAAAGACACTTTACCTGCTGTTAATGTCTCAGAGTCGAGTTCACAAACACATTCTATAGCTCAGATTTTTATTTTAACGTCTATCCCATTTACCCATGTTACCTAATGATTTTCCTCAATGTCCTACTTAATGAAATCAAATTTATATAGATGAAAAGATCAATTAATAGGAACCACAAACATTTTGCCTAATATTAATACTTTCTCATACAATAAAATAATAAAAAGATTAAAAGAGATTAATAAATGTCAACAAAAGGATTTATTGCCTTATATGCTGTACAGTTCTAACATGTCATTTACATTTACATAGGCAAAAGATGTCTTTATAGCTGTCCTTGACAAAAACAGCTCTCAAAATAGTCCATCCATGTGGAAAATGACATAGCTAAATGGCGTATAAAGCAAATGGTTATAAAGTTTGGGCTTGGTAAGACTTTTGAAAGAACTCTTGTTCACCAAGACTGCATTTATTGGATCAAATATATAGTACAAACAGTGCAACTGTGAAATATTATTTCTATTTTAGTACATTTTAAAATATAATTTATTCCTGTGATGCTAAGCTGAATTTTCAGCATCATTATTCCCATCTCCAGTGTCACATGACCCTTCAAAATTCATTCTAACATGCTGATTTACAGCTCAAGAAACATTTCGTATTATCATCAACGTTGAAAAACGTTGTGCTGCTTAAAATCTTTGTGGAAACTTTTTTCTTTTCAAGAATAGAAAGTAAAAAAAAAAAAACAGCATTTTTTTTTTTTTGGTATGAAATGGAAATCATATGCAATATAGATTATAAATGTCTTTGCGGTCACTTTTGATCACTTTAGTGTGTCCTTGCATAAAAGTATTAATTTCATCCACAAAAAAAAAGTCTTACTGAGCCCAAACTCTTGTGTAAACATTCATCCATCCATTCATGAACATGTGAACATTGATAGTATCTTTTTGATTCCTGCTATATAAAGAAAGAGATTTGCATGGTTTCTAGCAGGTCATTCATGGTCAACCAACTGATGAACCTGATTTTGACCTGGTAGACCTTGGAATAGCAACAAACCAGATACCATATTCCAAGCTGAGCCATTCACACAGGACACACCTGAGTTTTTTTTAATGGATGTCTATGTATAAAGTCTTACTGATTTTTCAAAAACAATACATGGGAATTTTTAACTCAGCAGTATGTACTGTCTGTATGGCCCCTTAAGCTGGCTTGACCAGGTTTTTCCTGGTAGAACAGATTGTGATTTGAGAGTCCACTGTAGAGGGTCAGTCTGGATCTCATAACACGGAGAATCGTCGGAGCTCTGGGTCCAGATAGGAGGGGTCAGTCAAACAGGACTCCCCCCTCGCCTCCTGAAGACTAACCAGGCGTGTTCGGGGCTGGCGTGAGATCTTGTGCTCCGCCCCTCTTGTCACTATGGAAACACACAGCTCGCTCTCAGTAAGCCTCACTTACACATGGGTGAGGCCATTGTAAACATGTTCCACTGTGCTGTGTTAGCCAAGCTCATCACAAGAGACTAACGTATGAAAATAACTGGGCTGGGAGACATATTAAATATTTATAATTTATTTCCAATAATTTGAAAGGAAATTAATTTAACCTCACCTCCATCGTACTGCAAATTTCAATATTAAAGGGGTTATCGGATGCCTATTTTCCACAAGTTGATTATTTAGGGTCTTAATGAAAAGTCTATAACATACTTTGGTTAAAATTTCTCAATGGTAGTGTAAAAAGCACGCTTTTTACCCTGTCAAAATCAGGTCTGTTTTCAGTACGCTGTTTTAGTCCATGTTGCTTTAAATGCTAATGAGCTCTGCTGACCCCGCCCCTCTCTTCCGTGGGGTGACGAGCAGACTGTAAACTTGCTAACTAGCACATACTAGGAAAGGCGATTTGCAAAGATTCATAAAAAACCCTTATACTCACTTCTTCTATAGATGAAGCTGGATCACGAATGATTTGCGCGAACATAAACGGCCTTGTCAATTAATTATCATAGGAGCGGCCTGTGCAGAATTACGACATTCTGACAGGGCTCTCAGAACAGCCTGAATTGAGAAAGGGGATTTTAAAATAGGGATTTAAAAAAAAAAACATTGGGTGCATTTTTATCATTATAGGGTGGCTGTGTACACACACTTCCAACACACATTTATGTTCAAACAACATGTAAAGTGAATTTTGCATCCGATGACCCCTTTAAAGAGATTTTAATAGGGTTTCTAAATTTAAATCTCACTAAATTGCAATACAGTTTGGAAGTGTTTTGATCATTCATTAAAAACAACAAAAACAGATTTGGAGTTAAAAATATTCACAGAAGTCCCCGTGTGGCATTTTACAAAATTTAAAATGCTTTAAAAAAACATAAATCAAGTAAATATTACTGTAAGTATGCATATTCCATATTGGATATGATCAACTGTTCAAAACTGTGGAAAACATGCCTTGATATTTTTTAAGTAATTTTTTTAAAATTCAATTATTTCAATTTGTTTCTTTATTTTTATTTATGTTCATTGTGCATAAAACATGACTATCTGAAAAACATTTTTTCAGAGCATTCATATACTGTTGCTCAAAAGTTTGAGGTCTAAAAGATTTGAGTTTTTCCACAAAAATATAACTGGTGTTCAAGAAACATTTCATATTATTATCAATGTTGAAAACAATTGTGCTGCTTAAATAGTTGTGTGTTTTCAAGATTCTTTGATAAATATACGTTAGGAAGAACAGAATTTATTTGAAATAGAAATCTTCTGTAACATTATAAATGTCTTTTGATCAATTTAATGCATCCTTGCTAAATAACAGTATTAATTTCTAAAAAACAAACCAAAAAAAACAACAACTTTTGAACGGTAGTGTAAATATCAAGATAAATATAATTAAAATGCAAAAATATTACAAGAATATTGCAAAATAGTGCAATAATTTAACTACATCGCCCAGCCCTAATATATTAAATTTATGTTGATTATTATAGGTATTTCATGTTGTGTCACAAGGGATGAAAAAGAAAAGAGAGGAGTGCACAGGCCTTGTTGTAGGAGTCACGTATCACTGTTAAATATGAAAACAAGAATAGCTGCAACTCAGAAGGGAAGAAAACTCTGGAGAAATTAAGGCCTGAAGGTTGCATCAGATCTCACTTTAAACCAAAGACTGGCAAAGGAAGTTATTAAACACATTCTGTATTCTACTGTATCGGTTCACCAGACAGCTCTGTTCCAAAACACTGTGTACTGTTTGCATAAGCAGCATCCTTACTAAAGTTTGTCACTGAGCTTGTCACATTACGGAAATTGGTTTCTTCTTGAAGGATACAACATTGTTGCTAAAAAAAAAAAAAAGTACTGTATTTTTGAAGGCAGCGTAATTAAAATGCCTACTTTTTGGCTAAGATGCATTACAATACTGCTTAAGTAGGCAGCTCACTAGGTTTTGGAACAAAACCAACATCGCTGACTGTTTAATGAAAGTGCTGTTTGAATGAGTGGTTTACTGATGAATGTGAACATCTATAGAGAGACAGATTTGTTGGTTCAACATACCTGCACTGAAACGGCCAACAGAAGTGAAGGAGTCACTGAACAGAACTTCCACATTGCTGAGCAGAAACTCCACGACCACGGACTGAATGCGCACTTCTTTAAATGGATCAGCACCGCTTAAGCCCGCTGCTTCAATTTCTTTGGATCTGAAACAAAACAACAGCAGATTCTGCTTCATAATCATGTGCTTTAATTTGAACCCCGAGCCTGTACTAGTAAAACCCACAACAAAAATGCTTAAGCTGCAGTGAGAACGTCAATGATGACAATACAAATCTCATACAAGTGTTTACAGCAGTAAAAAATACTGATGTTTTGGCTTAAAATATTATTTTAAAGTCTTGATATGAACCACTTTTTCTGAAATGACCAAAAACACTGCAGAAAATGCTTTTCTTAGATTTTTTGTCTTGTTTCCAGCCAAAATATCTAAAACTTCTTAAATCAAGAAGGATTTTCTAGACAATTAAAAAATTGTCAAAATTAAGTGAGCTTTTGCTTGAAACAAGCAAAATAATCTGCCAATGGGGTAAGTAGAATAATCTTGTTTTCTGTTTGAAATAAGATTATTTTGTTTACCCCATTGGCACTCACTTAATTTTGACTTGTTTTTTCTGAAAACAAGACAATAATTTTTACTTGTCTAGAAAATCCTTCTTGATTTTTTAGATATTTTGGCTGAAAACAAGACAAAAAAAAATTTGAAGTAAGAAAAGCATTTTTTTGCAGTGAAGTGAAAATTCTGTCTTCATTTACTCACCCTCAAGTTGTTCCAAAACTTTATGAGTTTGCCCCCCCTGACTCGAGAGACAAATGTCGCCCATTCATGGTCCTTCCACAAAAGAAGATATTTTAAAGAATCTTGGTAATCAAACAGTTAACTGTAGTCATTGACTTCCATAATATGGAAAAAAACTCGATGGCTACATTCAACTGACTGGTTACCAACATTCTTCAAAATATCTTCTTTTGGAACAACTTGAGGGTGAGTAAATGATTACAGAATTTTTATCTATGGGTGAACTATCCCTTTAACTGTCTCCAATATCAACCTAAGCAGGCTGATGGTGATATATATATATATATATATATATATATAAAAAAAATAAAATAAATGAAAATATACATCATAATATTGTTAACATTGGCTTAAATGGATATTATCACCACACTGTGTGTTGTTCGTGTAGTTAAAATCCCACACCTGAGCAGGTTGGGGGCCCAGACAATGGCCAGATTCTTAATGTGCATGTTCGTCTCTCCACTGCAGGTGGCCAAATGGGCCAGGTGTCTGATGAGGTACTCCAAAGTGCTGAAACAAAAACAAAGATATCACTGCTCTCTCTGTCACCCTTTCAATGACAGATGGCGCTACTTGTGATCCATGTGTAGTGAGTATTGGGGTTACCGGTAGTGAGGAGGAGGAAGTTGCTGGATAACATCATGTACTTTCACCATTCTTTCTTCCTCCGTCATCTCTCCCATACATTCCTGGACAGAAAGGAAAATACAGCTTGCTTAGTAACTTGAGAAATTTGATCAAAAGTACAATAAAAACCATTTCAAAAACAGTAAAAACTGTTTTCTATTTGAATATTTTTTTAAATGTCAATTAATCCTGTGATGCAAAGCTGAACTTGAAGCATTCTTCAGTGTCATATGATCCTTCAAAAATCATTAAAATTTTCTAACATTTCTTATAATTATCAAAGTTGAAAGGAGTTGAGGTTTTTGTGAAAAAACATCATGCTACCATGGTTAAAAAGTTGTTTTAAAACCCTAATTTTCCAGAAGCTTTGAACAGAATTTATGGTAGAGCCAGAATTACTTACAGCAAACTTGTCGTAGAGTTGGTACGTGAGCAGAGGATTGGGCAGCTCTCTGAAGTAGAGTTTGCACAGCGAGCCGACACAGTGAATATCCTGCATGTACATGTCTTTCGTCAGGTCTGGAACATTTTCACTGTCAAACTCATGCCTGATCAGGATGAGATGCAACAGCAGAACAGAATTCATGGTCATGCATATAAATCATCATTTTAAGTGTGCATAGAATAAAGAAGTGATCCATGACAACCTTTATATAAACTTCTAGAATGAAGTACATTGTTCAAAGTCCTGAAAAGTAAATCAGGCCAGGATCTGGGACATTTTCGGACACACCTGAGTTTCTGTATGTTGGAGGACACACCAGAGTGTCTGTAAATGCCATCCACCACACCATGCTTCTCTATGAACTCTGAGCAGCTCTTTAGGACCTGCGGCACTGAAGTTTGATCACACAAATATCACAAAATTACATCTTCTGCAATGTTCCCATCTTAAAGCACATTAAGGAAATACTCTGTTTCTTTACCGTCTTGGCCAGAGTTGAGGAGATGCTCGCCAAGGTCACAGCCGAACACCCGTTCTTTCAGGATTCCCCTCTGCTTTAGCTTTTGTTTTGTGGGTCTGGACTTCATAAAGGTGCGCAGGAAGCCCATCAGCTTGCCGTGCTTCTTAGACACTGCCAAAAGGGGGCGACAAAGAGCTAATCAGGCAAATTAAAATATGGGCTGCACACTTTCACACACCACATGTTGTTTACTGCTCCCTACACACTCAGCAGGGAATATCTGAAAAATACACTTCACTTGACAAAATGTGTTCATTTGGGATACCTGTAAACACAGACAACACCTGACGTACACAGAGGGGGGTTTAAGTATATAATAATAAATAAAAAAACAACCTAATATAAAATTACATTATATATATATATAGTATACATCTAATTGAATTTATGTAAAATATATATTATTACATTTTAAATTAATATAAAACATACACAATATACTTAAAACCCCTACATTTTATGACATTTAATATGTAAATAAATGGGGTTGTAAATCTCTAAACTGTTTAGTAACAACTCCGGAGGTATATTAGGCTGAAAAAATGCTACAAATTTCATATGGTGGCTGACTGGCCTCATACACTCCCTATTCACAATCTCATTAAAAAGTTATCTGAAAACTGCAAACTCTGCAGAGCACTAACAGGTGACTTGAACATACAAATTAATTCTCCATATGAGCACTCTGACCCATTAAGAGAAGAAAACCACACCAAAAACATCTAAAAACCCAATCAGTAAGCTCTAATCTATGAAGTTTACAGCTCCTGCAGGTTGTGTTCCATTTGAGCAGATCAGCCATAGGGTAACCATGTTACTCTGAGTAGGTGATATAGCTATTGATCAGTGGTTCTCAAACTTAAAAAAAAAATAAAAAATCATATTTCAAAGCTGCTCATTTTCAAACTTTAAAATTTTTTTTATTTAGAGATACTAGGAGTGGTAATATTAACATAAATAATGATAAATAACTAAATTCTGTCATTTTAATAACAATGTTCTTTAAATTAGGGTTTACACTTTTTGTTGCCTATGAATTTATATGACTACAGGGTTTTGACAATTATTTTTTACTCACAAATAGCAATTTACACTCAATAAAATTCTTTAAATCGACAAAACTGATAATTTAGGGGAATTAATAAATAAATAAATCGATGACTTCCAGGTCTAGAAATCACACTCATATCCAGGTTTTCAAACCCTGGTTCTTAAACAAAAATGTAAGGCACTTCTCTAAGAAATATGATTTTGCTGACATTTCCATTTTTAGCAGTTTTAATCTATGTTTTGTCTTATTTTAAATAATTTTAATCTGCCTCGCGTCCTCTTGGAAGTGTGCTGAAGGCCCCTAGTGAGTCCTGAGCCCATGGTTGAGAACCACTGCTATAGATACTTCACAAACCCCAGGGTCAATGACCTGGATGAAACAAATGTAGGTTAACAGTTAAACAGGTTAAATGAGGGCCCTTCAAAGCCCGTAGTGTAGACATCAACATGTCGGTTATGCAAGTCATTAATGCAGTCTATCAAGCAGCACTTTTAGAAATTAAAACATAACCGTGGCTTAACCAGATGTGATCAAGACATCTCCTGAAAGTTCTGTGATAAGTGAAACTACATTTAGACATTCCTTTCCACTGCCTTTGTCTAGTCATTTCCAGTGTTTGCTGTTGGAATCTTGTCGCATCACGTCTGGTTAGGACACAGTATTAAAACGCTCAATATAACATGGATCAGGCACGACCAAAATCAATCCTCACAGCCTACTAACAGATTCTCATTTATACAACAAGAGGCCCGTAATTCTTCAGCAGATGCTACAGAATGATGCCCACATGAGCACTTGAATGAATTATACAACATTTTTGCTGTGTCTCCAACCTCCAACACCCAACACCCAAGCTCATCCTCTCCGAACCTCCCACACTCTCTCTGCCTGCTGTATAAACAACCACAATCCGTGTTACAAATGCTTGTCTCAAAGGATAGAAGGCGTTAGAAAAAGGCGGATACAGAAATGTTAGTTTAGGTAAATCCTTTGAATTTGTTACCAGCCAGGCTTAAGAACCAAGGATGAAGAACTGAGAGAAAAAGATAGGGAACACAATCGACAGAAACATCAAATGCATCTAATACATTTACCATTAAAGCATTTCATTAGAAGATGCTGCTGTCATGTTTAGCAGACTAAACAACAACCTTAAAATCGTAAATACAACTTAGTTTTGTTTTGACTACAGTGCCTTTCAAGGCCATTAAAATAACCTTGAAAACAGCAGCCATGCTAATATCATCTGCACTAGAACATCAAGTAACCAAAGCATGTGTTTTTGAGGGAAAAAACAACTAGGGCTGGGCGGGGATATATCAGCCATTCATGATTAGTGGTTGACCGATGTAGGTTTTTCAAGAATTGGTGCAAATAGTTTGGGGTCAGCAATATACATAATTTTTAAAGAAACGTTTCTTTAGCAGGACATTTGCATATTAGAATGATTTTTGAAGGATCACGTGACACTGAAGACTAGACTAGTTGAGTTACAAAACAACTGTTCTTTTAAATGGTAATATTTCATTACTATTTTATGCTTGATTCTGATTGGTTGACAATTTTTTTCAGTAAATGCACAGCTAAAGTAGTTTTAGTAGTTTCTCGACCACAGAAAAGTTCAATATGGACACTGTATACGTATTTTAGTTATTTCAAAGACGCTTGCAGCCTACCACAGCGAAAGAACTAAAAACCACAAAGGCAATTTCCTTTATTATCTATGGAATGCATGCTCTATCTCTGCTCTCACTCTCTTTTATGCACACACTTACAGACACCCGTGCACAAAACTTGTAACTTGATAAAAGTGTTTCACTATTTAAGGGCTGTGGACATTTCTCAGTAGCGGTGCTAGCGTCATTATTTTTGAAGTAGTTAAATGTTCAGCTTCACTATTAGTAGAGGCGTTGCTGTCGAATGCAACAGACAGCCACACAGACATTCAAAAATGTCTTGAAATAAAACACCTGAAATGTCTTGTGGTGCCTTAACAGTGTTATACAGTCCAGACTGTGAATTATACAAAAATATAGTGCATCCAATGGCATATATATTGCCATTTAAACATTACGGTTTAATTAAACTGCCATAACGTAATCTTGCAGGCAACTGGAAAAATTTCTCTTATGATATATGCAGGACTTCAATCCGTTAATCTGCTTAAACCTAGTCCTGCAAGTTTGCCCTCATCTGGTTCGACATTTGAGTACAATCTAATCAACAACTGATGCACAGAATCACGTCCCTGTCCTACATTTTTTCTTTTTCTATATACTGCTCGATATACACTCGGCTGTGTCACAATAGAGAAGAAAAGGTCTGACTGTGGTTTCATTGTGACTTTAATACCATGCCCAGCCCTAATTGCAACTACTGAAAACTAAAAAACAACAACAAAAAAAAACAACATTATTTAGTGATACCTGATGTTGGAGAGGAAGGCCCAGTCGTGTTGTTAACACCAGGTTTGGAGCCCAATGCATCCACCTCTGAAAAAGCCAATAAAGATGAACAACCAAATGATGTGTACCGAAGCACTGATAAACCAGCAAGAAGAGTTCAAAAAAAAAAAAAAAAGCGACAGAACACTTTTTCAGCAATATTGGTTCTGGAAGTACATTTCTCAATCAATTTTGCTTTAGAGATTTTAAAAAGGCATTTCTACTTCCAGAACCATCCTGATCTCCAGATACTGAAGAAGACTGTGTGCATGGTACCTTGCTTACTGACAGGAGCGCTGACCGACTGTGGCAACTTCTCATTGATTAATTCCACACATTCACTGGGAAAGAAGCCAACCTGAAGAAAAGAGAGGGGAAAGCTGGGCTCAAAGTTTACAGTGTTACTGAAGATGGCCCAAAACAGATGCTAAGGTTTAGATCAGTACCTGGAATCCATGCTTTCCTCTCCACCACGTGGTGTCCTCTTTGGGTGGCATGTCAATTACTGACAAAATATCACCAACCTTTAGAAAGAGGAACAAAGACACATGCAAGCGATTAGCATGCAAACAGACACGTGCGCGCACACACACGCACACGCATCTAGTAACAAACATGCAAATTAATTGTGCATTGAAACCATCAAGAACTCTTCATAAAAGTATATTAGCATAGAAGAGGATGATGACTGAGTTCATATTTTTCAACCACAGGCAAGTCAACAGCAAAAATTACTGTATGTGCACTGCAGACAAAACATTTCATATAGTCTCAACATCCAGTCACAATCAGATTAACATCTCTATTCAAAAGCACTGTTGCGTGCTGAAATATACTTTGACCCAAATTTTAAAAAAAGAGGAAGGGAAAAAAATATCAGTTCCTATCTCTCAGTGGAGAGCAGAAAGAGAAAGCATTAAGCCTGAGATGAGAGAAAAGAGAAAAAGAACAAGAGAGAAACCAAAAAGGAAAAGTTGGTCAAAACAAATGTTGATGTTGTCTTTAAAAGACTTAAAATTAAACAGACAAACACATAGATAAATGCAGCATTACTAAGTGCTTGGCAAAGTCGTAAGGCATTTTTAGGCGGTTGCAAAGGGTTTCGGAGAGGTTTTTATGGTCTCGACATGTGGTTAAAGCTAGCTAGAAAGATCAGTTTAAAAAATGATGTCATATGTATGCAAAAGGAAGTGAAGTGTGACAGACAGACAGTGAGAAAGAAAGAAAGAAAGAAAGAAAGAAAGAAAGAAAGAAAGAAAGAAAGAAAGAAAGAGAGAGACAAAAAGAAATGAAGAGAGAAAAGGGGCCTCAATGTGTTCTAAGTTTGGGTCACCCCATTCTCTGGCCCAGAAAGTGTCGCTGTATATGGAGCAGCGTATAGGGAGGGGGGACAGGAATAGACATGACGGAGGAGGAAGAGCAGAGAGAACGAAACAGTGTCCCAGGACCAGGAAGGCTGTGCATGCATGTGCAGAATAAGGACAGGACGTGTAAAAGAGAAAACTCAAACTGGGTACAAGGTCTTCTGGAAGAGTTTGAAGTTTATGCTGTAGTTTGGTGTACAACACTGAAAGAAGCTTTGAAAAAACTAAAAGCTTTCATATGTCCAAATCCTGTTTTAAAATGAAATATATCAACAGGGGAAAAAATAAGTGGTCTGAGAACCTCAATAGAGATCTCATCGCTAGCCTGAGCAGTGTAGCGCTTGATGACGTGAGCAGCAGCGATGGCAGGGACGTTTAAAGATGCTTCTTCTTTCAGCAGGAACCTGTTGCCATGGTTGTCAATCTGTAGAGAGCATGAAAATCCATTAACTGTAATATTGCATGACTTCAGGTAGCCGAAATCTCTAAGCAAAATTCATGAAATGTACCATAGCAAAACAGATTCTGCCATTTTTTACAAAAAAGTGTGTGTGTGTGGTGGGGGGGTGATACATGTATAATTTCACATAATTTCAAGTCAATGGGCTCCAATGTTTGTTTGGTTTCCAACACTCTTCAAAATATATTTTGTATTCCACAGAAGAAACAAACAAACACAGGTTTGGAAAGCCATGTGGAAAGCTACAGCTTTCCTGTAGCTCAAATAGTAGAGCATGGCGCTAGCAGCGCCAAGATCATGGGTTCGATTCCCAGGGAAAGCAAGAGCTGATAAAATGTAAAAACTGTAACTTGAATGCAATGTAAGTCGCTTTGGATAAAAGCGTCTGCTAAATGCATAAATGTAAATGTAAATGTAAATGTGGGTGAACTATCCCTTTAAATAAGTTTAATTTCGACATACTTCCAAACTGCAGTTCTTATCTACTCTAATGTACGTTTGCATTCCCATCTTTGCTCTGCTTGCCTCTCACCTCCATCCAGGAGAGAACCGGCCCACAGTTCAGCTTATTGTCCACGATCATGGAGAGACGGTTGAGATACTCCGACAACAGGGGTGTGAAGATCTGAGTGAACAACATGCATGTTAAGCTCAACTGAAAGTCTCATTTATTTTTCAAATGAAAATGTTTTATGGAAGATTCAGGTCAATTTGATTTTTTAGTAAAGAAATGAATACTTTAATTTGATTTAGGATGCAATAAATTTATTAAAAGTGTTAGTACATTTAAGACATTTATGTTTCAAAAGATTTAGATTTCAAATGCTGTTCTTTTGAACTTTTGTATTCAAAGAAAAATAATTCTGAGAAAAAAACAAAACTAAGCACTGTTTTCAACATTCAAAAAAATGTTTCTTGAGCAGCAAATCAGAATATTAAAATGATTTATGAAGGATCATGTGACACTGAAGACTGGAGTAATGGCTGCTGAAAATTCAGCTGTGTCATCACAGGAATAAAATACATGTTAACATTTTAAAATAGAAAACAGTTATTTTAAATTGTAATAATATTTTTCTGTATTTTTGATCAAATAAACACAGACTTGCTCAGCATAAGAGACTTCTTTCAAAAACATTACAAAATCTTATTGAACCCAAACGTTTGTATCTAATGGTAATTAGAATCTACCAGATTTAAAATGATCTCATGATCAATGAAAATACAAATAATAGTAACATGTGAAAAATTAAGTGTTTTCCTTCTTAGCGCTGTCCCTAAGGGTTCGGACACCATCCTACATAACTGGCCGATGACCTCAATACAGAGCAGCTAACTCTGTTAGCGGTACGACATGAGCTACGATGAAGTTAATAAGAAAAAAAGAAAAAACCCCCCAAAAAAAACAGTAGTATCCAGCGTAGTTGAGCTCACCTCCACCCGGTCTCCGATCTCGCATAGGGCAGGAAGGGCCAAGAGCTGTGAGTAACGGCGGTCGTAAATGCACTGATGCAGGTGGGCGTCCAGCGTCCGGAACTCTTCATATGAACGCCGCACCATCCACATCTTACCCTAGATTTCAGCGAGAGAGAGAGTTGGGGAAAGAGGGGCAGAGAGAGGAGGGGGAAGTCAACAAATTACATGCCAACAGAAGAGAGGAAGATGCACAATGCAAAACAATGTGTAGTGCATGGAATTCTTTCACGTTTGATACGGTCAGACGTGTTTTTATTTGAGGCGGGGGGGGGGGGTGTTTATTATTAGCGCTGACTGGGGCATGTGCGCCCACTCACCTGGCAGGACACCTGCACGAGGAAAACCAGATCTTTGGCACTGCCCGAGGTCCAGCTGGCATCGCTCTGCTCGTTGGCAAACTGAAGCTGAAGGTGTAAAGAGCAGACATTAATTGATGAAGGTGCGAAGAAGTTCAAGCACACATAAACAAACATTTAAAGGGAATGTGCACAGTTTTGCATCATCATTTAAGACTGTATATCCATGTTATCGTCCAGACAGAACTATTGTTCAAGCCACCAAAGACAGATTTACAAATAAGCTGCCTGATTTATCTCAACTGCTCTGTGTACCCATAAATACACATAAACTAGACGAAATGACTAGCAACATGGGCACTACCTTCTCTAATACATTAGAAGCTGTTGCCCCCATCAAATTGAAAAAGGTTAGAGAAAAACGTACTGTGCCATGGTACAACAGTTATACCCAGTCTCTCAAAAAAGAAACTCGAAATCTTGAGCGCAAATGGTGAAAAACTATCTTGGAAGTTTTTAGAGTTGTGTAGAAAAAACAGTATGTCCAGTTATAGACAGGCTTTAAAAGCTGGCAGGGCAGAGCATATCTGCAAACTCAGAAAATAACCAAAACAATCCAAGGTTTTTACTTAGCACAGTGGCTAGATTAACAAATAACCAGATGCCACCCGATCTAAATATTCCCTCACAGTTTAATAGAAATGACTTTATGAATTTCTTCACTGATAAAATATATAACATCAGAAATACAATAACAAATGTAGATTCTATGGCGTCTAGTACTTCAGCTTCATTCATTCATCGCACCCAAAGAAAAACTGCAGTGTTTTACAACTATAGGACAAGATGAGCTAAATAAACTTATCACTGCATCTAAACCAACAACATGTTTATTAGATCCTGTACCCACTAAATTACTGAAAGAGTTGTTACCTGTAGCAGAATAACCGCTTCTCAATATTATTAACTCATCATTATCTTTAGGTCACGTCCCAAAACCATTCAAGTTGGCAGTTATTAAGCCTCTTATTAAGAAACCACAACTAGATCCTAGTGAACTGGCAAATTACAGACCCATTTCAAATCTTCCGTTTACGTTTAAAATTTTAGAAAAAGTTGTGTCTGTTCAATTGTGCTCCTTCTTGCAAAAAAATTATCTCTGTGAAGAATTTCAGTCAGATTTCAGGCCCCATCACAGCACAGAAACTGCACTTGTTAAAGTTACAAATGACTTGCTTCTTGTGTCAGACCAAGGATGCATCTCACTGCTAGTTTTACTTTATCTTAGTGCTGTGTTTGACACTATAGATCATGACATACTCATAGATCGATTACAAAACTATACAGGTATTCAAGGGTAGGCTTTAAGATGGTTTAGATCCTACCTGTCAGATCGCTACCACGTTGTTTATTTAAACGGGGAGTCATCTCAACTATCACTAGTAAATGGAGTATGGAGTACCACAAGGATCTGTCCTAGGTCCTCTGCTATTTTCAATATATATATTGCCCCATGGTAATATTATTAGAAAATATGGGATGAGTTTCAATTGTTATGCTGATGATACTCAACTATATATCTCAACAAGACCAGATGAAACTTAGACTAAACTGTCTAAGCTAACAGAGTGTGTTAAAAACGTAAAAGATTGAATGACCAATAATTTTCTCCTATTAAATTCAGAAAAGACAGAGATATTACTTATTGGATCAAAAAACAGTACACAGAATCTTTTGGATTACAATTTGCAATTAGACGGATGTACTGTTACTTCCTCTACAGTTAAAAATCTGGGTGTTATATTAGACAGCAACTTGTATTTTGAAAATCATATCTCCAATGTTACAAAAACAGTATTTTTCCATCTTAGAAACATTGCCAAGCTACGAAACATGTTACCTGTTTCCGATGCAGAAAAGCTAATTCATGCATTCATGACCTCTAGACTGGACTACTGTAATGTAACGTTCGGGGTTCAGACAAGTTAAGTTAAATATATTAAGTTTCTACAATATATAAATATATTGTAGAAACTTAATTTCCTCTAAAGCTGCTTTGCAACGATTGCATCGTAAAAAATGCTATACAAATAAACTTGAATTGAATTGAATATTTTCACTATAACCACACGGTATGTTGCAAGAACAATTGGTTGGTTGATTGGTTGCATAAATTAGGCTGGTTTTGTGTTCACTGATCCCGATGTGACAAGTTTATCATTGGATAAATACATCTCAGTGGGTGTTACATTTATCATGCACCTGCATCCCAACGTAATTGTGCATTTATGTATGAGTTACAGCGTGTAAATCCAATTTCAAGAGGTATTCGGTTGCACTTTCCATGTTTCATTTCTCTGACATTTTGAATTGAGTAGAAAGTAACAACATAAAAACCAAAACATGTCCTGAATTGCACTGATTGTAATATCGCTTTCAGTCTGGACAGATAAATTACTAGAAAATTGCCCGTTACTCACATTTGATGAGAAACAGCTACTTTCAAACACATGACTGTTTATGAGAAGCTGGGAACATCCCTTCACAATAATTCAGTCACCAAAATGCTGTTTCATATCCATGTAGCATGCAAACTTCCTCATTGCTTTGACAATGACTGTAATCAGTGAGATGTAAAAAGACACTCACTTTTCCAAAGCTACTTACTGTTTTATACAAAACTCCTAAGTCTGGGGACAGTATAAGTTTTTTTTATTTTTATTTTTTAAATATTAATGCTTTTATTCAGCAAGGAGACATGAAATATAAAATAGCATAACTGTTTACAACACTAATAATAATAATAATAATAATAATAATAATAAATGTCTCTTCAGTAGCAAATCAATCTTACAATGATTTCTGAAGGATTATGAGACATTGAAGAATTACTGCTAAAATATATACTGTATATATTTAAACAGACAACATTTATTTTAAATTGCAAACAATCAATCAAACAAATGTAGCCCTGGAGAGCATTTAAATATATATAACCATAGTTATGTAGTGTACCATGGCATTTCAAAGAACCATGGTACTGGTATGGTACAAGGCCAAAAAGTACTGTATTGCATTAGCAATTGCACAAAGAACAGAAGAACTGCACAGACCCTTTCTGCTTCACAGGGTCAGAGTAAAAAAAAAAAAAAAAAAAAAAAAAAAAAACATGTAAAGGTCTTTTATTTTTGTCTTCAGGGGGTTTAAACACTAATGAGACGGACTCCCACTCCAGTCATGTTGTGCGGTCAGTGCGCTCCAGGTGCTCTCAAGTGTGTGTGTGAGATATATATATATATATATATATATGTGTGTGTGTATGTATACAGAGCTCTGCCATTATAAACACAAAATGCAGCACAAACAAAACAATGCCACAGGGACACTGAATTACATTTTGAGAATGAATGTCTATCATTATGACTGTAAACCTTCTTAAATGGATCACAGATTTTAGACAAGCTTAAACAAAGCACTTTGTGGCCGGCGGTTTATCTGAGAAGAGCTCTGACATACTGCAGTGTATCTGTGAATCAAGTATAAGTAATTGTTTCCTCTTCCCTATCAGAGCAAACAAACAGAATCTGAATGTGTATGTGTGTGTGTGTGTGTGTGTGTGTGTGTGTGTTATTGAAGGTCACAAAGCAAGGGTTTGCATCATCCCTGGAGATAATCTGGCTGTATGCTGATATCTGTTTGTTTTTTACTAATAACCCTTAATGTCGAACTCTAACTGTGATGCATATTGACAACTGAACATGTACATCACTAAAACACAATAAAAAAAAATCTTTTATACTTTTTTAATAGATGTTCTTGGTCTTATTGTGCACAATTGATCAGTGCATGTTTCATCAAAATGTAAAAATGAAACCACATTTCTAAAGGTCAGTTGGTCAGGGCAACATAATATTAATATCGTAGCTTTAAATCTTGTTCTACTTCATTCCTGGTAAATAATCTTTTTCACTCCTAAATATGGTATAAATAAGTATTAATGCCAACATAGGCTATATTTTAAGGTATCATAATTACATAATGTGCTCCTGATGTAAAACACCTTCTTTTGGGCAAAATAATAATATGAATAATAATCAAAATAATAACAAGTTGAATAAATAAATGAAATAAATACATTTAAAATAAATAAAATTATATACAAGTATTATAAATTGATTTATTATGAAACAGAGAATAAATGTACAGCAAATAACAAATTTCGCATACAAATGTGACCTATAGGGCTGGGCGACATAAAAAGTTTCCATTTTTATAACATTTTAGTGGAGAGCTAACAAACTTCTGCTTAATAAGACAAGATCTTACCTCGATAGAACCGAAGTCCACATTTTCATAGTGAAAGTGGGCACAGTCAACAAGCTTGGGGAAGTGACCTTTCACAACAGAAAGCCTGGAACCACAATCAATAGTTGAAATGAGTTGACACATCATATACTGCATGTTTATCAGTGACAAGTAGAGAAAACTTTTCAACTACGTTCAACTTATCTGGTTAATCAATTTAGTCATTATAGTAAGCAGCTGACTATTTCTCAGCCTTAGAATTTGGAAAACAACGAAATGAAACAAAAATCCTACAGACTTCTCAGTACTCTGGCAAACACCCACACGTTAACACTGAGTTTTGCCCAGGACAGTACTATGTATATTTTCTTCAGCTCTAGTTTGTATTTTCAAGTTCCACTGAATGTAGAAGCTCTCTAGGGCAGCTTTCAGGAAGCTACTCATGGACACCGCAGGGAAACTTTGCATCCCATTATCAGTTATTTCAGGGGGAAGTGAAACTAAGCTCTTCCTGTTTTACAGTGTGTTCAGAGCTTGACAAACCTGAAGCTGAACTGTTTCTGAGCTACAATGCTGACAGTATCACTATATTCACCAAAATATACAGGTGCATATCAATAAATTAGAATTTCGTGGGAAAAGTTCATTTATTTCAGTAATTCAAATCAAATTGTGAAACTTGTGTATTAAATAAATTCAATGCACACAGACTGAAGTAGTTTAAGTCTTTGGTTCTTTTAATTGTGATGATTTTGGCTCACATTGAACAAAAACCCACCAATTCACTATCTCAACAAATTAGAATACTTCATAAGACCAATAAAAAAAACTTTAGTGAATTGTTGGCCTCCTGGAAAGTATGTTGATTTACTATACATGTACTCAATACTTGGTAGGGGCTGCTTTTGCTTTAATTACTGCCTCAGTTCGGCGTGGCATGGAGGTGATCAGTTTGTGGCACTGCTGAGGTGGTATGGAAGCCCAGGTTTCTTTGATAGTGGCCTTCAGCTCATCTGCATTTTTTGGTCTCTTGTTTCTCATTTTCCTCTTGACAATACCACAACAGGTCTGGTGAGTTTGCAGTCCAGTCAAGCACACCAACACCATGGTCATTTAACCAACTTTTGGTGCTTTTGGCAGTGTGGGCAGGTGCCAAATCCTGCTGGAAAATGAAATCAGCATCTTTAAAAAGCTGGTCAGCAGAAGGAAGCATGAAGTGCTCCAAAATTTCTTGGTAAACGGATGCAGTGACTTTGGTTTTCAAAAAACACAATGGACCAACACCAGCAGATGACATTGCACCCCAAATCATCACAGACTGTGGAAACTTCACACTGGACTTCAAGCAACTTGGGCTATGAGCTTCTCCACCCTTCCTCCAGACTCTAGGACCTTGTTTTCCAAATGAAATACAAAACTTGCTCTCATCTGAAAAGAGGACTTTGGACCACTGGGCAACAGTCCAGTTCTTCTTCTCCTTAGCCCAGGTAAGACGCCTCTGACGTTGTCTGTGGTTCAGGAGTGGCTTAACAAGAGGAATACGACAACTGTAGCCAAATTCCTTGACACGTCTGTGTGTGGTGGCTCTTGATGCCTTGAACCCAGCCTCAGTCCATTCCTTGTGAAGTTCACCCAAATTCTTGAATCGATTTTGCTTGACAGTCCTCATATGGCTGCGGTTCTCTCGGTTGGTTGTTCATCTTTTTCTTCCACACTTTTTCCTTCCACTCAACTTTCTGTTAACATGCTTGGATACAGCACTCTGTGAACAGCCAGCTTCTTTGGCAATGAATGTTTGTGGCTTACCCTCCTTGTGAAGGGTGTCAATGACTGTCTTCTGGACAACCGTCAGATCAGCAGTCTTCCCCATGATTGTGTAGCCTAGTGAACCAAACTGAGAGACCATTTTGAAGGCTTAGGAAACCTTTGCCGGTGTTTTGAGTTGATTAGCTGATTGGCATGTCACCATAATTCTAATTTGTTGAGATAGTGAATTGGTGGGTTTTTGTTAAATGTGAGCCAAAATCATCCAAATTAAAAGAACCAAAGACTTAAACTACTTCAGTCTGTGTGCACTGAATTTATTTAATACACAAGTTTCACAATTTGAGTTGAATTACTGAAATAAATGAACTTTTCCACGACATTCTAATTTATTGAGATGCACCTGTAGTTCATCTCTTTTGTGTCTAAAACCTTTAAGGCTATTTTACTCCATTTAAATTGCTTGGTCTACACCTGAGTTTGAGGGTCCTGGTTACAATTCGAGTGGGTGTGGTTGCAAGGTGGGAACCTTAGTTAAGAAAGGTGCTTTAGAATAGAGCCCTATGATTTCCAATGCGAAAAAAACAAGGACAGAATCGTGGAATCCTGTCATAAATATGAAATGTACTGTATAATGTGGAATGCCGCAGAATTTGGCAAAGTTTGGATGAATAAATCAAAAGGCTATACACAACCAAACTGCTAACTGACTGCTATTGAAATATGAAGTATGCATGTCTACTACACAAACTCAAGCACATGACGCTTGTGGTGTTTTCAGTGTCTGCCATCTTATATGACTTGAACTTCATCCCCAGAGCTGCTCTAGCACTCATTGAAACTTTATTTTAAAATAAGATTATACAAATTTTCATAAACATCTGTTGTGCAGCACATTGTTTGTCAAGAAACTGAAGAAACTGTTCAAATTTCAATTCAAAGGTTGCAATTTAAAAGATATGCATTAAATCATAAAACAGAAACCAGAAAAACTAAAAGATAACACAATTTCTGAAAAAATAAAACATATCATAGGGCACTATTATTGTTACATTTTAATAAATTCTTAAATTAAGTTTACTTCAAAATTAAAATAAAATACAGAGAATTAGTTAAAAAAAATAAATAAAATAATAATTCACAGGGCCTGATGGAGAGACATGCAGTTTCTCACCTTTTGCTCATCTTCCCCTTCAAGTTGGCTGTGGTTCCCACCGATCGGGTCCCAGGCTCCCCAGAACTGTCCAGATTATCAGTGCTTCGAGCCTAAAGGACGGGGAATGAGAATATAGAAGAAACAGTTTTAATGATGGGTTCATTCAACAACACAAAGATCAAACTCATACCTGTTTCAAGAGCAAAAGTATGCATCATCTGAATTCAATGACAGTCAACATACTTTCGAGAAAATAGATTACAAATCCTAAATCAGCAGTGATATTACAGAGATGATTCTCTGAGGATTCATAAGGTCTCAAGCAGAACACTTTGATTTTAATGTTCAAATCAAACTAAGAAAATTAAGGGAGCAGCAAGCAGCTTGTGAAGTGACCGGGACTGTCGTCTGCTGAACTCTGGTCTCGTTTAAAATAAAAGCCAAGCGTTTACATCAAACTTCACACTTTGACCACTGGCGTGTGATCCAAGTGGCCTATGCAAAATGAGTATCAGATATGAGATTTGTGATTGACAGCGGTGCACAGCAAGCGATAAGAGCATCAAAAAGAATCTTCTAATAATACATTTTGGTAACACTTTATTTTGATAATCCACTTTAGACATTCTAATAACAGTAAGTAACTTTGCAACTACATGTCAACTAGCAATCATTGGATTATTAGTAGACTGACTGCTTAATAACTTCTAACACTTTATTTTGATGGGTCCACAAGATACAACATGAGAAACTTTGCAAGTATGTCAACTTATTTTCTAACCCTAAACAGTCTACTCAGAGTTAGTAGACATATAGTTGCAAATTAATGAGAATTAGTTGACGTAGTTGCAAAGTTACTTATAGTTAGTAGAATGTCTAAAGCGAACTATCAAAATACAGTGTAACCTAAATTTGAATTATTAATGTGGTGTATACACTTTAGGCCTTCAGAAATAGCATTTACATATGTATAAATATCTCAAATAAATCAAAATAAAATCTAAATATATGTATTCAGATATGTAAAATAGAGAGAGAAATATAAAAAATATTTATTGAGATGTATAGAGATAATTTATGCTATTATTAGTAGTATTTTACCTACAGAAACACAAACAAATTATAAAAGGTATTTTAGATTATAAAAAAAAGTCCAAAACTTCAGCAACAATCATTCTATTCAAAATTATCTCATAAAATATCTCATGAAAAATCTAATTTTATGCCAACTGATTTTCCGTTAAACAGCAAAATGTAGTTTTCAACAGACTTTCATTTTACTGCCTTGCCTCAAGCTTACAGCTGATGTTGTTAGAAAACATGATGTGACGTGACGTGCAGCTCTAAAAAGTTCAGAGCAGTCGCTCAGTTTTAGAGTTCCAGCATTACAAAACAGCGCTCTGGGCCTTACAGCAAGAGCTGTGTACACACCGGATGTTTCCTCCCTTATTACATCTTTTTATTCTTGTCCTTGAGGAATAAAAGCCCCTGTGAATTATGGCTCAGTCATGCAGATTAGTTCTGATAACAGTGGACCACGTCATGATGACTGTTTGAGTTTCATCCACCTGACAGGCAGTTTCGATGGAAACACTGCCACGGGAGCATTTGGTTGCGAGACAGCACTTCCCTGAACCCCTCGGGGGAAGAACAGATCTCTGCAGTCCTCCTTTAGGTTTGCACAACACCAAACAGTCACAGATGAGTTTAAACACTGGAATGAGGGATGACAAGAGTGGATCTGCCTGCTGCTTTACCCAAAGCAACTCTTGTTTTCTTCCGCAAAGGGACGGCAAATTAGGAAAGGCCAGCATATTGATAAGCCAATCATTATAGAGGCGATGATCAGATTGATTGAAGCATTGTGCGTGTGGCAGTATGGGAGAAAGGAGGTGTCGGACACTTCTGTCAAACTTACCTTTATTGCTAGCTGCTCTCCCCTGGGCAAGAAACCTTTAGAGATGGTCAGTAGTGCATAAGCATATTTGACAAGGATTAAACCTATACTGTACTGTTAAGCAAGCAGATGTGTGTGAACTTAGTGTGTTCCTATATAAACCCAATGATAACAATTAACCCCTCAGTATGTGTGCTTACTTCAATAACTAAGCAAAATGCAAAGCAAAAGCACTGGTGTCATGTAAACAAATATTCTGTTTGGATTTGCATGCTGCAACTCTTAGAGGAGACAAGGAAGCAAAGCTGAAAACACTGACAGACTGACCTCAAAAGATAAAATCACTTCCGTCAACCTCTACCTGACCACAAGCCCCACAGCTCCTGATCAGAGTTATTATTGATAATGAAAACTATTACAAAAACTAAAAAGAAGAATACTAGCATTAAAAATAAGTAAAAAATTAAGTAATCTAAAGCTATAAACATGCACTAACAATCTAAACAAAAACTCACAGAAACTACTGAGAAAATGATCTTGTATAATAAAATATGCATTTTATTTTATTTTTAATACTGACTTGCAATAAAAACCAAACCAAAACTAGTTGTTTTCCAAAAAAAACCCAAAAAAAAACAACAACTATTAAATGAACAGAAAAAAAAAACTGAAACTAACATTTAAAAATACAATCCAAAAATAAAAACTTTAACTGGCCATTCATTAATAACACGAACAAAATAACTTTAAGGATAATTACAAATTTTAAATTAAATATATATATATATATAAAATAAAAAAATAGAGAAACTAAATCTAGAAACAACTACTAAATTACTAAAAAATAAGATTAGCAATTAAACAATGAAAATAAATGGCCATTTTACAATTATAATACTACTTAGGAATAATTGGAACTGAAATTGAAAGTAATATAAGAAAAGAAACATTTTCAAAAATATAATAGCCCTGCCCCTGATACGTTTAAAAATAAAACATTCTTCTGACCCAACCTGCTCCCAGAACCCCACCTTCTCCATTTGGCTTTGGACTGATCACACATTCCTCAATCCGATGATATCTCGGCCCTCACAGCACACGGCTTGAAGATCAGCTGAGATCTCAGCGGAGAGATGTCGGCCAAATCAGTGACAGTGAGAAGAGCTGCCTGCCAATGTCTCGCCTATAAATCAGTGGAAATATATTGCACACTTACACCGCCTTGGACAGGCCTGTCTGAAGATATTAACTGGAGTCACACTGATTGTGTGTCAGTCATTATTAAGCAGCGTCCCCTCTCTGTCCATGACTGACACGAGGGTTATTGAGGTAGTCAACATTCCTTCAGCGAAAGCAGCATTTTTAGACATGATCGTGTATCTTTCTTAAAAACTGACAACATTTACTGTCAAAACTATTTTTGTTCCTTCACCATAATATAAATAAAAACAGACCCCATTTACATTCTTAATGTCCCCTGGTCTTACTGAATATAATTCAGAAAACTTTCATAAAAACATAAATGTATTTCTCCAACTGAAATTACTTTCTGCTGACATCAAGGATGGGGAAATATGATAATAACCAACATAATATAGAACATATATTCAAAAAGAAAAGGAATAATGCTTGCTGCAAAAGAAGTTGCTATGCGGTTGCTAGGGTGTTCTGGACGGTTGCTTATTGGCCCAAGTCTCTAAGATATTTTGGTCTCTAGATATTGCTCAGGGTTTGTCAAATCCCTAACCATGAGGAAAAGCAACAGTAATAGTCATGCTTGCTTAAGTTTTCCCTTCTGAATATTGTGTTTCATTCAGAAATACACCACATCACAGAAGCTAAATATGCTGCGAATGCCATTTTAAGTTCTCTTGAAATGTTTGGTCTGACAGTCAAAGAAATATAGAAGTACACTACCATTGAAACGTTTGGAGTCAGTAAGATTTGAAATAATATTTTCATTCAGCTAGGACATGTTAAATTGATCAAAAGGGACAGTGAAGACATTTATAATGTTACAACAAATTTGTATTTTAAGAAAATCTGCTCTTTAGAACCGTCTATAAAAGAATTCTAAAAAAAAACAACAACAACAAAAAAACAATGTATCAGTTTCCACAAAAATATTAAGCCACACAACTGTTTTCAACATTGATAAAGAAAATGTTTCTTGAGCACCAAATCAGCATATTAGAATGATTTCTAAAGGATCATGTGACACTGAAGACTGGAGTAATAATGCTGAAAATTCAGCGCTGCGTCACAGGAATAAATTACATTTTAAACTATATAAAAATTGAAAACCGCTATTTTAAATTGTAATAATATTATTTGTTTTACAGTATTTTTGATCACATTAATAGAGCCTTGATGAGCATGACACTTGTTTTATAAATATTTGTTAAAATCTTGCCAACCCCAGACATTTGAATGATAGTCTATATAGCATAATACATTATAATATGCTTAAAAACCCCGAAACAAATTAAAAGAACATCAAAATATCACTTACTCAACAAAGACAAACTGATAAATGTCTATGCGGAATGCTACAGATCATTAAACTAATTTAAATCATTGCACATTGTGTGCTGAAACCACAGGACCTGCCTGTCCAGCAGTGAAACGGGCGAGTTTCAGCTGTGAAACAGTGCCGAACAAAACACCCCTGGATCTCCAAAGAGGCAGCAAGCTTTTATTCAACCCACAATAAAGACTACATTTCAACCTTCAAGTGTTCCTCATACAACGCTGTGGGTATTACTGTGTGTAGCGACGGTAAACGCAGCTGGTTTTAACCAAGGCCGCAGTGATGTTATGCAAACACTCACCTGGCGGACCCGCTGTAGGATTTACAGCAATCAACGCACCTGGTGGCTGGCATACTGGTTCACCTGAGATAAACCTGGGATGGAAATATGCTAATCAACCACGTCCACCTAGAGCATCTCTTCTCTGCTGTACGATAAAGTAGGCATAACTTGCACTAGTCTACTTTTCTACCACACCAAACCTTTTTTAACCAGTCAGTAAAGCCGGCAAATCCAAGCCGTTTCTTTTGTGGTAACCTCATACGTGTTCTCCATGACTGGTTTATGTTTCTCTGACCGACGCTGTTGAACACAACACACAGTAAGCTGCTCTTGACAGCTGATTCAAATCTTACATTTTAACATAAATGCACTCAAATTTATAATGCATCACCCAACTAAACCCTAAGCCAACTAGGCAAATATTTCCAGATTCAAATACTGAATCGTCCTTGCTCTCAGATTGCTTCATACCTTGAGCATTCTCTTCCTCTTGAACATTTCTTCTGTTGTTGATACCGTGAGGCAGAACTACGGAGGTCAACAAGGTCGAGTACTAGCCACACTTTAGCTGTCATCACCTCTCTACGTCAGCTTCACTGATTCAGATGCATCCGAGTTTGTTCTCCTGCTGTCAGACCCTCCACAGATACGTGCAGATGGGTGGGCTTTCCTTGGAGATTCCCATAAGCATAAGTACACTCTTTCTTCACATACTTGTCTATCTCGCCTTTCTAACCGTCTCAGACACACGGAAAGCTCACGTTCAGAGGCACCTGTTGAATATTTGATGTGGCGATCTGAACGCTGGGTTAACGCCAGGCCTCTGTAACTCCTCAGCTGTTCGCAGGAAGAGAAGGGCTGCTCGTATGACAGAGCATTTGTGCCATTCTCTCCGCTCGTTTTTGGACATGTTACGGATGTTCAGGCTCTCTTATTTAGGTGTGTCCTGATAGTTCAATAAAGAAATATAAATACATCCCAGTTTAAACTAGGGCTGCACGATTAATCAAAATATAACCAAAATTGCGATACAACTTAGTTTGCTCATCTGAAAGGCTGTAATTCAATATAAAAGTTTAGCATTCAAAAATGAAGATATTAAGAATAAATAGGCCTATTAGTACTGTAATTTTTACAGGTGTAATGTAAAGTATTACTATATTATGTCTCTTAATTACTTTTTTTTAAATTTACAGTGAAAATGTTCTTATTTTGTTTTTATTTAGTAATAATAATAGCAACAATTATTATTGCTGTTGTTTTATAACCATATGGAGGTATAATCACAAGATTTTGGCCATATTGTGCAGCTGTATAAACAAACACAGCAAACCTGGATTTTTTTTAGTCGCATTTTAAAACCCAAATCGTGCATCCTTTGTCGATCTAGCAGGCATATGTTTGCCGTTCTCTGTAATCTGTCATATTTCTGAGCAAAACAGGATTAAAAAAAAAATGGGAATACATCTGAATGGGAACAATAGGTTGAAGAAGGGGGGTTTCAAAACAAGAAGGATGACAACAGCCAAAAATGCAAAGTCAATAAGACAAAATATACATTAATAAAGTAAATGGGTCTGTTTTGATTTCATTGAGACAAAAATTAGATCACTATATCCTTATCCCCTCCATATAAAATAAATGGTTTAGTCCACAACTTCTGAGCATCAAATCTGACCCTGGATTGTCATACATCAGAACCCAAAGTCCTGACCACTCAAAGCCCATTCTGGTCATCCAATAATCAATGTCCAGTTGATGCTATGCAGAGTTTACCTGTCTTTTCACCTGCTTTCCAGAAGATATGCACAGACAACTCGCAAACAAAGGCTCTTCCAACTCAGTCAGACATTCAAAGTAAGATACAGAAGGAGAGGCAAAAAAGGGACACAGAACAGGAACATGCACAGAAACAAAAGACGTGAGTCTCATTCACCAACATGTCTTTCATACAACCAGTGCTTAAGCCAGTTTAATATGGAAATTATAATTAATAAAAGTTGAAAATTTATCACTTACATTTATTTGAAATCCCCAATAAAACTCATTACATTACAGAACTTTTGTAGCTTTGAAATTAAAACTTATTGTGGGGTCACTTATTTATTTTTTTAAGGTTTATATTTGGCATTTTCAGTAAAGGTCCTCCAGTGGGGATTTGAACTTGGGAAGCCCGTAGCGCTGTCCACAAGGCTTATCGGCACTGATGTAGGATCACTTATAATATAATTTCTTATAATAGAATTTATAAAATGGATAATTCCGGTCCTTGATTCTGATTGGTTGAGCCAAGTTTGAAGCTGTTGTAAATTACTCTATAAACATACACCTTTGTTTACATTTATGTGTTGCTTGGCAACCACTTTGTTGGAACCACAACCGTTTCTGAGGAACTACATTGTTTGGTGGAAGAATAATGTTTTTATCAATATCATTACACTTTATTTACCGTTTTATTTTGTGAAACCTTACTACGTATATGGAATAACCATTTTATAAAAGCAATAAGCCCCATGAAGCCGTGGTTAACAGTGAATTTATAACAGCTAAGGGGGTTGTAGGCACTCTGCTTCGCGACTAACTTCTGGGGGCTTATTGCTTTAATATTAAACTAAGTTCAATTAGACTTATTGTAGATTCACTTATTATATTATAAACTGAATAACTAAATGACACTACTAAGTCTAATTTCAAAGCAACAAAAGTTAGAACAGTTAAAGTCAGAATTAGTTCTATAATAAAATGCAGCTGATAATGTTGTCTAGGACTGTATATATATATATATATATATATATATATATATATATATATATATATATAAAAAGTATTTTACATTTTAACTAGTTTTGAAATTGGATACGAAACGGGGAAAAAAAGTACATGCAGAGACTGTCAAATGGTTATATAGGAGAGGTTGTACGAAAGCCCTTATATGGACATGGGTGTGTATTATGCTAATAACTTTATGAAGACACACCCTCCTCATTTAGAAGAATCTGAATTGATCAACAAATGATGGTAAAACTTCACAATTATGAGTGAATGAGACTCAATAATGCAAAAGCGACATGCACAGTTAAGAGGATGGGTTCAAACCCTGCACTTCACCAAATGCATCTGAATCATCTTAATGCAGCGTTTTATCAGTTTACTTCTCCTCTCGCTCAGTTCATAACTGTATAAATGGAGTCAGAGTTGATCCCATCCTGTGCGTGAAGTGTGTTTGGCTGCGGAGCGGCACTTACCGGACATGTCTGCCAGGCTCATCGTTCTCACAAACATGGCGCATTTCCGAACCCACTGGGGTCCTGACACTTGACACAGAAAAGGAGAATAAAGGCCATTTAATGTCAGCCATGAGTCTGCACTATAATCTCAAACACACAAGAAGCTGCCATAACCCAAACACTGTGGATTATGAAAATGCATGAATGAGCCAGCATGATAACATGATCAAGAACAGTGAGGATGGCTTATATGGGAAGACATATTGCATCAGCTCAAATGTGCAACTAGTGGACACATGTTTTATTCATATTTAGTTTTTCAATACAGTTTTATTCACCTCAAGCTGAGGTTTTACCTTTTGTTATTTAAAATTTTAGTACCACAATAATTTAACTATCCTGACATTTATAGGTTTTTTCTGGCCAGCAAGAGAAATAAAAGCAGTGCATGAAATATTTTAAGAGTATGTCTTTAATTAACATGTAAATGAACTCCTGTAATGATGTGAAATGCCTTGTGCTTTACGAGGTCAGTCTCATGTAGAGCTAAACTGTGCAGACTGCAGTAAACAAACGCAAAGAATCCATGAGACCTCCGGGCAGGAATTCTCTGGTATGGGGAGTATTCTGCAACCATGGTAACGAGTGATGTAGGAATGAACTGTGTTTTTGTAAGAAGCATTTTTCGGCCCGTGTGAGAGTTGCGCCAAGTTCAGCTAGTTAACAAAAGACTTTAAGGCCAAAAGCCTACTTAAGTACACAAAACATGAACGCTTGGCCAAGGCACTGCAAGCACGCTGATCCGTTCTACATAATACACATGCTTTATTGAGTTACAACAAACCTCTGTATATCATTTATCTAACTTTCTCAGCAAGAATATCTTTAAACTGGAGCTCTGTTATGACATTAGCTCGCCTGAAAGAGAAAACTAACCACAGATGGCATCCGTTTATCCTAATTTGTGCCATAGTGCTTCTTGCAGTAATGCTGATAGTGCAACATGTACCATTACTTGTGTGTTCATGTAACGTTAGTTCTTTGGAGCACATTCAGGTCTTACTCTCCAAACAGCAAAAAATAAAGAAAAAAACTGATTTGAATCTAGCTAGTTAAACTAGTTAAACAAGCACTTATTTTATGCATTACTTAAAATTCACACACAAAAAAAAAAAAAACACAAAAAAAAACATAAAAAAATAGAAAGCATTAAGACTTCTAAAAGATGATTTTAAAGATTTGTACAAGAAGCAATAAGTAAAGCAGAAATCTTTAGCATCTGTCAATCTCAAAAATTCAATTTTAAGATGAACATATAAGTATATTGTTTGGCTTGGCTCATAATATGCTGTAAAAAATTTTTTTATTAAAATTGAATAAAAAAATAAAATAAACTTTCATCATCCATCCAAGCCAGTAAGATATTAATATATATATATATATATATATATATATATATATATATATATATATATATATATATATATATATATAAATTAGTCTGAGGTCAGTATTTTTTTAGTCAAACATTAATAATCAAAACAAAACAAAAAAAAACTAAAAGAAATTTTTTTTATAAAAAATAAAATATTTAGTCATCCATGCATGCTACTATAAAATGTCTAATAAAAAATAAAAGTAAAAATAAGGAACAAAAAATAACCTACTAGATAAACTAAAATTAAATAGAAAATTCAGTATATGCACAGCAATCTTACTTGACTGTTACAACATTCTTATTACACTATAACCGAAACTAAATTAGCAACCCTTTATTTGCAAAGTGTTTTATAATCCAAAAACAGGCATTACCTCATGCTATTCAAATACAAATGTAGTACCAGTATAGTATATTACAAGTACATTTTTACTAAGCGGATGGTTGTGGGTCACCATAGTAACACTGTCAGCTGTCATTTGAACGCGGCCGAATTGTGCTGATATGGAGAAGAGCGAGCGAGGCTTATTATAGAGAAGTCGTGCTGTCAAAGTCCGTACCATCATGTGGGCAGCGTCTCTATAGTAACAGCGCTGGCTTTGGCCATGAAGAAAGGCTCAGCGTGTGTGTGAAGGGTGAAACCAAATGGCTGTTAAATAAAGAAACCAGGATGGATGTAGAGAGAGAAATATTCAAACGAACAGTGGGCTGTGTTTGTGTAAGTGTGTTTGAGGTGTTCATGGTAATAACCACACTAGAAACGCACAGCCCGAGCCGCGTCCAGCAAAGCACACGCTGTGAAGTCTGCCTGTAGGTGCGCTGGATAAAATGGGTCACACACACGCTATTATTGTTACTTCCTCCCACCGTCTCTCTGTGCTGTCAGATCATGAGTAGTTCTGCTGTATACACACACGCACACACGCATACACAAAACACTACTGTGCCATTTGACCTTGAGAGCAGGGGTGTAAATATTTGCTCTGATAATGATTCAGTTCAATCATTTTAATGATTCAATTTAATCATTTTAAAGTTTCATTTGATTCAGCTATTTTGGTCTGATTCATGATTAGGGCTGTGTTGATATATGAAATATTTCCTATATTTTCGAGATACTATAATTCAAAGGTCTGAGGTCAGTAAGTTTTTTTTCCCCCATTTAGCAAAGATTCATTTAATTGATCAAAATGAAAAAGTAAAGACATTTTTACAAAAGCTATTTATTCCAAATAAATTAGATTGAATAAATATATTGATAAAATTAAAGGTTTTTTGAGCAGCAAATCAACATATTAGATTAGAGTGATCATGTAATATAGAATTTAGCTTTACATAACAGGAAAAAAAAAGTTAAAAAATATATTAAAATAAAAAACAATTCTTTATTATTGTATTTTTTTTCTCAGCCTCAGTGAACATAAGAGACTTTTTCAAAACATTAAAAAAAAGGTTACTGACCTCAACTTTCTGAATGGTTAGTATAAAATTAAGCAATGTCATGAATCTGTTGCGATTTTAATGCACTTTATTTCACCATTATGTTTCCTAAAGAATGTTTTTTTTTTCCTATAGAGGTTTAAATCATTGCCATTAATCTGTCTGTTAAAATGAATCAATTCATAATTCAAAATCAACCTAAAGATTCAAATGCATTATTATTCATTAAGTCACTGTCTGGCATGTTTTAAATGTTAAAATGTTTTAGTAAAAAATATAGTAAATATAGCTATACTTTGTATTGATGCATATAAATTGAAATGATTAAATATCATTATTCCTTACTGAAATGTGAAAAAAAAATGTCTTAATTATTTTACTTCACATTTTAAATTCAAATCTGGTTGAAATGATGGGAAAATAATATCATCTAAAGGTCACAAATGAGCAATCAGCCCTTTTTTAATCATTCTTAAATTCAAATAAAATATTAGAAAATATATTTAATTAGTTATTAATTTGAAAAATACATTCCATTTTCATCAGATCATTGTCAGGTTGCTACATTTTTATACCCCAACCTGCGATCCACATCGATTCTCTCCCTCCAAGCTCTGATTAAAGACACACTGCAAGTAAAAAAACATGGGTTTGGAGAAGTTGACAGTGCTAACAGAACTAATGACTGGAAAACAACTAATGTCGTCAAACTGGAACTGGCCATTACGATCATTGTTTTTCGGTTGCTGTTGCTCGCAGCAGGTGTCCTGGATCTGACCTCGAAACAATACAATAGGACAGCAGCCATTAAGTCACTCAAGCAGAAGAGGCTATACAGGCTATTGTCAATTGTCTTGGAGAGTCGCCACCCCAAAACCCCACCTCCAAATCTCCAAGGCTAAGCAGCTTTTTCCCCAAGACCATTAAAAGGCAGATTATATGCACAGTTTGTGGATGCCATTTCAGAAAAAGCCCAAGCGAGTATATTCCAGTAAGATGTAGTGGTCTGATGAGAACGCTATGCTACACTTGCAAAGAAGTACTGTGTGCTACTAAAGTAAAGCGATGGTATCAGATGACATGATACTGAAAGACCACCATATTTACATATGATAACATTTACATGGAATTTTAAAGTACATCATGGGATTGTGATGGCCCCATAGGAACACTACTGTATTTTTACTGTACTTTCAGTGGAAAGGTGAACCAGGTGAATTTGGAAATGGAAGGTATAAGCATAGGCGGAGAGTGAACCAACTCCAGGGTAAGGCTAAAAGCAGCCAAATCTATTAACTACAAACATCATAAACCCATCTTTTTAGGCAAGAACCACATATGGGTGTCTTGTAGGCTAATCAAATATTTTAATAGGACTGAATTTGTATTTAACATGATTACAATTTAATTAAAACATTACAAATTGATAATTATAACATTTCATTTCCACGGTTATTCAAACAGCAAATAAGTTATAAAGCCTACAGAAGGCGAGCAAAGAACATTATCACTAACTTTGATCTAACACAAAAAAAAAACTGAACTATCGTTATAATCTCTGAAGCAGTCTACACTGTGAAATGAATCTCTGACTTGCACTGTACTTACATCTGCGCTTTGTTGTTTATGATGAGAGAACTCATGAGGGTCCGAATTCAGTCAGCGAGCGCGCACACTCAAAAAAAAAACAATTTCAGTGATGACACTGTAAAAAATGATTAAAAAAAAACAGTGCAACATGAGCAGATATTAATCTAAGCCCGCAAACGACACTTTCCATTTATTTCCCAGTTAGCAACAGACACAATAGATTTAATTTATTTGTGCATTATTTTTTGTCCAACTTGACGAGAAAATCAAGAAGCTTGTATATTTTCGTGAATCAGATTTGTTCAAATCAAAAGATTTGTTCAGTGTTTTTCAGACATTCCTGCAAAGCATTCTGCATTGCATTTTTTTAATTGAATATTGTTTTGGTTAAATACTACCGTTTATTATTTTTTCCGATTTCAGGTTATATAGACAAATGTAGTGTTGTGTATGTCACTCGAAATTTAGTCAACTAATTACCAAATCTCTGAATAATGAATCAGTTCAAATTAGTGCTGTCAAATGATTAATCGTGATTAATCGCATCCAAAGTAAAAGTTTTTGTTTACATAATATATGTATGTGTACCGTGTATATTTATTATGTATACATAAATACACACACAGTAAATATTTTCAAAATATATACACGTATATACATTTATATATTCATATTCTTATATTATATATAAATATATTTAATATATAAACACAACATATTTTTCTTAAATATATACATGCATGTGTGTGTATTTATAAAGTATCTCACAGAAGTGAGTACACCCCTAACATTTTTGTAAATATTTTATTATATCTTTCATGTGACAACACTGAAGAAATGACGCTTTGCTACAATGTAAAGTAGTGAGTGTACAGTTTGTATAACAGGGTAAATTTGCTGCTCCCTCAAAATAACTCAACTCACAGCCATTAATGTCTAAACTACTGGCCACAAAAGTGAGTACACCCCTATGTGAACATGTCCAAATTGGGACAAAAGTGTCAATGTTTTGTGCCATTATTTTCCAGCACTGCCTTAACCCTCTTGGGCATGGAGTTCACCAGAGCTTTACGGGTTGCCACTGGAGTCCTCTTCCACTCCTCCATGATGACATCACGGAGCTGGTGGATGTTAGAGACCTTGCGCTCCTCGACCTTCCGTTTGAGGATGCTCCACAGATGCTCAATTGGGTTTAGGTCTGGAGACATGCTTGGCCAGTCCACCACCTTTACCCTCAGCTTCTTTAGCAAGGCAGTGATCATCTTGGAGGTGTGTTTGGGGTCATTATCATGTTGGAATACTGCCCTGCGGCCCAGTCCCCGAAGGGAGGGGATCATGCTCTGCTTCAGCATGTCACAGTACATTTTGGAATTCATGGTTCCCTCAATGAACTGTAGCTCCCCAGTGCCGGCAGCACTCATGTAGCCCGAGACCATGACACTCCCACCACCATGCTTGACTGTAGGCAAGACACACACTTGTCTTTTTACTCCTCACCTGGTTGCCGCCACACACGCTTGACACCATCTGAACCACATAAGTTTATCTTGGTCTCATCAGACCACAGGACATGGTTCCAGTAATCCATGTCTTTAGTCTGCTTGTCTTCAGCAAACTGTTTGCAGGCTTGTGCATCATCTTTAGAAGAGGCTTCCTTCTGGGACGACAGCCATGCAGACCAATTTGATGCAGTGTGCGGCGTATGGTCTGAGCACTGACAGGCTGACCCCCCACCCTTTCAACCTCTGCAGCAATGCTGGCAGCACTCATACGTCTATTTCCCAAACACAACCTCTGGATATGACGATGAGCACGTGCACTCAACTTCTTTGGTCGACCATGGCGAGGCCTGTTCTGAGTGGAACCTGTCCTGTTAAACCGCTGTATGGTCTTGGTCACCGTGCTGCAGCTCAGTTTCAGGGTTTTGGCAATCTTCTTATAGCCTACGCCATGTTTATGTAGAGCAACAATTCTTTTTTCAGATATCCTCAGAGAGTTCTTTGCCATGAGGTGCCATGTTGAACTTCCAGTGACCAGTATGAGAGAGTGAGAGCGATAACACCAAATTTAACACACCTGCTCCCCATTCACACCTGAGACCTTGTAACACTAACGAGTCACATGACACCGGAGAGAGAAAATGGCTAATTGGGCCCAATTTGGACATTTTCACTTAGGGGTGTACTCACTTTTGTGGCCAGTGGTTTAGACATTAATGGCTGTGTGTTGAGCTATTTTGAGGGGACAGCAAATTTACACTGTTATACAAGCTGTACACTCACTACTTTACATTGTAGCAAAGTGTAATTTCTTCAGTGTTGTCACATGAAAAGAAAAATGTGGGGGGTGTACTCACTTCTATGAGATACTGTATATACATAATAAAAACACAGTAAACACATATGTAAAAAAAAACCTTTCTTTTGGATGCGATTAATCGCAATTAACCGTTTGACAGCACTAGTTCAAATTAATCATTAAAAAGAATAGTCTCAAAAGAGCTATTTGTTTGTGAATCATAATTAACAATACTACTGTTTATCATTATGTTTTTGATTTCGTGTTTTACAGATTATGCAAATGTTTTGTTGTTTACATATCACTCACCTCAGTTTTCCAGTTCTTGGAATAATCAATCAGTTCAACTGAATCATTAAAAATAATACTCTCCAAAGAACTTTTTCTCGCTAATTTACAACCATTGATTCAAACATACCGAAGAATGTTAGATCTGAGTATCAAAGGTATCATTGGCCTAAAAATCAAAAATTCTAATAATAAAAACCATTTTCCATTAGCATAGGTTACTTTTGATCAATGCTTCTCAACTGGTTTTGCTTCAGCACCCGGATTTTACATTGGAAATCAAGTAGTGACTCAATAACAGAATAATAACAACAGAATAAATCCTTAAAATCTAGCATTTAAATGTTTAATATTCCCATAAACTGTATAAATACAAAAATATGCAAAATTATAAACTTGACATAAGAAAATGGACAGTTTTAGTTTCTAAATTATATTTTCACAACTATGCCAGCCAATTCAGCACAGATCAATGTCTCATTTTTGGGTCATGACCCACCAATTGAGAAGGTCTTCATAAGGTTCCCTTCTTGCCATTCGTTTCTGCCATGCTGCAAGGAACTTCCTCTCCATCCCTCACCTCATGTGGTCCTGTAAATTTCTGTTGTGTTCAACTCTCCCCCACGGCCCTTCGACCTCAGTACAAAGCAGCCTTGGCCTTCCCATTCACCCATGGCTTCTAAGGGCCTCTGGACCCCCCTACTCCTTCCTCGGCCCCTTCTTAAAGATCCTACCCAACCCCCAGCACTCTAAAGGACCTCATTCATAGATCTACTGCTATCCACGTCTGACCCCGCAAATGCTGAACGCTCACTTGGGGAAGCAACTGCTCCAAAACCTCCATCTACACTCCCCTCAGATTCTAGCACGGGGCACAACTCATGTGCCCGGGATGACAAGGGACAACTGGGGATTGGGTATAAGCAAGGTCAAATGAATCCTGGACATTCCTGGAGCGGATCTTAGAAACTCTGCTCCCACAGTCCACTGTGGCGCTGTAACCCCCCTTCTCACGTTCTGTCCTGCTTTCTATGGAGAATCAGGAAGGCTCAGAAGCGCTGCCGGCATACTAAACACTCTCTCTGCATCCCAGCTGGGGCCACGTGAGAGTCGGAAGAAGAAAAGACGCCAAAAAAAATGAGGAAATGATGGAGAGAGCCTGGGAGAGAAGAAGTCTCTGCAGTTAGACAAAGCGTTTGTCTGTTTGCATGAGCATATTTGAGTGAATAAGTGGCAGGGATGAAATTAAACACTGTGAAACTCTGACAAAGCAGATCGTAATAGCATGAAAGTTGTGAACAGATTAAAATAAATGCAATTAAGTCACATGATTGTCATCTTAAAGTTTGGATTTTCTCAACTTTACCTCAAATATTTTAAACTGAATCAAAACTATAATCTAAAGGGGTTAAATTATATATTTTCACATTTTATTATTATTATTTTTATTTTATTATTAATCAACTTAAATGATCATAATTTAAATTAGTAATTTATTTTAAACAGGAAAAAACATGAGCATTTTATTATTATTATTATCATCATCATCATCATCATCAACATCATTATCAATATAATTATTAATTAATTATTCTAGATAATTTAGGCATTATAAAGGTCTTACTTTACTATTTGCTGAAAAACCAGAGACATAACTATTATTCCAATTAAATACTACAAATGTCAAACTAAGGGAATAGTTCATCGAAAACATATCGTCATCTCATGCAGAATATTCAAGGTCTTTTCCATATATCAAAAGTGGATGGTCACGAAAAAAAAAAAAAAGTTTTTATAAAGATCTCGGCAGTATATATCAACATCCACTTTCATTTTATGGAAACAAGAAGCTCATAAGCTCACTTATTCAGCCTGGCTTCTTTTGTGTTTCGAAGAAAAAAGAAAAGAAAATAATACAGGGTTGGAATGGTTGGAATTTTTATTTTTGGGTGAATTATTATTAACTGTGTGAAATGAATGTAAGGTTGTTAAACATCATTATACTCACAAGTTAGCACGTTGGCATCCACAGAGAGTAACATACTGATGTATGGCATGCATGTAGTAGTGGTGGGGGTGTGCAAAGGCCATTTGTGTTGCCACAAAGTTCCTCTGGGCACGAGTTCAAAGCAGCTGCTTTTACAGGACCTGTGACTGCTTTAGAGCTTTTACTTCATTCAGAATAAAACACAGATAAATGAAGTGTAGCAAGGAATGCAAAACCGCTCCATGCTGAACGCAGAAGCGAATACGCGGCTATGACGTGATGGGAAACTTGGAGGCTGAAACTTAAGATTGTGTTGAAACAAACTCTAAAGTCCATAGGCTGTCTGAAAAGACAAAAAAACCTCACCATTTCCTTTGTGTGTTAAACACAGACTTCACAGACATTAATTCAGCTCTGAGCAGTGTGACGAAAGGCTGAGCCACAACATAAACCTACCGAAGGAAATGCAACACCCCAACAGAGAAGAAAGTTTACATGAGCTGAGAAAGACAAGATACTTCCACATACAGGATAAACAATAAGGATTTTCTTTGCTGGACCAGTTTCAGACCAGTAGTTCAGATTTGTACTAGTCCTGCCAACATTTTAAAATTGTTTTCTTGACCAAAAAAAATAAAAATAAAAATTTAAAACAAATAATTAGTTAGTTTTCTACTTTGGACTACTAGTCTGCAATTACAGCTACAAATGAATGAACTTATTTTTCCTGAAAAGTAAAAAGATGATTTCAACACAACTGATGAAGACGATCACAAGTCAATTTTGCAATTTAGACAGCTAGATTTATTACTTATTCATTTATTTTTATTGCCAGATCAGCAATGGCTGTATTAATGGCAAGATCAAAATAAAAAACAAATAGGCTTTTTAACGATTAAAAACTATATAAGATCATTAGGTTTGACATTTGCTAAACAGCATAATGTTTTCCTGGTGAAATCTTCTAGGAAAACACCCGTTAAGGAACTTTATGAATAAAACATTGCCTTTTAGTATTAAAAAAAAAAAAAAACACCCTTCGGCGGAAATGCACGCATAGTCCTTCGCTCTGCTCACTTTGTCAGAAATTGTATATATCCTGTCAGTAAATTTTGAGCCACTCTTTATTTAGCTCACTATGAGTATCCCAGCAGTCAAGGACAGCCGGAAAAGAGAGAGTGAACAATCGCCAATAAAGAAAAAAATTCAAAGATTCCACCATCTCCAGAGAGGATCTCGATGCTGCTATAGCTAACGGTATCAAGCTAGCGCTTAAAGAGCAACAAAGTACTCTCGATTTGGTAGTGGCTTCGACTGTAAGAGAAGCGATAGACTCTGTACTGACCCCTGCACTCCGTGATCTACACTTGGATATACAAACAACCAACAATTCTGTAAGAGCTAAAAGCAGAAGTTGAAAAGCTAGCCATCGCGGCGAAACAGACAAGTGACCGGGTCGATTCCGTTCAAGAAAAACTCCAATTGGCCGCGTACACTCATCTTCCGTGTACTAAGGTGGCATGACAGATCGGCGATCCTGAAGGGTGCTTGGCAGGCATATCTGGTGAAATATACGCAGGACAATGTCACGCTACTATTTTTTCTCGACTTTAGTCCAGCCACAAATACCAAGAGAAAGAGCTTTAATCCAGTCTTGAAGATGATGACAGCACTTGGTCTCCAGCCCTTCCTCACCAATCCAGTGGTAATTAAACTAAGGCACAAAGGTGAGCAAATGATGTTCAACTCTCCTCAAAAGGCGGAGGATTTTGTTACTTCACTGTCACTGAAGACGTATTCTGCAGTGCTACAAAGAGAGAAAATTAACGATGAGGTCTGTGGTGATCCTAACTTCCCTGAAGAGGACAATAACAAGGTGGCCAAGGACATTTTTTCTTGGAATCTTGCCCCTGCCCTGTAAGTTCGTCCGCTGATTGGTAAATAATAAAGATTTATTTTCTTTATTATTATTATTATTATTATTCTTCGGGCTGATGGAGAGCAGGTTCAATCACTACGCTTTTGGCTCAGTGGGCCTTTTGGGGACATGTCTTGTGTTGAAGTGGACTGGTCACGCATCAACATTTGTTTCTGTTGTTTATGCAGACCTACACTCTCGGTAATGTGTGGTCTGCTTTGGTTTTTATACACCGTTGTTTCTCATTCCTTGTTTTTGCTTTTCTTCTATGCCCTTCAACAGACATCAATACTTTTATTTATTCTGCTTTTCTTTTAAAAGGAGTATGCATCTAGGTGGATTGGTATCTATCTAGGATACATACTAATGTTTACATGTCACTGGCAGTATGGCATTGCTTTTGTTTCTCTTCACTTAGACAGAATCTTGGCATTGCGAGCACACAATGCATGTTTTGAATATATTATTGAATGTGAACGGCCTAAATTCTCCTATTAAGTGTATCCGGATATTAGAATATATGCACCGTAAATAGATTTTCATGTGCCCTGATATCAGAGTCTCATTTAAAACAATGTGATGTGGCACATTTTCAAAACAAGTATTACAAACTGGCAGCCTTCTCTTGTGCTGGTAATAAAACTAAGGGGGAGCTTATCTTAGTCAACAGGAAGTTACATTTAACTATTGAACATACCGGGAATGATGATGAAGATAGATTTGTTTTTATACGCTGTAAAATACATAATGACAGGTTAGCACTGGTCTCCATTTACTGCCCGAATGAGGCAGACAGTGGATTTTTCACAAATATTTCCAATATATTACTTGAGCAGACTGATTGTCCTTTAGTGATGGGTGGTGATTTTAAAGCTGTTTTAAATCCTGCACTGGATAAATCTCACCCTGATACTACAGCTAACCCATCCTCTAAGTTATTACTCTATATTATCACTGAACTTAATGTAATCAATCTTTGGAGAATCCAGAATACTACATCTAAGGACTTCACTTTTTTTTCTAAAAAGGGTGGAACATCTGATGGGAGGACCTTTCAAATTTTGTAACAACACACCCTTATGGCACAACTTTAATTTTTTATGTTGATATCGGCCATCTTGGTCTACATTGGGCAGAAACAATTGCGGTGATTTATATGATAACCAGGGACTCTGTTCACTTCAAGAACTAAGAACTAAGTTTTGTTTACCAGCATCATCATATTTTGTCTTTTTTCAGTTATGTTCTGCTCTCAAGGCCTATGGAGTTCCCTGGACATCCCCCATTTCCTCTCATCCTATATGGGACTGCATCACGCCACCCTCTGGTCGGCCATCTGTTTCTTTAATATATAGTAAACTTAATGATCACATTGCAAAGTCTCTTTCTATTAAATCTATCTGGAATCGTGAATTAACAGATTTTGATTTATCGCCTGACTGGGAGAGGGTGTGGTCTAATCTAATCTAGTCTAATCTAGTCTTATCCATTTCAAAGTCATCCATAGAGCATACATAACTCCTTACAAGAGGTTTAAAATGAAACTGCAATCGACCTATAACGGTCATATCTGTAACTCTGTATCAGCAGGTACTATTCTCCACATGTTTTGGGAATGTCCAATTGTTTTCAATCTATGGACTCATGTGAATTCTGTTTTGTCTGATTGTTGTTTCTATTTTGAAATTGTTGATCGTGTGACTGTTGTTCCCCCCTCCCTGTTGTTTGTTTGAGTGGATGTTGTTTTGTTGATTTGGAAAAAAAAAAAAGAAGTTGATCACAAAGAAAAAAAAAAGGAATAGTTGAATAGCCTTACAGAAATCACACACTATGGATTCTTCAAACTCTTTAAATTAAAACATGTTTAAGTCTTAAGTGTGGCCAACTACACATTCAAAGAGATCAGTAAGCTTTTAGGGTTTTTAAAAAAACAAAAAAAAAAAACTTTCATTTAGTACAGATGCATTACATTGATTAAAAGTGACAAAAAACATCAATATATTACAAAGGATTACTTTTTCAAATAAATGCTGTCCATTTGTCCATTTTTCTATTCATCAAAGTATTACGGTTTCCACAAAAATATTAAGCAGTGCTACTTTTTCAAAACTTAGGAAATAGGAACAATGCAGCACATGCCCAATAACCACCAGCTACAAAATGATCTCTCACAACATCATTCTTAATTACAATCTAAAAATAATTTATGAGATTCAGTGAGAAAATCTAAAGATGTGCAAGAATGAGACGCGTGCACAGACTTTGAGAAATGTGGGCTGACAGGGAAGAACGACTCTATTGGTTGAACTGTGACTCTGTGTCATTTGCCCCAGGGGCATCAATGCCAAGGGCCATCGGAGCGCATATCGAAGCCTGGGAAAGAGGTCACTGGCACAGCTGTATCTGCTCAGGAACAGGTCATGAAATACGTTATACCACAGAATATTTACCACAAAACCAGTTAAAGCTTCTTTCTTGACCAACAACCTGTATTGTACCACTTAATTTGTTAAAGGGGTCATATAATGCCATTTTTGTACAAGCTAATATGATTCTTTAGGGTCTAAATTGAAAGTTTGTAATATACTTTAATTAAAAATTCTCATTAGTATTGTAAGAAAACACTCATTTTACCTGCTCAAAAACAGCTCTGTTTTCAGCACACGGTTTTAGTGCGTGTGTTTTTAAATGCTAGTGAGCTTTGCTCGCCCCGCCCCTCTGTTCTGTGGGGCGTTTTTGACACAACACATGTGGACAACAGTTGAGGGTATATTTTGAAGAATGGCAGTAAATATGTGATCAGATAACATAACTTATTCTGGCATAATATTGAAAAACATCAATTAGAGTATTTATAGTCTTGGATCATATGCATTTGCAGGATGTAAACAGTATTTTGCAGGTATTGTGTTACCATTAATTTTCATGCAGTTATAACTGTTTTTTATTTATTTAAATTTTTTACATTACTTCTTAACAGACACCGTTATAAACCATCTACAAAAGTAAGCTTAGTGTAGTGTTATCATGTTAACTTTAATACCTGCGTACACAGTTTGTAATAACACAATAACCATAACGTTTTGTTCATTATAAACGTGGGATTATTAATTATATTGAGAACGTCGTAAATAGAAAACATGCATGTACCCTGAATGTAAACATTAGCCACATACATCGTGAAGCGTGCTAGCGATTTGCAAAGATTAATATAAAGATTAATATAAAGGTTAATTAAACGTTACACTCACTTCTTCTGGAGGTTCAGCAGGAACACGAATAGTTGGTACCGATCCTTTTTTCAGGAGCAGCTTCTTAGCAAAACCAGCTTTATACTGACCTTCATTTATAAAGCAGTCTGGTGAAAAATGATTCGCGGTTCGGACTTAGGAACATCAAAATGACTGCTGTGTTCATTATTGCACCCGAGAACAGAACACCACAATCGCTTAGACGCCATTCTGCTCATAGACAGCTCCAGCATATATCAACAATGACGCGCGGACTATGATTGACAGCTCGCTCACGAGCAAGGGCGGGTCTGTGTTGAAACACTGCTGTCAATCAACCATCGTGGGAGGGGCGTCCGACCGTGTGGCGTCACACGGTCGAACGGCTTGATTTGAGACAGGGTAAAACAAATAAGGAGATTAAAAAAAAAACACTGGATGGATTTTTAGCATTTTATGATGGTTGTGTACAGGCACTGCTAACACACATTTCAGTACAATCAACTTGTAAAAGTGCATGTACCATTATATGACCCCTTTAATGCTTCATCTTGATAGTTCTTGATCATTATTACTGATATTAGCTGTAAACAATTAATAATAAACAAAGACTTTAACTGCAATTGAACCTGCCAACAACAACACTGTTTGTAGCTTAAAAAACAGCCATAAAAATTCTCTAGATTGCCTATGTTGTCAAAAGGCTTTATGCACTTTTTAGTTAAGTGCATCTAGTGGTCGACCGATATTTGGCATTTCTCAAATATTGGCATCGGCCGATAAGTTTTTCTGTTTGGCCGATGCATTTGAGGTGGTACTTTTATTTTGACGGCGCTGAACAGCAGCGCCTCAGCACAGAGTGCTCACATTCTTCTTCTTGTTCGCTGTCGTCGTGAACAGTTCTGTCTAATACTGATAGAAGTCTGTCTAATAATCAGATAGAACCATTAAACAAACTAATTAAAATGTATACAAAAAGTATTATAACGATTGCTTTTATATTATTAGTAACAGAAAGGCAAACATTATAATACTTTCTTGTTTGCCGTTAGCATTCAGCAAATGCACATTTATGTGAATTAAACAAATCTTTGAATGACTAATGAATATTTAATTTCACAAACCTTGCAAACTTAGTTTAATCCAGTTGTGAGCTCTTATAAAGTGTGCGTTTATATCCTGCATGATCGCGTGTGCTCTGCGTGACGGTCGGTCAGTGAATTGAATGCGGACAGGAGGAGAGTTCAGCGTCACTGGAGACACGTGATTGACAAACTTTAAACTTGTGATTTCAAATGATGCTGCTATCCAATTTCCGAGTGTCATATTCATGTCATTTTCACTGTGTGCAAAATGAGTGTTACCTTGGCTTTATTTGAAAAAATATGATTCCCAATGCACACAAACTTCCCAGAATACAGAGTGCCCTGTTGGTTACGGTGTTTACTTCCTTTTTAATTTTTATTAAATGTTATTTATTTGTGAAAAATACTTTGTCCTCAAGTATAAAGCATGTTTATTTTACACATTTATTTTTAAATCCATTTTCAAATTATTGCAAATTTCTTAAATATGAAGTAAAATAAATACATTTATATTGGCTTTGTATCGGCCACCCTGCTTTCCAAGATACCGGCAGTCAAAAAACCAATATTGGTCGACCACTAAGCATCAACAACATTGTCAAAAACTAATGTAAAATGTTTTGTTTTTGATTTTTACTTGGACATCAACTTCTGCAAAACCTTTGTTTTTTGGCCATATTTAGATCATTTGCATTGGCCAATAATTGTGTCCACTTGGCCAGTCATTATTAGTTTTAGTACTTAGTAGTTCCCCATCATGTCATTTCTACAATCTACTGAAAACCTGAGATTATGCATGGTTTCAGTTTTCAAATGTGAACGTTTTTGCAAAAACTGCATAATATTTTTGCAAAAATTCTGGTAATTTCATGCAAGTCTTCTCTCTAGTCATCAGCCGTTTACAACTTTACCACATCTTTGTCATTTATAGTCATGGCGCAGTGTTTGCTCTTAAAACTACAGTAGGTTTTAGTAGAAAGTTTGATTCAAATCTGTGAAACACTCACAAAAGCCCTGCAGAACTCCAGTACATCTTAGACATCATCACACAAGCACCATATCAAACTTTGAGTTTGTTCCTTTTTTTTAAGATCTGAAGTTTTCTTTGAGCTTGAAGCCCAGACACTGACCTGAGGCGAGAGCAATTTAAAAACACAAGAGAAATAAAATGTTACCAATCTACAACATCGCTGTCATGTTTTCAGAATGGACAGGAACTGAAGAAGCAGAGACGAATATGCCACTCAAATGCCTGCCAGTCGCTCATTTTGATGACTCGGGATAACTGTAGGGCGGCTACAGGGCTCAATAATTGATGCGAATGAAATATTAGTTCTCCATTTAAAACACGCAAAATCTTAAAGTAACAGTTCAAAGAATGTAAATTCTGTTAGTCAAAATCAAATTTCTGTGAAACACAAAAAGAGATGTTTAGCAGAATGTTCACGCTGCTCTTTTCCACACAATAAACAACTGGACAGGAACATTTTTAGTGATTAAGGAATTTTGGTCCATTCCTCACACAAAGCTAGGGTATATCACCATTTTTGATCTTGGCCGATTATATTGTCTCCACGAGTTCTGACATGCATTTTTTTTTCAGCACGTACACCTGAAGCGCACGCACACTAAAAAGCCTGTCAAACAGCGCCTGTTTACTGGACTAAGCTATCTTTTGCGTCTGCGCTAATACAGTCAAATACACACAAGGTTTACATATAAACACAGTTGGTCTAAAGTGAAAGTAAACAGTTCAGAGAAAAATGGATGCATGCCTGTATATTAAATATTGCTGCATATTAAAAAATGTTGCCACTTGTCATTAAAGGAAAAGTTCACCCAAGTATTAAAATTTTGTCATTATTTACTCACTCTCATGTTGTCCCAAACCTATATTAATTTCTTTCTTGTGCTGAACACAAAAGATGATATTTTGAAAAACATTGGTAACCAAATTGTTGCTGGTCCCCACTGACTTTTTATTTTATTTTAACGCAGTTAAAGAGCAGCAACTGTTTGGTTACCCACGGTCTTCAAAATATCTTATATGCAACAGAAGAAAGAAACTCATTTAGGTTTAAAACAACTTGAGAGTGAGTAAATTATGACAGAATTTTCATATTTGGCCTTTAATGTTAACAAAACACAAAGAGAAAAATCACTCACTGCTCTAAAGAACTTTAATACAGGTGCTTCAATAAGTGTATAAATTATACAGTACAGTGTAAATAGTGTTTTATTTTTATATTTGTTCATTTAATTTCTTGAATGCTACTGCTAAATACACCTACTGCACCTGAAAAATACAGCACTGTTTGTTTTATTAGTATATTATGTGCATTTGTAATGTGTATCTTTGTTCTTATTTTTTTAATAACAAAGATAAAATAATGACAGATTTTTAGATTTAGATTTTTTAGAGCATCAGCTCTACACCTGTGTATATTATCCACCACTAATGCAACAGCACATTGTACGTGGATCACTAAATTAACCTTTATATAAAACCCTCACATATATAATCCAAAGGATACAGCTGAACAACACGCACAAAAAAAAAAAAACAGAATGCACTAGAAGGATGCCCAGCCTTTTCATGAAAGGAGAAAAAGAGCAGTCTGAGAGACACACGACTCGAGCGGTAAACAGGAAACGGATGAGATAATGATGAAAATGAAGATTGGCAGGCATTATACAGGCCTACCCTTTCTCTCTGCCCTCTCTCTAGTCTTTAACATACAGGAGATCTTTATGTAATTGCAGCAGCCCAAGTGGCAGTGAAGGATGGAGGCGCAGGTTGCATAACACAGCTGTCTCTGATGCAAACAGCATGTTCTCTGAGGTTATGAGCATGTGATGCTCTATTCATGTCTCCGTGTGGGGCTGTATTTGCATATTGATAGGCTCCTTTTAATTTCCATTCTTGCTTTATGGTTCCAAGCGGGCTGTTGCTTTTTGAAAGACCAAAGACTACTTTTTCAGACAGACAAACATCACATAACAGCACTGACAGATCATCAATGAGATTAAAACAACAGTTAAAAGGACAGTTCACCCAATAATGAAAATTCCTTTCAAACCTGCATGTCTTTCTTCTGTGGGAAACAAAAGAAGATATTAAATATCTTAATATTGTGTTCTGATAAATGTGGGCAAGCAAACAGACTTTGCGACTATTTACATCCAAACAGACACAAATATTCTCAAAACATGTGACCATGGACCACAAAACCAGTCACAAGGGTCAATTTTTTGAAATTGAGATTTATGCAACACCTGAAATTTGAATAAATAAGCTTTCCATTGATGTATGGTTTGTTAGGATAGAACAATATTTGGCTGAGATACAACTATTTGAAAATCTGGAATCTGAGGGTGCGAAAAAAATCAAAATATTGAGAAAATCGCCTTTAAAGTTGTCCAAATGAAGTCCTTAGCAATGCATATTACTAATCAAAAATTAAGCTTTGATATATTTATGGTAGGAAATTTAAAAAATATGTTAATGGAACATGATCTTTACTTTATATCCTAATGATTTTTGGCATAAAAGAAAAATCGATCATTTTGACCCATACAATGTATTGTTGGCTTTTGCAACAAATATACTCATATACTTATGACTGGTTTTGTAGTCCAGGGTCACATATCTTCTTTCATGTTCCACAGGAGAAAGAAAGTCCTACAAGTTAGGAACAACAAGAGGTCTTTTGTTACTCTTTCAACATTTAATATTCATTGCAAACCCAAATATTGGTATTTTTACGCTACACGTATACGTCATCCGCTGGAACGCCACTCTCTCGTTAACGTGAGTACGACAGTTAGCGGAAGCTATAGATTACGGTTTATAAAATTTAAAATATAGCCTAGATATTATTCTTACACAAACAATTCACTTCATAAGGCCTTTATTAACCCCTCAGGACCTTGTGGAGTACTTTTTTTTACTTCAAAATCTCGACCGCCATTCATCTGAATTATAAAGCTTGGAAGACCCACATGCGGGCTGTGCCAAGCTCTACCTAGACATTTATCATCAAGGAGGAACTTTAGACCTCATTAGAGTCAAACTGTATTGATTTCTACTGCACATGCAACCAAATGATTGCCAGTGTCAAGAAAATCCAATCAACGCAGTCACAAGAATGAAAAAGAACAGCCTTCTGACTCCCAAATATCCATCATAAATCTTCCAGACAGGAGCGTCCACAGACACACTGCCAAGTTCCTACACATGATCTCCGCTAAACCAGGATGCTGTGGCGGTAATTAAACACCTTGATCGCCTAGTGCTTCATCACACCCAGCGTCTCTCTCTCACTCTAGTCATGAGTTTTCACCGTGCGCTGTTTTGAAGTCTGACCAAGCCCACACTAATCCCAGTCTTAATAGAGCACTGATCTCAAATCAACATAAAGGAGAATTAACGTCCACAGACTTAAAACTAAGATGGCTACTTAAATGAATAGCGCACCTAAAAATACAAATTATCATAATTTGCTCATCCTTTCAAAGTAAGGCTTTCCTTCTTTGAAACACACAGCTGTCAAAAAAGGAATCGTTCAAACAAAAATGAAAATCTGCTGAACATTTACTCTCCCTCGAGCCTTCCAAGACGTAGATGAGTTTGTTTCTCTATCAGAACAGATTTAGAGAAGTTTAGCATTACACCACTTGCTCACCAATGGATCCTCTGCAGTGAATGGGTGCCGTCAGAATGAGAGTCCAAACAGCTGATAAAAACATCACAATATTTGTTAGAACAGTTTTGGACTATTTTCACTTGTAAACACTGACAACTCTGTGCATATTTCTCTCTTTTCACTGAAGAAAGCAATATTATGGATAGAAAACATTGTATTTTAGACAGAAGCAATGGTTTAAAGTTAAAAATGTCTTGAGTTTTTTTATTACAAACACACAACTTCACAAAGCATTAATTGATGGGCTGGAGTTGTGTGGATTACTTGTGGATCATTGTGATGTTTTTATCATCTGTTTGGACTTTCATTCTGACGGCACCCATTTACTTCAGAGGATCCATTGGTGACGCAATGCTAAATTTATCCAAATCTGCTCAGATGAAAAAACAAACTCATCTACATTTTAAAAGGCCGGAGGGTACGTTTTTGGCTGATCTATTCCTTTAAATTTAAGCCTGAATTTAAAATTTTAGTTACATTTTAATATTTAGTTCAACATTAGTCAGTCCCACATATAAACCTGTCATTTGACTTTATAAAGCTTGGAAAAATAGCACACAAATTATATGGATTGCTTTTAGGGTGCTTTTTTTTTAGCTTGACAGTCTCTGGTCCCCATCCACTTCTATTGTTTTCTGTAAGTATTCTTCTCCTTTGATGTTCCACAGAAAGTAAGTCATACTGGTTTGGAAAAACATGAAACATTTTCATTTTTGGATGAACTGTCTGTTTAAGCAAACAGATTCAGGCAACAATCGAAACTCTACAGCTAAAAGACACCACAGACAAATTTGGTTGGTTATGAATGCAATCATACCATCTCTTAACATGCTGAAATCATAGTTTCCCTTGTTGCAACTCTTTGTGGTGATTTACAAAGAACTTTAACTACACGTCATTGCATTTCAACCGATGACTGGTCTTAGTCAATGTTGACCGAGTAAGCATTAACACAGACCTGTGCTTCCCCAAGAAATCAAGCCATACACTTAAACAAAGTGAGCATGTTTGCCAGTTAGTTAGTCTCTAGAAGAACCGGCAGGTCCACTGCTTTTAAATAAACCACAGAGCAAACAGTAATTTGATCAACAACATTAGTCTAGACAACTCAAAGACCTTTTGTAGACTGTCTAAACGCATGTATCCTGCCACCTAAAATATTCACGATGGGACAAGGAGTTTCAGGACATGTCTTTGTTAGATCAGAATGAGAAATAATGATGCAAGCGCAACAAAAGATGATGCATATGCCTGTCAACTGAAACGGATATTGATGATGAGCACATCACAATGGCAGATAAATGAAATTATACCCTGAAAAGGAGCTGTACTCCCAAAGGAATAGTGCTGGTGGGTGGGAATGGTTTGCGGGGAGGGGCGCAAACCCCCAAAAAACAGTGAACCCCTTTCTAGCAACATGAGATGAGGGACAATAGCAGTTTGTCAGATGCAGTGTGTTGCTGATGCTGATCTTGTAACTAATGGCAACAACAGCATCAATACAACCAACTCAATCAGTAGGAGGAAAGTGGAGGCGGTTGAAATGGTCTGCTGTGGAAAACCAATAAACACTGAGGCTGATTGTGAAGGATTTAATACAGAAATACAACTTACCACCATCCCTATCTCCAGCTTAGGCGGGAGGGACCAGCAGGGCTCCGTGTTTGGATCAGGATGCGTTTCCAAAGTTCCTTCCCACATCAACGCTTTTCCTTACATCCTGGTTTTATTTCACAATAGTGTTGTAATAATCTGGATCGCGCAGAAGTACCACCAGACGCCAAAGACCGAGCGCCGTTTGAACGGAGAACCCCAATAAAGAGCAAAAAGAGGAAGAGGAGGAGGAGGAGGAAGAAAGGTCCAGCGCGCCCTCAAGCAACTCCAAAAATCCCGCTCAGATACATAATGTCACCATTGTGACATCCCAAAAAACATTTACTCAGACTGTAGACTCAAATCAAGCAGATTCCCAGGAACAGCGGCATCGTCCCCGCGTGTTCTCCCGCCCATCTCCTCTCTTTGCTCGCTGGGAGAACTGAGGGGCTCTTCGCCGCTCCCAAAACAACTTGTGGGCGGCCTCGCTTTACCCAAACGCGGTCGAGACCGTTTTTTGTTAGCCGTATCGACGCGTTGCAAAATATGCGGAAGCTAATTTAGTCGTCTGCTTCCGCTGAATGCGACAACAGCGCTGTTTGCTGTAAAAATAATACTTTCTAAAACATAACCAAGCTATTTCCCCCTCTTTTTCAGAATGGAATGTTCCACTGAGGTGGCCCGTTGGACAAAAGGAAGCCTGGATCGCGCCGCTGATCAATGGGCGGAGGCTCGCAATCGTCATCCAGTAGAATTAACAAAAATAATGAAGGCAAGAAATTATCCTGAATATTAGTTTTAAAATGATGAGACCGTAATTTTTAACCAGTATTTTTGTGATTTGTGTTGTTAACACAAACACTGGGTTTATTGTGGCATGTAAAATGATAGTACCATGGTATTTTTTTAAGTAGCTTGCTAGTTTTTAAGTAGCATCATAAAATACATAGTACATAAATATGGTAATCAGTCACTACTATGGTATAAATAAAAAAATACAATAAATACCATAGTATTCTTTAAGTACCTTGGAGTATCATAGTACATAAGTGGCAATCAAATATGGAAACAAAGTTCCCATACTTTATTCATAAGCAATACTAAGGTGTATCTCAAAATACTGTAATATTCCAAGGTATAAATATACCATGATATTTCGAGGTACTTACAACAAGACATGACGTACCATATCACAAGATTCCTGGGAAATACTGTAGTTTGTACTTGAATATGGTAACTACACAAACAAATATAAGAAACTACACAACCAAATATGAAAAATGAAAAACAGAGTAATAAATGTGAAAGCATGAACAGAGACGGTACACACAGAACAAGTATATTTTCAAACAAGCTCCTGAAAAAAATCAGTTGACATTAAAGTAAAAATAAAGATCTGTCTTAATTTTGTTTAAGAATTAAAAACTCACATGTGGCTCTACGGTGCATTTTCTCTGGTGTTGTGATGTGCGTATATTCTCAGTTGTTTGTCAGACAGGTTGATGCACGAGCCATTTCTGCTTTTTCACATCAGCTTTAGGAAATGAGTCTTTTAGAAATACATGCAAGTGGGCGTGTGTGGTTAGGTGAAAAACAAACATTTAGCTGGCTACCACCAGTAAATATGTCAGCTTTTCACAAATAATTCATAAATGGTATTTTTATAATTATGTGCTTACATTTCAATTATATGTATTATTAACATTTACAAGAGGTTTTAAAAAATATTTACCATTCAAGACGAAATAACAACTAAGCGATGCCCCCTGGTGGGTGTTTTCAGAGTAATCAGTTAAAACAGGTTAGAATTTAAACTAAAGAAACTCAGTTTATTGAAAAGATTTGCCTTTTTACACATATTACTTAAAACATCCAACTTATATAGCAACAAATGTAACTGCCTTGGTGAACTTAAAAGTTAGTTGCTTCTGAGAGATTTGAAAAAAAAAAAAAAAAAATGAGGAAGAAAACAAAACTGACATTATCAACACCCAAACCAGTTTCATTACCACACTTTATGCATTTAAAAATCTTTCGACAAGTGAAAGAATTTGCATGATTTTTCAGCATGCTAATAGAGGGAGAGGTCAGTGTGTAATACTACACATGGAAATAAATGTAGATTTAATAGTAAAAAGGGCCATATGAGAAGCTGACGCTTGTTTATTTGTAACTATTGCAGGAGTGTAAGTGATTCCTACTCCATTATACAGGTCCTGGGTGACACAAACAAATTAAGTCCACAGTTTCAGTACAGATGGATTATCTCAGTCCCAACTTCTTTTTCTCCTTCTGTTTCTTGCGCACGACCTCCAGATTACGATCCTTCCATGAACTCTTCCTCAGTTTGATGGGTCTGCTGCCCACATACCTCCCTAAAGACAAAGACAAGTGAATGTGTTTAGAGCGTGATGATCACAAAAAAATCAAAATGAAGCAAATTTTCCCAATTCAGGCCAATACAGATCAATACAGTTTGAGTACATTTTCACTCTCAATAAAGTCCAGGATCATTTAACATTTCTTTAGTAAAACTACTGCAGTGTTTGCTTAGTTATTTTTGCACTGTATATTTCTGTCAAATAAAATGTAAAAAAAAAAAAAATACACTGACATTCAAAAGTTTGGATCTTATGTTTTTGCACAGCAAGGCTGCATTTATTTCATCAAAAATACATTAAAACTGTAATATTGTGAAATTATTTGTGAAAATTGGTTTCTGTTTGAATATAAATGTATTTTATTCCTGGGATTCAAAGCTGAAATTTTAGCAGTCATTACTCTTTAGTGTCACATGATTCTGCAGAAATCATTTTAATATTCTGATTTGGTGCTCAGGAAACACCTTTATTACTATCAATGATGAAAATGAAAATGTTAAAAATGTTGCTTAATACTTTTGTGGAAACCGTGATACATGCAGTTCTTTCAGGATCCTTCGATGAATATAGAGATTCAAAAGAACAGCATTTATTTGGAATAGAAATCATTTGAAACAACGTCTTTACTGACACTTTCGATAAATTTACAGCATGTTTGCTAAATAAAAGTATTAACTTAAAATAAAGAATTAACACTTTTCACTTTTGAACAGTACGTATATGCTGATATAATGAACCGTATTTCTTTGTATTGATCTAAACACACATTCATTATTATCCTCATTAACTCACCGTTCATTTCTCTCATGGCGCGCACATAATCATTGGGATCTTTAAAGCTCACAAAGCCAAAACCCTTCGTTTTCCCAGTGCGTTTGTCTCGAACAACCTTCGCCTTCAGGAAGGATGGATAACGGCTAAACGCTCTCGCCAGAATATCATCATTCACCTCATTCCCCAGATCGCCACAAAATATCCGGAAATCATCTGAGAAACCAAGAACAGCATAGCAATTATTTATGTGCTTGGCTTCTTTATTAAGAAAATATAAAGAGAAGGCTACTAAACTAAATGTTTACTAAATGTCCACAAACCTGGATCCCACTCTGTTAGGCTGGTGTCCTCCCATGTGACACCAGCTGCTACCCGGATGCATTTCTTCACCTTTTCCTGTTTTCCTTTCTTCTTATCTTCTGTGCTAGTTTCAGCAGGCTGTGTACAATATGTTAATAAGAAATAATTAGAACAATATTCATACCAAGAATTCCTACAGAGCAATTTTTTTTTACATTTTTATTTTTAAATTAACTTTCTTTATCCAGTGTTGTAACGGTTACAAATTGTTTTCATTAATAAGGCTGAAATAAAATAAAATATAAATTTGAGATGAAAGAATTAAACCTAAACGAAACTTATATGACATTAAATGATGCCATAAACAAGTCTGGATTGAATTAAAAATGAAAGTGAATTATAAATATTCAAATGAAAAAAGCACATACACCACAAGTGAAAATATAGAACACAAGCTAATTTAAAATATTAATAAATATTATTATAGTATTAATTATTACTAAAACAACACTACTTTTGCTTTTCATCCAATAGCTGTTTTATATTCTTTCATTATGTGATTTGTAAATGTAAAATGTGTTACTTTTGCACCCTTAATGGCATACAATGGACTAGAGATGGCTTATCCAATGAAATAAATTCAGGGCTGGACTATTTCTTTGTCTAAACAGGGGACAGTGTAACATGTCATCCTGAATCATATTAAACCTCGACATGTGTAGGCTCAGGCTCCGGCATGCTCGGCCCGATCACGCTGTCATCAGTGACCGACTCCTTCTTTGAGTCCAGAAGCCCAGCTGCAATGACTGCGGCCTGCTGCTCCGCCACCAACGCTGACAACTCCTCCTAAAAAAAAATAATAAATAAAAAGATGGAGAGAAAAGATTTTAGATGATTACAACGGAAGCACAAGGGGCTTAAAATTTCTCACAGACACGCATACTAGTTTTTATTATGAACCATGTCAAAATGGATGTTGTGGAAATGGTAAACAGGTCATATAGACAATATGTAAGTGGTGTGTTGATACTTTACCATGCGTGCTTGTTTCTGGCTCTTGAGGTCATTTCTCTTAGGTGCAGGAGGTGCTGTGTAAACAGTGGGGGCTGCCTGTATAACACTGGGACTGATCTTCGGAGGGTCTTGAGGCATGGGCCGCGGTGGTGCTGAAGTCATAGGGTTCATGCTTCCAACCTGCCAATAATTGAGAAAAACATTTGAGATACTGACATGACCATTTTTACTGTGCAAGGCAACATTGAAATGAATAAAACACCCAGACAGCTGATTACAATTCAGAAAATACCCACTAGCGGCATGGGTCTCATGGGCGGTCCAACTGGAGACATGGGGGGCTGAGGGGGTCCTGACATAGGAGGAGCCATCATCATGGGTGGAGGAGGAGGTGGTCTGGGAAGAGGAGGTGCTATCATACCCTGAGGAGGTGGACCACGCATCAATGGCATTCTCGGACCCCCTGTGGGGAAAAAGAAAATGACATTAAAAATGCATAATAACATCTATTATGTAAAATATGATATCTGATATGTAAAATGTATTTGAAAAATATTGAATAAATATATAAAACATTTACAAAATAATTATTTTATACACACACACACACACACACACACACACACACACACACACACACATATATATAGTGAGGGAAAAAATTATTTGATGATCTGCTGATTTTGTATGTTTGCCCACTGACAAAGAAATGATCAGTTTATAATTTTGCATTTTAATGAGTGAAATAGGTATTTGACCCCTTCGCAAAACATGACTTGGTGGCAAAACCCTTGTTGGCAATCACGGAGGTCAGACGTTTCTTGTAGTTGGCCACCAGGTTTGCACACATCTCAGGAGGGATTTTGTCCCACTCCAAGTCATTAAGGTTTTCGAGGCTGACGTTTGGCAACTCGAACCTTCAGCTCCCTCCACAGATTTTCTATGGGATTAAGGTCTGGAGACTGGCGTAGAAAACCTGGCTGTAAGCCCTACGCTGGGCTTTGCAACGTTTAGCTTTACAATAAATATTTACACCTGTTGCACCAACTAAAACTACACTCAGGTGCAACTACGCCCGGCGTAGACAATGCGCATCCACGCTGACACATTCTCCCGCAGTTACAGATATAGCCGAGATGACGTTCATACTGCAACAAGTGAAGCCACCGCACCATGATTTCATTGAGTAAACATTTTCTAACAAGTCTGCGTTTTTAAATCTCCCTGCACGTTCTCATGACAGATTTATAATAAACAGATAATAATCCCAGATCATATGTAATATTTTACTGCATAATTACAAGCTGTACATAAATATTTTTTAATTAGTTCAATTTCTGTTGGTAGACTAGTCAACACCGAGCTTCGCGATTGATATCGCTTATCCTGCCCGAAAAGACCATAAACATTACAGTTCACGTCTGCAATAATAAGGTTAAGAAGGGTTTCAACATTGCATCAACTACTGATGAACACATTCATTTTTATTTGAATTATTACTCTGTAGGTTTTTTTAACCATGTATTATAAATAATAATTAATTATTAAAACGCACATATTCACATTATTTCTTAGTTACATGTAATGCAGGCATTCCAAAACTTTTTGTCATCTAAACCTTATGCAAATGAACAAAAGTTTTAAAGAAAATACAGGACTGAATCTGATTACCTGGTCTCTGTAAGACGTGCGGGACAAATGCTGGACGCATCATTGGAGGAGGCGCTACTGCCGGCATTGCTACAGATAAATAACAGATGATTGTCAGCTCATTTCTGTATATAACTTTGTCTTAAAGTGTGTAATGAGAAAATGTGGATTTATATAGATGTACCAGGACCAACAAATGTAGGTGGAGGGCCAACTAAAGTGGCAGCTCTTGCCTCCAAACTCTGCTGGACCTACGAAAAAACAAAAATTGATGAATGCATTAAGCAATATATATTTATTTATTTTAATTTTTTTAAGTATATTTTCAATATTTGCTATTTTCTAAATTACACTTTTTACTTAAGTTGTTGTAATGACATGTAAACGTGTCATTAAAAAATAAAAAAGTAAATTTGAATAATTTGTAAATTTAAAAAAAAAAAAGCAAACAAAAGCATTTTCACTAATAGTCTTACATTTTTGGATCTAAGCTTATAAAATATGCAACATAAAATATTAGGGATATTTTTTGAGTTAGAAAGAACTAATACCTCTCTGTAGGTGTTTGTACCAATGATGGGCCTGATGATGGGTACAGCTGGCATTGCCAGAGCGACTGGCACAGCTTCAACCACTGTAGGTGCCACAGGTCCTCCCAACACCTCCTGCTCGAACCTACGGGAGAAGCATGCATACTGTCAGAAACGTCCTATTCTACACACTCCAAACACTACAACACTGCCCCGAGAGCAACATCACACTGCAAATAAACAGCTGGAACTGAACATGAGAGAAAGCAAATGTGAAGAACTCACAGCGCCATCTCTGCCTCCATCTCCTTCAGGCGCTCCTCTCCAGATTTTAACGCCATACTGAGCGTTATCTGCAATAATTAAATAAACAAGTAAGTCAATAAATATATAAACAAAGAAGCCTCAATAAATAAATCAAACAAATCAAATCGCAGCTACTTGTCTAGCATTTTGGGGATCACAAGCCTGTTTCATCTGCACCTTTTATGGCCAAAAATGCTGCACACTCCTATGATGATTAAAAAGATGCAAACCCATGCACTCCAAACATGCTGCACACCCTTGAAATTCAGTTCACTACGTTTTGAGAGACAACCAATGTATCTTCAGTACAGAAAATGAATAGGAACAGAAATCAAGAAGCATAAATAAAATAAAGAGATCCCGTCTGTGGTAAACAGTGCTTAACTGTTTAGATTACAGGAAAAAACCCTATTTGAATCGATTAATTATTAGTAAAGGATTGAGAAATAATGTTCAGATGCAATATGATTCTATTTTAAAGCTCCAGATTGAATTAAACTTCATCTAAAGGCTCGCAACAGTAAGCTAGTTTTAACTAAATACATACTCGCCGTAAAATCTGTCCTGATGAAGAAATTCAAGCAAATATGCAGGAATAAAATAAAAAGACAGATTAACAGAACTGGATCATTTGTTTTCCTCAACGTTACCGCTCCTCTAGGCGCGGATGAAATACGTCACACGAGTCCTTTGGTCCTTCTTCAGTGAAGGCGCAGGAAAGTGAGATCATGGTAGGTCTCCGGTATCTCTTCGTTCAAAAAGGAACAAAGAGCTGAAGAAGAAAAATAAAACAAACAAAAACTCCAAATCACTACAGGAGAATTATTAGTATTATTTAGACCGTACGACAAAGTACATTTATTACATTAACCAACATAATACTAACATAGTACACAATACAATACACTACATAATACAATAAACTAATTGTATCAGGCATATATTACTTGGAAAAGGGTTTCCAAAGTCATAGAAAACTTGGAAACACAGAACATAGAACATAGAAACATAGGTCGTAGACATTTTTAATAATAATAAAAAAAATCGTTATAAAATATTTAATCAGCCGTAAATTACACATTGTAAGTGTGATCTATATAAAATGAAAACTGGTCTGTCATTTTGCTCTATCACTGAGGGCATAGGTTTTTTTTATTAAATGCGATTTTTGATGTTAATAGCAAACTTAAATCAGAGATATACTTTACAATTAGGTTTAAGAACAAAAATAAAATAGATGAGATATATTCGTCATCCTCTTGGCAAAAGAAATGTTTTGATTGAAATTAAAAATGTATTATTATAGCGAAGTAATAAGGAAATTTAGAATCGAATAAAGCTTGTTTGACAGCAGGGGGCTCTATAGACTAGCAATACTACATGACTTTGAGCCTGAACTCCACAAAAACTGTGAGAATACAAACAAGAAGAGGTGTGCTGTCACAAGAACATTCACACTATACTCTGAAGTAGGTATCACAGTAATTAATACAGTCATGTTTTCGGAGATGTAGGCCTACAATTTCAATTCCATGTTATTCTTACATGGAGCTGCTTTCCCCTTTTCAAAGAGAATGTAGAGGGAACTTTCCCTCAATGCTTCTGACAGGATGAGAATAACTTTTATTAACCTCAATTACCATCTTACTTAATTGCTTAATAAATTCTTACATCATCTCACATCGCCTGTCATTTCCTTTTTAGGTTCCGGTTTAAGATGTTGTTTATGTGTTAAAAATCATCAGCAGAGTTTCACTAAATAAACATTATGGATGTAGACTCTGCCTGCCATGATTTAAATCATATCAAACATACCGAACAAACATATTTTTGTTAATATTTAAGCATAGAAAAAAGGAATTCAATTACAAGCACAGATTTAGGGAAGCTTTCCGCTCTGGAACAAGGATATCCGTTTACTGATGCAAGCTTAAGTATATTAGACCTGTTGTGAAGTAAGATTGAAACTTACTGATGCATATAAAGAAAGTGTTTACTTCTTAGACAAAATTGCTAAAGGGACAAAACATGTTTCACATCAACATATTATTGCAGCTGCTTTTATCAGGTGAGTTTTTGTATTTGAGTATTTATTTTATTTTTTTTTTGGTTTCTAATTTGTAGATGATGTTATTGACTAAATAGATTGAGTAAGCAGTGATTCTCAGCCTTTTTGACTCTATGATAACAGTCGCTGAGTATAAGGCAAAGATGTTTCTGCTGTAATGACAGAACTGCTTGTTTGCAATTAGATTTATTTTCAAATATTAAAATATATTAAAATATATTTTCAAATATTAAAATAAATGCTAAGTGAATAGTTAAGTAATATACAAATGAAATAAAATAATACATATAAAATAATTAAATTCCAGGCATTACAAGAACGGAATTTATTTCAGGGTTCACACTGATATAATAGTTTATATGATTGTTCATGATTATGGGATAAAGTGTTTCTGCTCAATAAAATATTTAAGAGCTTGGTATAATTAAATTCCAAGACTTTTCCATGTCTTGATTTCACACTTTTAAAATGACCAGGTTTCCCAGCGTAGAAATGATAGTTGTTCAAAGAGAAAAATAAAATAAGAAAAATGTCTATTTGTTTTTTTTGTTTTTGTTTTTTAACAGATTTAGCTTAATTTGACACTTCGTTTGTTCAATTTTAAATCATTTTAAGCCGTTTTGTGGCCACTTTGTAATTGTGCTGAGGTGATTCACCTGGTTGAGAAAAAATGGACTAAACAGTTTGATGCTGTACATTTTGGTCAGATCTGGTCACTGAGTTTATTAGAATCTTCATTTGAATTCAGGACTTCAAAAAAGTTCATGTGGGTGGAGAACAATGAGTAATGGTCACTTATTGAAACCTTAACAAACATTTTTTTGTCTGTGTGTTTAGCTGCTGTGGCTTCATGGTCAGTTTCATACTCCCCTAGGAGCATATGTGCATTCGAAAGATCATCTGTGGATTTCAGCTGCACATTTGATTATCCGCATCATTTCTCACTTAAAACAACAAAATGGTTCAAGCCAGAAGCTCATCAGAACCAAGACGGATCACAGGTGGGAATATCTGTCTATAACTCAGAAGCAGCAAAGATTCACCAGCTGTACAAAAACAGAACAGCTTATGCAAACAAAGACAAAAACTGCTCACTGCAGTTACACAATGTCTCCAAAAGTGACACTGGAAAATATTTCTTTCGCATTGAAACATATTCCTTTTATGGAAAATACACTGGACCAGGTGGCATAAACCTCAGCGTAGCAGGTAAATGAAAGGCTATATTTGTTCAATGACGAATAAAATATCAGCAAATCCAGCATACACACCTTTTGTAGTGATACTGTAGAATAACCCATTTTTGGTTCCTCAAAGATCCTTTCAGTGAACAGTTCTTAAAAGAACCTTTTTTTTTTGTTAGTGTTAAGAACATTTGAATAATCTGAATAACATTTTTTCCACTATAAAGCGCCTTTTGAGCAATGGAAAGGTTCCTTGGGTGTTAAAGGTTCTTCATGAAACCATCAGTGCCAATAAAGGATGGGATGCTGGGATGCTGATGTTGGTGTAACCTAGTCTTTTTGGTTTTTAATCAGGTTTCTGGTTACATTTCATTAATCTACATTACCTTTAACAGTTCTGCCTTTTAGAGTAACAATGAAAACACAAAAGGTGAATGGACACATCCATGAAGGAGACTCTGTGACATTGACATGCAGCACAGAAAACTGCACCCCAAAACAAGAGCCGTTTGCCTGGTATAAAAACCAACATCTGATTCCAGAAGCCACTGACAGTGTGCTCCAAATCACCTCTGTCTCTCACGATGACTTTGGCAACTACTCCTGCGGTCTGAAGAACAACAGCAGCACAACTTCAGCAGATGAAATACTGCTTGACGTAAGATGTATGTTCACATCTCTGGCTAGTCTGTCTTGACTTTGTTCAAAAACCTGGTGAAGTGCCTTTTAAGGCGTCATAAACACAGTTTCTGCAAACATATTAATCAGCACAACAGTTTTTAATATTGAGAATAATAAGAAATTTTTCTTGAGCAGCAAATCAGCATATTAGAATGATTTCTGAAGGATCATGTGACACTTGAGACTGGAGTAATGGCTACTGCCACGTTTTAAAATATATTAAAATAGAAAGCACTTATTTTAAAGTGTAATGCGCTTCATAATATGTATGCCCATTGGAGTATGAGATGCTGCATTTGAAATTGCTACAGACATCTATGTTAAACAAGCTCCAGTAAAGCCTCGAAATGAGGAAGTTGGACGATTACAGAAGATTTCGCTAAACCCCAGTCACCGTTTTTGATGCAACATTGGCACCATTGCATGCCAAAGTTTCATTGTTCTCTTGCAAATACAGACCCTGTTCCTTCTCCCCACAGATAGTCCAAAGAACGTCAAAATAACCGTTTTGCCATCTGGAAAGACACAAGAAGGAAACTCACTGACTCTGATCTGTATGAGCAATGCCAATCCTGCAGTGACAAACTACAGTTGGTTTATGATCAAAGAAGCATACGTCTCTTATATAGGATCTGATCGTGAATTCTCCATCAAATCTGCTAGTCAGAATGATGATGGACAGTACTTCTGCACTGCTAAAAATGACATTGGTTCTCAAAACTCTACAGCCATAGCACTGAACGTTGAAGGTAATAAGGAACATTTCATTCACAAAGAAAGAATATTTAGGTTGTGTTTGAAATGAGCTTATTGCTTACTCAATAATGAGCTTATTGCTTACTCATGTTTCCCTTTTTTAGTTCAACTTTGAGTAAAAAACAATATAATGTTAAATGTGACTGGTTTATTTATCACACTGGAAATAACATCATTATACAACTCATTTTGGAAAATATCACCTAGGTATATTGCATGCATATGGGTAGTTGACAAATAGCCAGTAAAAAATGTTTTTTTTTGTAAAAGACCATTTTTGAAGAAGAAATGCATATATTTATGTAGTGTAAAGTCTGATCTTTGAGAAAATATATAGGGTCCCTGACTTCGTCAATTCTTTCAGTGTTTTTTTTTTTTTTACATTTTTACTGAACTGTACCATAAATTGGACCTATGGTGTGACACAGCAAAAATTAAAAATAAAAACTCTTAATAATATATAAATAGTGTGAGAGAGATTTATCTTCATTGTTATACACTTATTTTCATATAGTGTTATTTATTTAATATGAAATTATAATTAACATAATTTTTTCCCCATGACTTGTTGGACAATTTCAAGACAAACTTTGCTGTCATCTGTTCAAAACCGCTGAAAATTAAACCATTTTAACGTGAGACATATTTCTACCTCCCCTATTGTAATACTGTTTTTAAGATATTTTGAGATAAAAACAAATCTGTGGTCACACCACAGGACATTACGTCACACCATAGGACATCACGTCACACTAAAAGACAGAAATGGTAGTTATTAAAGTATTTTTATTTAATTTTGAACGTCAAATGAGAAAGAAAGTTTAATTTGGATACAAACAATATCAACATGTTTTTTTAAACAAAACAAAATAATTTTCAACAAAATTCAGTCTCTTAGACAATCAGTATGTTACTGAAACTCTCCTTGCCCCCTTGCTGCATGTGTGGCACATCTAAATATGACTGGTATTTATGATACAGCTAAATATTATTGATATATGATTGAAACTATATTCATTAAGATGTAAATGATTTTTTAAAACTATATAGCTACTCTTTTTAAGGCATGATTTTGATTCTATTTACTTTCTGCATCTCCTTCTTTCTGCGTGGATCCCTGTTAATCTTCTGTCTATATTTCAGCATCCTCTCTCTTCCACTAATTTTTCTCCCTCAATTCTTTCTGTTTCAAAAACAAAGTATCACATTTTATACTTATTTTCACGACACTTTATAACAGTACAAGTTTTCTGCAAAAACATCAGAAAATAGTTTAATTAATGTAATTATTGCATTTAAGAACACTGAAAATAATCAAAAAAGAATCAAATGGAGTTAAACCAATCTTATTTAATTTAATTTAAATTTAAAATGCTTCTTAAAGAGACCTTGTCCCGTGGTGTGACAGTGCATGCGTCACACCGGAGGACATTTTCTGTCCCACTATAGGACGTTTCAGCCTTTTGTGTCAATTAATCACCTTGCTATTCCAAGCTAACCTGTCATTAGCAGTTTGCAAGACACATTTTGAATAATTTTCCATGGTTATGTAGTTTAACATGCAGTTTTTAATTAAAAAATATAATTTAGGGGTGTCACACCGAAGGACAACAAAACGTAACACTTTTGTAGTGGTTCCAAAAAAGTTAAATATTTGAAATATTCTGAGACAAAAATTGACCATCTGCACATATCATGGGCTTCACAGGGGGCTTCAGTAACATGACCATGAACGGGGTCCTTCAGCTAATTAAAGTCTTCTCTGGAATTGCCGATTTAAAATCAGGATGCGGTGTCACACCATAGGACATGGTTTTCAGAGACAAAATGTATCAAGTTCCTACACTTTCAGAAATATATGGATGAAAAAAATGATTGCCATTTACTAAAATAGACACTTGTACAATTATGCCGGAGGTATTTATTAACATTTTTATGCTTTTCTTTTTAATTTATAAAAGTTGCAATTTATTGAACCATGCTTGAGATAGTCACACCATAGGACAATTTTGACATTTGGCTTAGAAAAAAAAAAAAAAAAAAAGAAGAATACTGCAGCTTTTGTTATAACAGTTCCATGTAGGACAAAGAAACATTAAATTATTTACAGCATTTTAAATTATGACAATATTAATTATATTCATTTTTATCTTGTGGGTCAGTGAAAATGCCATATCACGTCAACAACCCATATAAAGCTTGCATAAGACAAGTTTACCCAAATTTATTCACATTTTTTTGTTTGTTTGTTTCTATAGTGCCTAGTCATCGGAATTTCTTGCTGACTGCAACAACTGTGTTTTTGTTTCTAATGGCTGTTCCGTTAGTCATGTTTGGTCTCATTATAAGGTGAGTGGATGCACAGCATGTGGTATTGTTGAAATGTGAGCACATAGGGTTCATACGTGTTAAACGTGTACTGATTGCATGAGTTTGTACTGTGTGGAAATGACACTACACATTACACAAGCCCTAGATGGCTTCCCCATGCGTTCAGTACTGCGCTGTTCTGATTTCATTATCAATGGGCCAGTCAAACACGCAATTGGTTTACGCAAATCTTGCACTTACTACATAATAATTATTGTGACTAAAGTGTAGTATACTGGGCATTATAAATGATTAATACAGTATGATTACCTTTAATGGAATCTAGTCAGGTAAGATGGCTTATTGAATATAAAAAGGATGAAATTAAAATTGATCTACTTTACAGAAGGAAACGGTTTCCATCAAAGAAGCAGCCCACAGAACAGGTATTAAACACGTGAACAGTTCATCTCATTTTAAATGAACAAGAAGATTATGTACTTATAATTGTACTTAATCAACACTCTTGATTTTTCATCTCTGATCAGACACCTGCAGTCACTGTCACAGAGGAGATCTATGAGAACCTGAGAAAATCACCAGAGTCTGAGGAAAACCTTACCGTGACATATGCAGACCTAAGGCTTCCTCCATCAACCCCAGACAGGTAATGATAAAAGAAAAATGTCAGAATGATGATTATTTGAGGGAGAAATGCTGTGGAATTGATTTATAAACCCCTTGAATCGGGTGCGTTGACATCAAGTATTAGTTAACATAATGAACAGCAAATTGTTTTCACCATTTTCTAAAAGCAGTAACAGGCTACTGTAAAAAATAGAAAATAAAATAAATCAGTCGCTGCCTTTTAGCTGAATCAAATTGGCATTTCTTGTGTAGACCAAATTGCTATTATATCTAATAAATATTATATATATATATATATATATATATATATATATATATATATATATATATATATATATATATATATATATATATAATTATATAATTCTATCTTTATAATAATTTAATTATCAAGAATATTATTTTTTTTAAAAAAGTATTTTTTTATTTGAAATAAAAGACTATCTAATATGCATTTCTTTTGTTTTGTAGACCACGTTGCAACAGTCAAGAGGACAGCACCGTGATCTACAGCCTTCTTAGTTACAAAGACTGAATGAATCTTAGCACTGTGAATAAAGAGATTTATCAAGCTGCTGTTGTATGTATTAGTCTCTTTTTATTTAAAAGAATCAAATGTCTATTTGTGAATACATTTACATGGAGTACAAAATTACTATAGGGTCACAATATACAATGAGTATAAAAGCATTAAAGAAATAATTTATACAATGTACAGTGAAGATCAAAAACTATTAATAAATCTATATGTACATCCTTTTGCATGCATCTGTATTTACATCCACATTTAACATCACTTGACCAAAACATTCATACATGGTGCATTAATGTAACAATATATGATGCTGAAATGAATAAAATGAACTCAAAGTTATTTTCATCTTTACAAAAGGCATTATCGTTCACATTAAACTGAAAATTCACGTTTTTCCAAATACATTGGACGTTCTTTCTTTCAACTGTTCCTTCAAGATATTATTCAATCTACAAGCATATGTTAAAACACACAATAAATTAACACTATACTAGTGACGCTATTACGGTTTTATGCTCCCATTGTGACAGTAATATTACACTTTAACACATCAACATAATATTCTACTTAGCTGCATTTTGCTGGTATCTGCTCACTACTGAACATACATTCAGCTCAAGCAGCATTTGCCATGTACAGTATTTACAGTGCTGGATCACATTCATACTCCTCCATGTAGCACAAACACAATTTAATAAGTATAATCTAAATCACACAGCACTTGAACGTTTTCCTGCGAATAACAGTCGTCCTTTATAATGTTTGTTCCAGACTACATCACTTAAATGGGAAGTATATATAAGATTTATATCTTACAAATAGGTTTCTCAAACACTCCCCCATCTGTCATTGGTCGGACAAACAGATGGTCCCGCCCCACAACTCATGCTATTGGTTGAGCCATGTTTCATAGCACCACAGAGCTGTAGAGTTTAAACATTTTGGGATACAAATAGCTTACATAAAGTATTTAAAAAAAAGACACACTTCACTCTTAAGCTCACAAGTTAAGAGTGAAGTTCTTTCATTTTGTGAATTCAAATTGTGTCTTGTATAATATCTTCCTCTAGGCCTCTGCTGCTGGATCATCAGATTCTGGTTTCTTCCTATAAAAAAAGAGAGAATATATCATTATTTCTACAATGAATGTGATAGAGGAAAATACAGAAGCTGCTTTCTGTGTTAGTGAGGCAGCTGTATTGTTTGTTTTCTGGGGCAATTGATAATAGAAAAAAAAAAAAGTGAAACATGAGTTTAAAAAAATGGCAGTAGGAAAAACAATTCAAATTGTGATTTAAAGCAATAGTTAACCAAAAATTTAAATTCTGTGATTATTATTTTATGGTATATAGGCAGTATACCCATGAATGTCATCAGCTTGAGAAGTAAATGATGACAAACTGGGTGAACCATTTGGGTGAACTATTCCTTTAAATCTGGTTGCATAACATAAAGCCCACATGCCATTTTTTGTGAATGACAGCTTTGATACCCAGCTGCATTCATCCCTTTGAGGTTGGCACCTACTCGAATTTGGTAAGAGGCGCTTTGTCACACGTGACCTCTGAATGAGCGCCATTCACTGCCCCATTAGCTGACTGAAGCTTTGGGATGCTGCCTCGTGGAAGTGTTAGCCCGCTCAGCTTCATGTCTCTGTATCAAAGGACACAAGAGAACTGAAGCTTAGGGGGGTGGAATCACACACAGAAAACAGCAAATCCGTCTAAATGCAAAGCTCTAAAATGGGTTTTTAAAAAGTTTAAAAATCTTAGGCACCATCTTAGACGTAATATCAAAAGTTCATAAGGATCATCTTTAGGAGAATTATGAATCATATGTGTTCTAAAAAATATTGAAAATATTATTTAATAGCATTTAACAATCTTGGTTTGTCAAAAATATTATTTTTTATCTATCTACATTTATACAGAATACGTTTACCTTGGTTGTTATGCTATAGGTTAATTTCTAATTTTAGTGTAAAAACATATTTATTTATTTTTAAAGTAGGTAAAAACCCTGTATTCTGTATTAAGTATGTCTCAACTATTACTTTGAACTTTATACAATCTAATTGTGAAGTGTTATTTCAATTATAATCAGCTTTTGATTTTTAAATTATTATTATTATTATTATTATTATTATTATTATTTAGCCATTATGATGTCAAATTCCAGTTCATAACAGTGCGGAATATAATAAAATGTATTATTTTTTTAACATTATAACCAAAGTAAAGTATCTTTGCACTTTCTTGATGTGCATGTACTTTACATACAGGAATAGTTCACCCAAAAATGAAAATTATGTGAGGACTTTTCATCATATGAATTCAGAAGACTCACAAAAGTCTTTTAGACTTCATTTGTGATATTTTAAGTGTGCTTTTTGTCTATTTCGGAACGTTTTGCCTCCAATTTCTTGAAATTGAGGGAGGGGTCCAATTTTGAGGTGAACTATTCCTTTAAAGAACTCTATGCAATCACCATAAACTAATATTATGTGCAAACAATGGCTCTTTGTAAGAAATCTAGGACAGAAAAGAACAATCCTTTTGTCTATCTCTAAAGCATGTGCACTACAGGATGAAGTTGTCTTACCCAGTGGAATTATTGGCCTCTTCATCCATCCCTTTAGACTCTGACACTTTGTGTCCAAATAGTTTGCGAGCGAGGAAATTAAGCAGGCCGCAGTGGTTGGTGTAGCAACAGAAAGCGTCTACTGATACCATCAGCACCAAGAAGATGAACATTACAATTCCCACCACACCTCCCTTCCCTATCGCCGACTGACTGGCTGCAAGGGAAAGAGAAATCAGTTCACATCACTAAAAGGGTGAACTATTTGTTAAGCACATAATGCATGATATTATTATGCTTTCTCTAATCAATCCTACCAGGTTGTGGGACGGTGAAGTTAATTTTGGCAGTGTCGGAAAAACCATTATGGTTTACTGCATAAACTTCCAATTGATAGTTAGCATCGTACTGGAGATTGTTCAGCTGGATTTTGCTGGAGTTTCCAGGAATTTCTTTTTCAGTCCATTCCTCATTCTCTTTGTTCTACTCCAAATGAGTGACATTTCACATTTAGATATATGGCTTGTACTCCACATATTTAAACAACATGAAAAATACAGAGATGAAGTAAGAAGTTTTTGGCTAGACTTCAGACTGACCCCTTTGTAGCGTACAACGTAGTGTAGGACGGGAGAGCCTCCATCGTTCAGCTGTTTAACAGGGAAGGAGATTGAGTTCTTGTCAAGCTTTTTCTCGCTCAGAGACAGATTGGGGCTGTCGGGTTCTCCTACGAGGGAAGAAACATCAGATACAAGGAACAAAGAAACAGTGTAACAGGTTGATCTTAGGGCTGGGTGATATTGGTATAAAAAAATGTATTCTTTTATTTTATATTTATTTATTTATTTTATTTTATTTTGATTATATTTGTTGTACACTACCATTCAAAAGTTTGGGGTTGGTACAATTTTTTTCTTTTAAATAAGTCTCTAATGCGCACCAAGGCTCCATTTGGTCAAAAATAGGCCTACAATAAAAACATATTATTAAAATTTAAAATAACCGTTCTGTATTTGAATATATTTTAACATTTATTCATTTTTTTTTTTTTATTTGGGATGCCAAAGCTGAATTTTCAACATTATTACTCCAGTCTTCGGTGTCACACGATCCTTCAGAAATCATTTGAATTTGCTGATTCAATGTTGAAAACAGTTGAGCTGCTTAATATTTTTATGGATTCTTTTTCAATGTACAAAAGAACACAAACACACACAAAAAAAATCCTACTGACCCCAAAATTTTGAATGGTAGTCTAAATATTGCTATTTAATTTGCTCTTAAACAGCTAATTTCTAAACTAATTTAACATGTTTAAGGCAAAAAACTAAAATACAGTAAAGATACAGTTAAAATGCATGTTTTCTGTACTAATTTCTTTAATAAACACAAGGAAGAGATTGAGTGATTTTGAATCACAGAAATGAATCAAATTTACCAACCCTAACACTGTTTGTTAAGTTTAAGAAAAGTCTGTGATTTCTTACAAAACTAGTCATTGGCCAAATAAAAAAGCACATGATTAAAATGATTGTAAATGTTTATCACCAAACCCTAGTTAATCTAAGAATGCTACATTTGATGTTTCACTGTTAGCCTCTATATTATATTAAAGTTATTGTCAGCATCATGCGTAAGTAATTGACAATCCAGTGGATAAGCTCCAAAATTATTCACTATAGTATAGATGTGTGAGAGCTGCAGACCGACATTGATTTCAAACTGAAAGAACCCTGATTTAGTGTTTGTATCTGTTCTCGCTTTCTTCAGCATTGAAAAAAATGCAGGTAAAGTCGTTTTCACACATCTATATCACAGTAAACAATTAGGCTTGTGTTTTAGCCTATCAACTGGAGATGTATGCATTTAAAACGTTGATTTACCATCTACAAAGGAAGGTCAGAATAAGGCAATGGACGGGCCCCGGGACCAGGAGCAGGTCGTAATGCATGGAGAATGGTCATCATCAAGCAGGTGGCAATTAGAGGGAGAATGGGCAGCGGAAGTAAATCATGAACATATGTGATGAGCAAATAGGCATTGATGCATTACAAGCATGACAGAATGACATGAAATCAACTTTCAGTAAAAACGTCTTATTAAAATAACTGGCTAAAATGTATTTTTATTATTCAAATTAACGTTGTGCCTGTAAACCAATGGCCAGGCCAAAACTGAATCTGCAGATATTTTGGGGCAAAATTTTCCTTTGTAGACAAACTGATATATCTATATATTGTGTGTGTATGCTAAATTGCATATATATGGATATGGTTTGAAATAGTTGTAATATAGCACATATATATATATATATATATATATATATATATATATATATATATATATATATACAGTATGTCACAGCACAAGATATATCAGCTGTTTTGGTGCAGATTCTAGGTAGCCTGCCAATGGCAATATAGTTATAACAATATTAAGAATAGCTATCAACATCGAAAATGGTGGATATGAAGCAGATGAAGTGACTAGACAGAAGAGTACTCTGCTGATACTCACGTTGGGACTGTGTGAAGATCTTGTGTCCTGTGGAGAAGTTCCCCCGGAAATAAGAGTTTTTAGCAGCAAATCGAATGAAGTACTCTGTGAACGGCTCAAGGCCCGTGATCACCAGGGGATCTACAAATGTAAGTGTTTTCATCACACATTTGAATTCACAAAACCATCAAAACATAGACTACACTTCTCTGAGTGCCTTATTTACTTGTGGGCTTGACAATGCTTTGACTCCAGGTGTCTTCAGACGGTTTCTTCCACTGAAGAATGTACTGGGTAATGGAGGACCCTCCATCCTGCACTGAGGCACTCTGGATAAGGACAGAAGATGAGGGCCCCGGAGCCACACTGAACTTAGCAGGTGTCCCAGGCCAGGCTTTTGAGAGAGAGAAACAGAATTTTTAATGAGAAGGAATATTAAAAGTTTATGCAGAAATTAAAAATATCAACAAAAAAGTTTGTTAGCCATTACTGAAGCCACTACAAGAGCCTTACTTATCAGCTGGAAGTCCTCTGTGGTTGTTCCTGCCGCATTGCTGGCTATGCAGGAGTACAAGCCGCCATCAGAGGGCATTACATTTTCAAGAATCAGTTCAGAACCCTCCACATTCATCTGCCCACACATATTCGTGCAAACAGGAAAGACAATAAGAGACAGGAAAAAGTAATTAAGACTGAAGAGAAGAGTACGTGGGTCAAACTTCCTGTAGATATAGAATCCCCCCTAGTGGCCACCACCATCAATTATAATCCAATTATACTAATATTTCCCTTAACCCATGCACAATTTTACTGTCTTAAACATATTTCCAAAACGTTTTGAAATTGTAAACAAAAATTTTGATGTTTCTCACCATTTTTTCTTTGGTAGTCTTCCTGACCCACTGTATGGTTGGTGCTGGATGTCCTGTGGCATTGCAGATCACAGATCCAGTTTCTCCGGGAATAACTGCCAGCTTGGGTTGAACCAAAACTACAGTTGGGCGCTCTGAAAAATGATCAATAAGACAAAAATGAAATGAAATTATGCATGACTGACATGGCAATCATTGTAGAACATTTTAGGTGTGTATAAAGAGAATTTCTTATGTCGATTCCAATAAAAAAACCTACCTATCTTCAATAGTTAAACCAAAAATATCAAATATATACATAGAGCCATAAATATATAACTACTGTGGAAAGCTACTCATTTATTATCTATTTTTATATCTTACAAATGAGTCAGAATGGGTTTTGTTTGGGTCTGGCCCATTGGAGAGTGTCAATTTGATGCTTGCATGGCACCAAATTCCCCATATCTGTGTTTGTGCCTGTAGTAAACACCTGACTTCAAGAAGGAAAATGTTTTCTTGGAATAAATCTTTGGCTAAACAAAATTTCCAAGAAAGGGAAATAAAGTAGAGGAAAAAACAAACAGTTGAGCCGTAAACACATAAATTCACAGCAGTTTACAGTCAGCATAATACACCTTTCACAACCCAAAGAAAAAAAATTGTATTGATTTTGTCCTTCAAGAATTGATTGATGGGATCATGAAAAATGGGTGTTCCAATCTAAAATTGCCTTATGTAACATTTTACAGCTAGTACGTGCTAACTGCTAACACTTACTGGCCATAAAGACTTTTATTAGGATAGTAAACGTCAATTTTGATAATCATGTTAAACTCTGGTACTGTATATTGACTAAACCCATACTATGCAGACCTGCTGCATAGTATGGGTACTAGTATGGTCACTACTTCGTTTTGAGTCATCTAGCAGAGCCTTGTCTTACCAGAGACATCCAGAATAAACGTGGCGGTGTTTTCCCCGATCTTATTGGCAGCCGTGCAGACATACTCTCCAAAATCACTCCTGGTCACTGCGGAGATGGTGAGCTGGCTCTTATCAGAGTTGTATTTGTGACGGGACTCATCAGAGGTGGAAGGGCTGAGGAGAAAGATACACAAACAGAGTCTGTTTGCCACTATTGTTCATTAATACAACGAAAATATACTCATGTGAGGAAAACTAACAACTTATAGACAAACGGAAACTCCAAATATACAAAACAGCAAGATGGACTCTAAGACTAAAGATTACGGGTAAACACATGCCGTATAGGCTCCGTTCCAAACATTAGTGAGCTGCCTTGCCTTCTACAACTGATTTCAATAAAAAATTGGCATTAGTATGATTCTAAACTAACAACATAAGCACAAAAATGCTTATGGGTAAAACAGTCATTTTATTACTTTTATAACTATTTTTTCAGTATTTTTGATCAATTTATCATTTCTTTTAAATACATTTTAAATCAATTTTTCCCTTTTTTATTTCTTATGCATCACTTTTATGTAAAGCATTTTGAACTGCCATTGTGTATGAAATGTGCAATATACATAAACTTGCCTTGCCTTAGAAATTGGCTTAAAGAAGGTCTCTTAAAAGGCAGCAAGCAGCTTGTCAGTAATACCAATTATGCTGTCTATGTAGATAGCTCACTAGATTTTGAAATGGAGCCATAGCAGTAGTCAGGATGCATTATTTGCATGTATCATGTAAGAACTAGAACTTTTGACTTCAAAAGCAGATGTCCGTGGTCATTACACGGAATTCTGTGAGATCATGTTGATATAAAAATACTGAGACTAAGGATTATAGGTAAGCATGAAGAAAATATGATAGCATCTACTATTGATATACATACACTATCCATGAAATATTTGGATGGGGTGCTCCTTTGACCAAGCAGGTTATAGACACAGTGGTGTTGGGTCCAGCAGAAACACTTTGTCTGTCCTGATGAATCAGGACGGTTGGTGGCTCTGGAGAATAGGATGTGTAAAGTAGATATTAAGAGGATATATTCAGCCTGACCACATTAAGAACAAAAATGATTAATTCCTCTATGTCCTCACCATTAACAACAACAGAGATCTGGAGCTCCCTTATTATGGGGCGTCCCTTGATCCTGCCTTCACAAGTGTAGCTTCCACTGTCTGCCTGCTGAATTCCCCGAATCTGCAGAGACTTATCTGGCAGGATTCTGAGACTACTTCGTCCTGTACAAAGAGAAGACGGAAGGTAGAGCACGAGGAATGTCAAAGATGCAATAGTATTACTTTAGATTCATGAGGCAAAGCCTTTAAAAGCCCACACTCACACTCTTAAAAGGCCAGTTCACCCCAAAACCAAAAATTGTATCATTATTTAGCTAAATAAGCTCCCTTGAAAAACATGCCTCTCTAAAAACTCCAACAGCTTTTATTACTTCTCACAGAAATTATGATTCCGGTTCATTATGAGTCCTTCCACAGTACGTTTGCATCTCCTTATGTCTGGCTTATCTGACATTGTAAACTTGCTCAGTAGCTCACCTAGTACAGCACTGAACTTGCAATGTGGAGTGCTCAGTTACAAGTCCCGTGAAATACAACTCAACACTCTATAAAAGAGTTCAAAGACGCAAGTTAAAATGGCATCGTTGCTTCAGCAAAAAAGCGTGTTTTAAACTCACGTTTGCGTTTGTTAACAGCTAATTGTAGGTAGTAGGTTTTTTTTGTAGAGCATTAATCTTTCAGCGCCATTCACCAGACATTTAATTTTTCGAACTGCAGCGATGCATTCAACAACCAATGTAATAAAACATTGCCAGATTCACGTTCATCTGTTTTGGATAAAACCGAACATGCTTTTAGCTGCACTGGGCATTTCACTTTGAAAGTGTTGTGAAATTTGCAAAAAGGAATGGAATGAAACATGTTAGCGAACGCGACTCATTAGCCACTCATTAGACATTTCAAAGTTTTTGCGATAAAACGCTGCCAGGTTCACGCTCATCTGTTTCTGTTGAAATTTAGCGCCAATCACTTGACATTTCACACTGAAAGTGCTGTGAGACATGTAAGGATCAACATAATGTCACTGAGTAGAAATGTTACCACAGGTATACGGTTTTCCAAAGAGCCCTCATATAATTCCAAACCCTGTGGACCACAAAAGGAGAAATGTGAGTAAATAATAGTAGACTTTTCATTTTGGGGTGAACTGTCCCATTAAGGTTGTCAATGGTGGTGTTTACTTGAAATGGGGCAGGGCTTGATGTTTTGGAGCTGTTTCTTTTGGCCTCACCATCAGACAGGAAGAAAAAACACTAAACTAAACTGTTCACAGATGTTTCCCAACCTCTAGCGAGAAACATCTCTCGATTCGGTTGCAAATCGGTCAGAAAACAAAAGCACAGGTTCCTCTCACCCCATCACCGGATCGTCCACCATCGCCATTCTGCCATCTACAGGCATCACATAGCTAGGAAGGTGAGGAGACCCCATACCACATAAAAGAGCAGAAGAACCTGCAGCATGGCCATTCCCCCTACCATCATCATTCACGACGCGACCGTTCCGTAACCAGCTGATCTCCACCGCAGGCTTCCCAGACACCACGCAGGGAATGGTCACTGTCTGGTTCACCAGAAATTCATGGTACGTCCGTGTGTTGCCAAAGTCCAGTGTTTCTGATTGTTGGACAAAATTTCACATGAGAATCACAAGTAAATGTGCTCAGGAACATTATGAATCTTCAGGAACAAGAACCAGAAGAAGGGAACCTACGGTAGACATAGATCTGCAAGTTCATCTTCTTTGTGCCGTGATCATTTTCAAACACGCAGTAATAGATTCCAGCATCATCTAATTCAACGTTCTTCAAGATCAGTTTACTTGAGGACTCATCAATTTTCTCGACTACATGGCGATCTTCATCAATGTCTTCCTCACCTTTCAACCAACTAAATTCTCCTTCTGAATCAGCTGAACCACGCAACAGAACATAGAAAAGAAAAAAATATTTATTTGTATGTCACTTTTCACAATACATATGTTTCAAAACATCTTTCCAAAAACAACTTGTTTCAATGTTACAATTAGGAAGTAGATGAGCGTATGAATTAATTAGCTATAATATAATACAAGTGGTGGTTAGTTAAAGTCATTTATTCAGTTAAGCAGACACAACAAATGTGGTAGGCACCAATAACTTGTGCCTGTAATGATGACAATATACGGATAATACACTGTAAAAAGTGATAAGTTGACTTTAAGGAAACCCGTTGCCTTAAAATTTTTTAAGTAAATGGTCATTTAAAAAAAAAAAAGTTAATTGAATTGTCAAGTTCACTTAACTTTTTTAAAAATTATTATGTACTTAATAATTTTAAGGCAACGGGTTTCCTCAATTTTTTTTTAAGTTAAGTCAACTTTCACTTTTTACAGTGTATTACAATTTATATTGTAATATGTCATATTTATTGTAATACTTTATATTCATTTAATATGCAATATTATAATATTTCACAGATTAACACCAAAAACAACACCTCTTGGTTATTTTATGACAGTAACATTATATCAGCGATTTTAAAAATGTTTTGACTAGTACAGATTGTTGTATATTCAAATGCCTCCAAAAGTATTTGGACAAAAAATACAACAAAACATCAAACCAGGTGCCATTTATTGTAAAGAAGCTCAAACAAACTACTTCACAAAAACATGTTTGTTAGGTTTCAAATGATACTTCAGAATAAAAGCAGAAAGTATTGCTGACACTTGAGGAGAACTCATACAGTCATAAAAAGTCACATTGAGCGCTGGTTTGTTCCCAAAATAGCATCATTTATTTCCACTTAGTCTGATATTTTGTAGCTAATGCAACTACATTAAGACATGTTTAAGTGAATTACTTGTGCAGATATAATTTGGGGTCATTATTTGTGTCAATTAGTCAGTTCTTAGTATTAAACACACCAACCTTTGCACAAGAGCAGAGTTTCGCCTCCCACCTTCACATCTGGGTCACTATTGATGATGTCTAATTTAGCATCTAAAATAAAAGAAAACACATAACCACAAATTATTAACAAATGAGCTCTATACTCTTAAAAATAAAAAATTCCAAAGGGTTCCAAAAATTCAGGTTTCCCCAATTTCGGGTGATTTTTTTCGGTTGTGTAAAGAACATTTTTAAACAAGACTTTAAAATCTATAAAGAACATTTTCTGCAATGCAGAAAACATATTTTAATAAGGAACCTTTTATTTTTAAGAATTTATTTGTGTTTTAATCAAGTCAGCTTTAATTCTGTTTTTTTTTTTTTTTTTCACGCCAAAGGATTTTTTTTATTGCATTACTACCACAAATATCTCTGCTACTAATATTGGCTTACAGACGAGGAAAAGAGTAAATTGACATTGGAAATGACCGGCTTCCCTTGCAAAGCAATATTTCTTCCTGTATAAGCGATCAAAGACATTCAGCTACAAAGAACAGAGCAACACGGTTTTAGTTTGAAAGGGAAATATTCTCCTTCACATGAGAAAGTGATATTTTAAGTATATATGTAGTTTTGTTTGTTTTTATGCATTTTAATCCGTAATTGTTGAAATAATTATGTGTCAAATGTAGATTGAGTCATCATCTGGTTTATGCCATGTTAATTTTCATAGCAAGAGAAAAAAGCATTAGTTAAAAATAGGTAAATAAACAAATCAATGAATAAATTTAGTAATAAAAAAATAAATAAAATAAAAAGCAGATAGGATAAATTAGAATTATATACAGATTAAATTTATTTTAATCAAAAGTATATGTACATTTGAGATAAAAATTGTAGATGAACAAATCATAAAACCCTATAATATTGTATATATATTTGACTATTTACATGCAAATGTATGAAAATGCTCATTTCGGATGTAATACAAAATTTTCATCACAAATGATATTGTCAGCACAGAAATATGAGTGAAAACTTTATATTAAAATGTAATATTAAAATTTGTTTTGCTTAAAATTTATATTGTATAATAAATCCCATATTTCCAAATAACAAATAATATTGTATATATGAGGTGGCTATATTTATAGGCTATACAAATTTCTGAAAATGTGCATATTTTTCTGATATAACCTAATATAAAACTGTCAATACAAATGACATTGTCAGCACAGCAATATGAGTGAAATCTTTCAATTAAAAATTTAGGCTACTTTACTGAAAAAAATATTTTGATAATAAACCATAGGCTATATTCCAATTTGGCCTCACACTTTTGGACACCACTGCATATAAAAGCAAGTCAACAAGTAGCCTAACAGAGAAATTAAATTACAGTCAAATATTAGGAAAGTAAAACCCTGCTTACCTATTAGAGTTGAGCACAAAAGAAGGAGTCCACACAGCCTGAGTATCATCATGCTTGCAGTCATCTCTTCCAGAGCACCTCTCTTGGAGTCTAACAGCCAACGTGTTCCCCATGATTTTATATGCCATGACAGAGACAGACAGGAACCTGGTTATCTGCAGGATATGACCCCAAAACTCCCGATGCTTCATTCAGACGATGAAGCGCAGGGATGCGGAGACGCGCTCCGCCGCTCAGACGCCAGCGGCCCTCCCCTCCAGCGCACCGGATGAAACGAGCCCTGCCGTCCCCTGACACTTGATGGAGGAAGATATTTTATCTCACGATCTTGCATTTTATTGAAGATGATTAAAAACATGTGGAAGATTAAAAAAACGCATGCACATACACATTACTGAATAAAAGAAAAATAAAATAAATTATTATTTATTAGTTTTATTATTTTTGTATATGCTCATTTATTTTCAGCGGCTAATCACCGTTTATTTAAATTACTATACCAAAAAGAATATAGCCTACTTTAAATGCGTAATACTAATAAATAATTGACAAATAAACAAACAAAATAATAACTTAAATAAGTTTACTTTAAGTCACATTCAAAAACTTACCTTAATGTTTTGATTTATGATAGCCTATGTAGGTTTGCTGTTGTACGCAAGTGACCTGATATTCACTATTACAGCAAAATTGCAAGTTTAATATTGCTTTTATACATTTATATTAACTGACGTTAGCAAAATATGCAGAAATAAATGAGCCATTTAGCATATGTCGCTAAACAACGCAGAGACTGGCCGGCGAGGATAGAATGATATGTCTTTGCCAATCACGTCATGCTTCGCGCTTTTCTTGAGGGGGTTTACACACCTCTGTCCCCTCTGTGTGTTTTTTCCCCTCTCTTTTTCTTTTTCTTTATAAACATTAGTGTATTCCAAGACTTAGAGCGCAAAAAGTATTGCTGGGTTTGCTAAAAGCGAATGAATATACACAATAAATCGTTCTTTTATATATATATATATATATATATACACAGGTGCATCTAAATTAGAATGTCGTGGAAAAGTTCATTTATTTCAGTAATTCAACTCGAATTGTGAAACTCGGGTATTAAATAAATTCAGTGCGCACAGACTGAAGTAGTTTAAGTCTTTGGTTCTTTTAATTGTGATGATTTTGGCTCACATTTAACAAAAACCACCAATTCACTATCTCAACAAATTAGAATACTTCATAAGACCAGAAAAAAAAAAAAAAAAAAATTTTAGTGAATTTTTGGCCTTCTGGAAAGTATGTTCATTTACTGTATAATATGTACTCAATACTTGGTAGGGGCTCCTTTTGCTTTATTTACTACCTCAATTCGGCGTGGCATGGAGGTGATCAGTTTATGGCACTGCTGAGGCGGTATGGAATCCCAGGTTCCTCTTGACAATACCCCATAGATTCTCTATGAGGTTTAGGTCAGGCGAGTTTGCTGGCCAGTCAAGCATACCAACGCCACGGTCATTGAACCAGCTTTTGGTACCTTTGGCAGTGTGGGCAGGTGCCAAGTCCTGCTGTAAAATGAAATCAGCATCTCCATAAAGCTTGTCAGCAGAAGGAAGCATGAAGTGCTCTAAAATTTCCTGGTATACAGCTGCGTTGACTGTGGACTTCAGAAAACACAGTGGACCAACACCAGCAGATGACATGGCAGTCCAAATCATCACAGACTGTGGAAACTTCACACTGGACTTCAAGCAACATGGATTCTGTCCTCTCCACTCTTCCTCCAGACTCTGGGACCTTGATTTCCAAATGAAATGCAAAATTTACTTTCATCTGAAAAGAGGACTTTGGACCACTGATCGACAGTCCAGTTATTTTTCTCCACAGCCCAGGTAAGACGCCTCTGACGTCGTCTCTGGTTCAGAAGTGGCTTGGTAGCCCTTTTCCTGAAGACGCCTGAGCGTGGTGACTCTTGATGCACTGACTCCAGCTTCAATCCATTCCTTGTGAAGCTCTCCCAAGTGTTTGAATCAGCTTTGCTTGACTGTATTCTCAAGCTTGCGGTCATCCCTGTTGCTTGTACACTTTTCCCTACCCAAATTCTTCCTTCCAGTCAACTTTGCATTTAATATGCTTTGATACAGCACTCTGTAAGCAGCCACCCCTTTCAATAATGACCTTCTGTGACTTACACAGTGTCCTAACTACACGCGACGCCACAAGATTCCAGCGACAAGCAATTTGGGTGTCCACACCAGACACGACGCGACACCGCGACTTGACAGAATCAATCAAATATCATAGCCAATCAGAAGCGTGTGTGGGCGGGCTCTCTCTGGAAGCGCACTGCTCTTGCAACGAAATGGATACGTTTATAATCTAATTCATAATTTTTTAAAGCTTTTTAACATCATTAAATATACATACTGAGTGGCTGATAACATCTTTGTTATGGAATACACTCTTGGTTCGCAGTGAGTTCACAGTTTTAACGGTCATCTTTGATTTAATTTATTTTTCAAGGTCTGAGGTAAACTATCTGTTGTTGCTTTCAGTATGGCTATAGGGTCACACAATATGATATTTAAACTCATATTAGACACGTTTAACTTTGAATAAAGCATATAATCACCAGAGATTATCTACTGTCATATAGTTTGTATGTTGTTGTTCCAGCCGCGACATCGCGGACATAGAAACCGTTTCTAAATTAGAAATTTCGCGTGTCGCCGTCGTGGCTAGTTAGGACAAAAACTCTGATTAACATGGAAAAGATACCTTTTATCGCGTGTCGCAGCATCGTGTCGCGTGTAGTTAGGACATGGTGTTACCCTCTTTGTGGAGGGTGTCATTGTTCGCCTTCTGGATCATTGCCAAGTCAGCAGTCTTCCCCATTATTTTGGTTTCAAAGAACAAGAGATATCAAGAATTTACACTGTATGGATGGTCATTTATTCAAACTCAAATGTAAATATCATCAAAATTAAAAAAAAAAAAAACTTTTCAAATGTTTTACTTTACATGTAATGAATCTAAAATATATGAAAGTTTCACTTTTTGAAATGAGTTACAAGAAAACTTTTTCATGACATTCTAATTTATTGAGATGCACCTGTAAATTGGGCTTAACAACTACACAGAGCTACGGTGTAACCTACGGCGTAGGTTTGATGCAGAAGTATAAATTGGGCTAAACACCGCTGCTGCTTATTTTTCTCGTAAGAGTGGGTGCAGCCATTTGTAAATTTAATGTGTCTGGCTTCCGGTCTCATCCTCTTCCAACTATTTTTAGCTGTACAAAACAGCTCGTTTTGCTGCTTGATTTTGCAAACAGGCATTTCTTACCATTTTATTTTAAAGGGGTGGTTTACTGCGATTTCACTTTTTTCATTTTAAATAGTGTGTAATGTTGCGGTTGGTGCATGAACAGTATCTGCAAAGTTGCTGCGCTGAAAGTTCAACGTAAGCGGAGATATCGTCTTTTAAAAATCAGGAAGTTTAATGCCTACAAAAACGACTCATATGGGACTACAAGAAGATACTTCCCGGGTTGCATACGAAATAAACCCATCAACCCCTCCCTCCGGAACATGCAAAAAAAGTTTGTTCTGCGGTTTTGTCGAAGAGGAAGAGTTATAGTGGAGAGTTGTAGCCGTGCCGTCGAAACGGTGTTATTTTCACCCAGCTGTCAGGTCTTCTGTGTTCGGGCTTCCTACGGACGCTGTAGTTCGTCAACAATGGTTAAAATTTATGTTTGATTATGTTCCTGACAATTACAATTCTAATTTAGCTCTCTCTGCTGCGCATTTTACGGGAAGACAGCTTCCAGAATCTACACGAGTTCAATGCCGGATTCACACAGAAACTATTACTAAAACATGGAGCAGTTCCAACTTTAAAACCAGAGGCAGCAGTTGTTGGGCCACAACCTGTAAGTAAGATTTCATCATTTTAAATGTATTTGCATGTATAATTTCAGACGTAATGTTTTAGTTTTATCAAGGTCGTAAACAAATGCCAACACTGGCTTCAGTAGCCAGTTAGTTAAATGCTATTTCGTGTGTCTATGACAAACGCGTACAAACATTTTGGACCCGAATTTGTAATTATGTACTAATTTTGTAAATGTATTTTCCATGTATACTTTATGACATAATTTTTCGATTTGATCAAGAACATAAACACAAGCCAACGCTGTTTGGTTAGTAGCCAGTTAGTTCACTGTTATTTTTTGTGTATAAGACAAACGTGTACAAACTTCAAAAAATTGTATGTAATCACAACAGCAAACTTCCATTCAGAAACGTTTGTAAGAGGCGTGCTTGCGGAAGTTCTGCTTGACTCTCTTCATTACCGCTTTCTGGGTCTGATTCTGGCTCAAACTGATACGGCAATATTGACACCATTATTTACATTTGACCGGAGCACGTGCAACTGTAGCCCGTGAAGGTAATGGGCGTGAAGTTTCTGGACAATGTGCAGTACGCAGTTTAGCCAATCACAACACACCGGCCCAACTAACCAATCTGAGCCCATCGCCTGTTTCTGAGGGAGTGGTTTCATAGAATCAGGAAGTCAACCGGTCGTTCAAATGACAGAGGAGAAAGCGGCTTACAATAAAGGTGAAATATATGAAAAATAAGGCGTTTTTTAACAAACAAAACACGACGACATGTTATATTGCACCCCATAAACACTATCAAGCAAATAAAAAAAGCAGTAAACCACCCCTTTAATGTACGACCCCAATTCCAGAGAAGTTAGGACATTTTGGAAAATGCAATAAAATCAAGAATCTGTAATTTGTTCATTCTCTTTAGCCTTTTTCATTAATTGACAAAAGTACAAAGAAAAGATTTCCAAAGTTTTCACTGAGCATCATAAATGTATTTTGTAAATATGAACAAATTTTTATTTTGACAGCTGCAACACACTCCAAAAAAGTTGGGACAGAGGCAAATTAAAAGTGAAAAGGTTATAGAATATCCACGTTAAACTGTTTTGAAACAGTTCACAGCAAGCAGGTGAATTGGTAATAGGTCAAGGTATCATATTTGGGTATAAAAGGAGCATCTCAGTCTTTGCAAGCAAAGCTGGATCATGGCTCATCACTTTGTGCCAAATTTCACGAGAGAAGTGTCAAACAAATCAAAAATCACATTTTGCACTGCAAAATTGCAAAGAATTTAGGTCTTTCACCAAGTACCATACATTATATTGTGAAAAGATTCAGGGAATCCAGAGATATTGCAGTACATGTAGGCAAGGCAGGAAACCTCAGTTGAATGTGCTTGGCCTTTGAGCCCTCAGATGGCATTGCATAAGAAAACTTCAGGCTGCGGTTTTAAATATAGCCACATGGGCTCAGGAGTACTTCAGAAAACCACTGTCATTTACCACAGTCTGCTGCTGCATCGACAAATGCAACTCGAATATATGCTACTCTAGGAGAAAGCCATACATCAATCCTATGTAGCGAAGCTGCCGGGTTCTCTGGGCCAGAGCTCATCTCAGATAGTCAAGAAGACAGTGAAAATGTGAGCTGTACTCAGATGAGTCCACATTTCAACTTGTTTTCAGGAAAACTTGGATTTCGAATTCTCAGTCCTAAAGACCAAAGGTACCATCCAGACTGTCATTAGCAACAGAAGCAAAAGCAAACGTCTGTCATGGTATGGGGGTGCAGCAAAGCAAACAGCATGGGTGACTGGCATATGTGCAATGGTACCATTGACATGGAGGCATGTACTGGGATTGTACAGAGACATATACTGCCATCAAGATGACGTCTTTCAGGGGAAGTCCATGGTTATTATATCCAGACAATGTCAGCTCTCATTCTGCATGTCCTACAACAGCGTGGTTTCGTAGACAGTGAATGTGCTAGACTGGCCAGCAGGTCTCCTATTGAAAATGTATGGCTCATCATGAAAAGGAGAATCAGACAACAATAATCACAGACTGCTGAACATCTGAAGTCTTGTATCAAGCGAGATTGGACAAAGATTTTGCTTGCAGAACTTTAACAATTAGTATCCTCAATTCCTAAACAATTAAACACTGTAATTAAAAGGACCGTTGATGTGACACAGCGTTAAACATGCCTCTGTCCCAACTTTTTGGAGTGCGTTGCAGCCATCAAAATAAAAATGTGTTCATATTTACAAAATACATTTACGATGCTCAGTGAAAACTTTGGAAATCTTTTCTTTGTACTTTTGTCAATTAAATAAAAGTTAAAGAGAATGAACAAATCACAGATTCTTGATTTTATTGCATTTGTCAAAATGACCCAACTTCTCTGGACTTGGGGTTGTATTATCTTAACACACTGGTTTGTAGTGCAAACTGCTTTTCCATTTACTGCACTTATTATTCTTCTCCTTATTTCCCTACAGCAGCTAATAAAATAGAAGTCTCGCACACTCACAAAAAAATCAGCTTACATCCGCGTTGAAAAATAAGGTGGATAACAAAGATTATATATATATTAAATAAATAAATAAAAATATATATATATATATATATATATATATATATATATATATATATATAAAGGTACTTTGCATATACCATTACTAGGGGTATAGGCAACCTATGGCACATGCAGAGGTGCAATAATTAAAAATGGCCAAACTGTCCCCCCTAATATTTGAAATTCTTGCACTAATCTGCTGCACTCCCTGTGCTTGTTGTTAGGATGACAGAAAGCTTTAAAAGTTACATTATCAGCCTGGTCTGCCACAGCGGTCATTAATGTCAAAATAATTGAGCTGGCCAATAAAGTCAAAGTAGGATGGGTTTACTGTTCACAGAAGCAGAGCGCGAATTCCAGCAGGAAAAACGAGCGAGGTAAGATGGAAATTTGCAAAATGCTAATCATTTAATATTAGTCAACTGTTAAAACTGTTAAATGACGGACAGCTAGTGATGCAGACAACTTTTTTTTCTTCTCAAATATGGCCATTCTGACAGAGAAAGAGGGAGATGAAAGTTGCATGTTTGAATTAAGTTACCTGCATCTGTCTCTCTAACATTGAAACTGAGTCTAGTTAGTTTAAAAACTTGAATTTTGTGACTCTCTCCATTTAATAATACTGTTTAATGCCTCGATTAACCACGAGACAAACTTCTCTTGGCTCAGAAGGAAGTGAACTGAGTGAGTGACTTAATATAGGAACATACATTGAGTTAAGAAAAAAACGAATAACCATAACATAACATAAATCACAAAGATTGCACACAAAATGACAACATACCTGCATAAATAGGAAATATGTTGAAAACATGAAGTTTAGGACTCTCTCCATTTAATAATACCTGTTGGGTAATATGCACTAATATCTCTCACAATCACAATCATTCACAAATACATTTTCATAATGGCAGAGCAAGAAAAAGCTTCAATTCATAATATGTCATCAAATGTCAGTAATATTACCGTTTAATGCCTCTATGAACCATGAAACAAACTTATCTTGGCTCAGAAGGAAGTGAATTGAGAACAAGGATATACTCTTAAAGGGACAATGCATTTCTTAAACAAATCTTAAAAATCATACACATCTTAACTAAAAAAAAAGAAAAGAAAAAGAAAATAATAGATACAATCATATCAAAGAAACAAAATGACATTTATATTCAACAGGAAAAAGGGAATTTTGAGTGAAAAAAAATATAACTAAAATACATGAGGAAGCGCTGATAAGTTTCTGTGCTCCTGAATGTTTCTTTGTGTGCACCGGGCAATCTACAATCTCTGTTTCTAATCGAATCCCTGTCCAACACGCGATGGACCCTTTTCACATTTACCAGTTTCTCTAAAGTGGAAGTCATCAAAGTAAACTTCTATAGCTATTTTTGTGTTCCCATTGCATTAAGGTGACCAGACGTACCACTTCCTGGGGACATGTTCTGCCCAGGATTTACAGGCCCACTGTAAAAAATGGCTGTGATTTCAACGGTAAAAAAACTGTGAAAATGCTACAGTAAAAACCTGTTAAATGGTTAACGGTAAGTTCCCCTAATATATATATGGTCAAAAACTGTAATAGACATTTCAGACAATTTTACGGTGAAATACCGTTTTTGGAAGTGGAATATAAAATTTACAGGGAAAAACAGTAAATTGACGTTCCCAGAATTCCCTGCGTTGCATTTCAATTTTTGTTTGAATTTGATGTTTTTTTCTTTGAAATAACTAGGTTTCTTCTTAGTTTTTTTCTGATCAGTTATGTTTATTAGGGTTGTATGTTACATCTAATGTTAAATTAATTTTCATTGCACATTTCAGTTTAATGAGTCTCACCATGATGGTGTTTAGTGTTTGTGTGAATGACACTGTGCACCTTCTATATATGTTACTATTTAAAAGCTGCTTGTGATGGGCTTTGGTTCATCATGTGACTTTCTCATCACCACCTGCATTTGGTGGTTATCAGTGTATTTCAAATAAGCTACAAAACAGATTTCAGTACTTCAGTAGGGTGGTATATTAACATTATATCAGTTAATGAAATTACGGTATTTAACTGTAAATTTAAGTTAAAACCGTAAAACCTAAAATGTTGCTACTGTATTTTTTATGGTAAAATTCCGGCAACCACAGCTGCAGGTTTTTTACCGTAAATTTTATGGAATTCTTTTTACAGTGCATGTCTGGTCACCTTACATTTGATCAAACTTTACATGATCTACAATGCAGATGATCAGTGAAACACGTCATCACAGTCTGTAAAAAGGGTCCAAGTGTTGTGGGCAATATTAACGATTAAGAGTGTGCATGGATCTGCATTTTCCAATTTCCGGGTATACCTCTGAGATAATCACTTCAGAAGGCCTACTACAATTTGGGATACACTAATTTAAAATACTATTTAAGGCTGATATTATATGGATGCCACAAGAGATCATGAATTAAGATTGCTAAAGAAAGAAAACTTGCCGACTAACTAAACTGCTTAATAGCTGCAAAATAACACAACTACATTTCCATTCGTGAGAGAAAACCCAAATGTTTCAGCTTTTAAAAAACACACTCCTTGTGCCAGGCACATCTGCATCATGTCTGGAACTATACATTTTTTTGTACAAAATATTTATCATAAACAGTTTATTAAGATGAAATCTGATAAATTTATTACACCCGTAAAGATGATGTCACAACTACTATGTATCAGGAACTAAATAGTTCTTAAATACACAATTGCGTTTTCTCTGTTTTAATTAGAATAAACTCTATCCTCTAAGCTAAAATTGTGTCACATTTT